>CAOLHI010001747.1:0-339493 GCA_948474755.1 Ctenosaura bakeri
TGTAGTTGTATGCCTTTCTAGACTGTTGCCTTAATTCAGGATGGTCAAAGGGTTGTTTACTAATTAAAATTCTGAGCAAATAAAAACAGAACAAAGAATTAAGGCCCTGCCCAAACCCATTCCAAATGCACATGCACTAGTATCACTGAAACTGTAAGAAAATTTGTTTGTTTTTTTCTTTTTAGGAATGTTATCTAATAAACAAGGACACATACACTCTTCCCGTTACTGTCTAAATGGTGGTCCATTACTCTTAAGAACAGGTGACTTTTCACCAAATCTTATCCTGTCTCCCAAATTCATCCACATACCCAATTCGAGAACACTTGAATTAAATATAACACATGTGCACATGTAGCTCTGGAAGAAATGAATGAATGAAATGCCTCACATTTCCAAGAGCAAAATAACTGCATGAATACCTTTCATTTACCTCTCCATAGCTTCTTCCCCAAGGATCTTTTTCCCATAAGCCACAAAGTAAGAAGTTCCTTGATGGAAAGACTATCAAGGATTACAACACCTTGTGAAGTGGGTGATGTATCACACACATCTCTAATATTTAGGCCCGAAAGGTGTAGGGATTTCCACTGGTACCAACTTTCCCAATATGTTTCTCTTTTTATGGAGTGCAAGGAATTCCAGATTCTTAGGGCATTGGTCTTTGGAACTAGGAAACTGCTGATAGACTCTGCCCAGACAGTTAGAAGGAACATTCAAACCTTCCTCTCTTGATTTCATATGTGTCCAAATCCTGGAATATACAGGCTGAACAGCTGGTTCCAATGAAGCAGAAAGCAAACTCATCTTGGCTGTTTCTAGACTGATGGAAAGGTTTAACAAGCAATGGGAATGTTACTTGAGGAGGAAGGTCACATATGACCGAAGCCTTTAGATAAATCAGTAAATGTATCAGGCTATTTGTACTTAGGGTTTGGTCCTCTCATATTATTTTTGCCATTTTGGTCTGACATTGAAATTTTCCTAGTCACCATACATTTTTGTCAATGGACAGAGCACTGATTTATGTACTAGAAGTTCAAGAAAATGGTGAAGCAAAGTAGGATTGTAATGCTCCATTTCAAGGTATGGTCCATGTAGATGAAAACTCTATTTTTTTTCAACTTTTCAATAAAGTTTGGAGAGAACTGTGCACAATATATCTGTTATTCTCTAGAATGTGTAGTGTGGTTTCTGTTTTTAATTTCCTAATCATATTACTGAAGTTATAGCCAGTAATTTAATTTGAATTGTACATAATAATTCTGTCCACTATCAAAGCATAAGGGAAGCTCGCTTCATCCTTATACATACTTAAGAATGTCTTTAATCTTGTAATGATATCCCTTCCTTAATTGAAATCAGTACCTTGTATACAAGAAGCAATCCACAATTTGTAGTGTTTACTTCCCTGATGCACTGGTATACATTATGTCGTGATGGCTTTCTGCCTTCACAGCCAGCAGTTTTTTATTAGTAATGCAGATGGTAATTTAACCAAGTCATAGGGCATAGCTAATTTCATTTTTTATGGTCATAGTTCCCCATCCCATTGAAATCAATATAGTATCCCCATTGGTTTTAATGAGTCTGATTTCCACCCTGGCCAGCTTTCTTTAAATAAAAGTAATTAAATTGGATATATAAAACTGTAAATTCATGATATTTGGAATGCATGAATTTGAGAATGACCACATTATATTTTTCCATGTTAAAGATTAAGCATTCTTCCATATTCTGTGAACCCTAATGGCTTTTTTTAATGTTTTATGTTATGTTTTTATGTTTTTTTTAATGTTTATGTTTCTGTATGTTCATGATCCTATTAACAATTGCAAACACACACACACACACACACATAAGAGTTAAAAATGTTGTGAACTGACCAATCCTTGATAGGTCATATAAGTCATAGGTTATATTTCATATCTTAAGGCTCCATGGAATATCCCATAGTAGCCCTGACAATGGACACAGGGAAGCAGTTTAGCTCAGGAACAAGATCAACATGAGACATTATGTTGCCTGAGGTGAAACAGAAAATGAAACTGCTTCCCCACACCACCACCTAAGTCAAAATATGTAGTACACAAAACCATCAAGCTTCTTAGAACGTGAGCCAGAAAATGCCACAAGAATCATAAAAGTCTCCATCCCTGACAGAATAATAAAATAATAAATAAAATAACAAACATTGCAGCATTTTTTCATCTATTGCATGAGACTTTGTTTTCCATTTTCCTGTGAAGATAATGTCCGAGATCTTGTGTAGGATGCATAGCTATGGCATCATAGCTAAGCTCTGTCTCCCAGTCTTGACCTATTATGACCTGTCTTAATAGTCAGGCAGCCGTACTGAGTGAAGGAGTTCTGCAGCACTGGTAAGTGAATCAGTGAATGATGATGTATCCAATACCCTCCTGTTATTCAGTTGTGGTGAGATGAGCAGAAGAAAGGACCCCTCAGATTCCTGTCACAACTCCTAATCACACCATGGATCACTAGTGGGGTGGAAGTGAGCATGCCGTCCTTCAGCAACCTCTTCATCAGCACCGCTGATGTGTGGGGAAAATAACAGGTAAATAAGAATGTAAGTGAGCATTCAAAGCCACATTCAAGCTGGAAAAGGATCTCTCAGACTTGTTATTTAAGTTTTTGGTCATGAGGGGAGGCAGAGGGTAGTCTCATTTACCTAGAACTGGGAGGCTGCAGGTAGTTTTTTTTTTTAATCTCTTAAATTTTTGAAGAGATATGGTCACATGGGATATTAATGATACTCCCTCCTGCCTATGGCCATGTATCATTCCTTGATCATGATGACTGGAAATCTTGGAAGTCATAGTAAAAACAACACCAAAACCTAATTTTTCCAAACTCAGTATTTTCTTCATAAGGAACCCAAAGTATCCTGGCCATTTCTGGTACTTTTGAATGCTACGGTGTAGTGGTCACACATTACATGCTCTTTGATATGGTAAAAGGAGAATCTGCATATGTACATTCCCAGCATCTTTCTCTTTTATTCAGGGTTGGACAGAATTAAGGAAACAGAAAGGCAGACTACTATTTAAATATGATTTAAAAAAAAAAAAAGTCCAAGTAAGCTCAATCTTTAGTTTATCTTTCCTGATCCTATGAAAAGTGCCTCCTTTTTACTCTTCCTTTTCATGAACTCTTTCTCACAAGTTCATAGACATTATTTCTTTCTTCATAAGTAATTTCCATTACAATAGACTATTCTATCTTAATTGAAGTTCTTGTGGATAATCAAAGTTATCGTAAAAGACTTTGATGCAAATCAGAAGTTGTGCAAGACTTTGGTTTAAATCAAAGGCTAGAAATGTTTGTCCCTCCAGATGTTGCTGGACTGAAGCTCTTATTGTCCTTTATCATTGGTTGTGTTTGGTATCATTGGTATCATTGGAGTGCAGCCCAACAACTTGTGGTATGCAGAACATTCACAACCCCTGAAAATGGAAAGACCTCCAGATAAATTAATATTAATATTTCAATAAATTGAATGTAATAACTCAGTCCTATTATTTAATATACTGGTGTTCAGTATAAGGAAGGATAATTACACTTCCAGCACACCACCATAATGATTGTGAAGCTGTACTATCTTCTTGGAAGGATCTTGAATGATCCATCATTGTAGCATCATAGGCTAGCATGCTCAAGTATTGTCACAGTCCTCAGTAATGATGTGCGTGGCCACTCTTTACAGAAACAGAATGCAAAGAGTTGAACATAGGGATAGTCATGGAACCAGATGCTGGTGTATTTCACACAGGAGCCCAGTATTCAATTGCTATTGTCTGTTACAATTCTGAGACAGATACACACACACACACACACACACACACACACACACATATACATATACACACACATACAGTTGTCCCTTCACATTTGCTGGGGTTAGGGGCTTAAGGACTACTGCTAAAATGAAATACTGCAAATGTCAAAATGTGTGTGTCTTTCTGGAAAGAGAGTCAAGGCATGGTTCTGAGAGCGAGCACCCAGGGTCCAAACCAAGTCAGGAAAAGCAGAGAGAAAGAGTGTAGTTTGGCATGGTGGCCCTGTACTTATTCTCTGCTGCCCATCTCTTTCCTTGGGGGGGGGCATCAGGGGAAGCTTTGTGGTGATGAGAATTTGGGGAGTGGGCTATCCTTAGCTGGCCAGGCATTGGCTAGTGGAAGAGGAGGAGAATCAGAGGCAGGTTTTCAGAGGGCTACGTAGCCTCATCAGAGTCCCTGAGAAAGAAAGTTCCCCAGAAAAGAGGTGTTTGAGGTGGAGGGACCAGGGGTTAGAGAAACACAAAAATAATCAAATCTGTGAAAGTTAAACCTGTGAATGTGAAGGGCCAACTATATATATATTTGATATGAAACCTCAAATTTTCAATCAACAGCACTGCAAAACTTTAGTAATACTTAAACAGGGCCTTCTTCTTAGACATAACTACTTAAATATCTCTGTCCACAGGGCTAAGAATGGGACAGTCTGAGCTCTGCCCCACCCCCAATTTTTAATGTTCATACATTTTCAATGAAATGTTTTAGAGAATGTAAAGAAAGTATCCATACTGTAGCCTACATCAAAGTAACTGTCTGCACTCATAAAAAAATGTTCCATTAAATATTGGTCTTATTTTTCATTTAACACAATATAATGTCTTCAGATGAGCTTTCAACAAAAGATACAAAATTCTTCCCCAAAGTTTCAATTACACATTTCGAAACCAATCAGATGCTCGTTTTACTACACCATTTAATACACATGTATTGCAAAATCATTTGGAAGTATGCCTTTCTCTAAACAAGCTCAGCTGCAACATCCAAGGAAGGTCAAAACAGCATCAATAAGGTATTATTTCTTGGGCTGGTTTCACTTATATCTTGATTGTTACTGGATTTTACTTCAAGGAAAATCTTAAACTGGAATTTTACATAAAAAAAAATATCTGAGGAATTTGGAAGAAAACAGAGACTTTCAATAAATCTGGTGAAATTTCTTTATATGTATTTTGTCTTTTTGTCTCTTGTTTAGTATCTCTGCTCTATGGTATCATGATATATTATATACATAAACACACTGACACCTCAATAACTGATGAGGTTCCTGTATTTTCAAAATTCATGAAAATGCCATCCTTGGGGAGAGGTGCCATGCATTTTTCCTTTCCCTGCTATATTCAGAGTTTATCTAAAATTGTACTCTTATGGTAGTCACTCAGATTAATGACGTGATTCTTCCATAGAGTCTAGTGCTAAACAAATTGCTTTGGGCTAATTACAGGAGCAGGTCAGAATGTTTTGCTTCACGTGATCCTCCAGTATAAGACTGTGATCCCCTAGCTGAGTTGTGGCTAACACTCTCTAGCTTTCTTTGGAATTTTGGCCATCATGAATGACAAATTTGATCAAATGGACAATTCAAACTGCTATATAAAACATTGATCCAACGGCCAAAGTGATAGATTCTATAAAGCAACAAGTTAATGATCTGTTACAGAAAGTAATACTGTGTGAGCTTGTAACTGTTTGCAGTGGTGTTTCACCAGTCTGTTAGGAACAACCTGGTCACAATGTCAAAATCTTGATGATTGTGTAAATAGAAGCATTTGTTCAAACTGACTGAAACTAAAGTACTAACTTTGCAACACCAAATATATTTACTCATAAAACAAACAAACAAACAACCCTCTTATTCCAACAGAGTTTCCTTCTTTATAAATGTACGCAGGATTGAGTTTAAATGACCTAAATTATGTATGCTTTCTTTGTGCTATATAAAATCACATGCTCATCAGATTCCAGGACAGCATATTAATTCAAAGTATAGACTGGTGTCCTGTTAATCAATTACAATTCCCTAAGCTAGGTTTATGGCCACCTAGATGTTCCCTATTCACTTTTACAATTGTGATACCATTCCCAGGATCATAAATGCCCCTGAAAGCCACCTTAAACTTCAGTCAGCTGTCCTGAATGATGGAAACATATAGTGCTGGTGAACAGGGTACTGCAGGATGAGATGACTAGCCCCCTCTTGCTATCAATAATTGTGTGAGCAGAAGCAGAGGGCCCTGGTTACTGGCCCACACCCCTCCAGATTTGACATGGCTTAATTGGCAAAATATTATTCAATTGGCAAAATGCATTAATTGATGTTGATATAAAATGGATCCTGAGGTGACTGGAAGTTCAATCTAGGCAGAGGAGAATTACTGACTGAACACAGGTAATTGAAAAGCAAGTCAGAAAATCCCCTCTAGGTTTTTCCATACTGAATTGTTAAGGCACTAGTGGGATGACTGATTCAAGGTGGTCCTATTTAAGCACTTGACATGTGGAAAAGTTCAGGAGTGAGGAAAAACAACTTATTGATATAAATAGTAAGTATTCACATCAATCAGTTTTTTTCCACTCCTGAACCTGAACCAACTGTATGAAAAAGTGGATTTTGCTTGTTTGCCGGGAGCAAGGGAATCACCTTTGTGTTTGGTCTAGGGCTTCTTTACTGTAACAGTTTTGGGGCTTTTAGGGAGGCTAGCCATCCCTTGCTTGTCCACACCTCCCTGAAAGCCCCAAAACTGTTACATCCATAGTGATGCACTGATGGCAACCCATAATGATTAGCTAATCATTATGGGTTGCCATCAGTGCATCAATAGTTTCCACATTACATGGCTATGAAGGAAATCTGGAAGGACCTCTGCCTCAGCATAAGCCCAGACTCTTTTTAGCCTTCTTACAGACACTATGGAAGTAATTTAATAAGGCAGCCCACTGTTCGACCAACAACTGAGCCTGGTTTCTCTCATCCTAGCTTTCTTCTTGCAAGGGAGTTTGCGAGTAACCAATGTATATGTAGGGCATTGAATCCAGCAGTCTGTAACTGACAACACAGTCATATTCATCTTTATCTTCTTTCTCATTTTTTCCCTTGATAACACATGATCAGACACAAGAATGCATTGGCTGGGTTGTTGCAATCTCACCTCTCATCCTCCAACACTTTTTGCAGCTTGGAACCACTGCAGAGAAAAAAAAAAAACAGCAGAGAACTCTCCATCTGCAACCCAGTACAGATGCCCTGTACATTGTAATGGGTAACCATTTCTATGGGTAAGCTGATTTTTGGAAATTCAGTTGGATATTTCAAAACTCTATCTTGCATTCTTATTCTGTCTCATAATGACTAGTTTCCTGAGAGACCCTGTCTTCTCAATTTTCAAGGAATTTGTGCACTTTATTTGTGTTTGGTTAAACAGTAAAAAATATACTGCTTGAATTTTTAATCTTCACAGTTTTGTATGCATTTTTCTCACTGACCAAATCAGGTTTGTGCATATGCCCCCCCCCCGCATCCAGTTCTAAGTACTTTTAAAAGATAAATATGGCTAACTGCATTTTCCTTCTCCAAAATGAGCTGTAATATTCAGGTTTTGAAGGTAAGATGGTCTACGTCACTTTGTGAATTATACAAGGTTTTGGACTGATACTTTGGATGAGAATTTAAAACCAAACATGACTATTTATTAAATGTTCTGCATTTTTCCTTACATAGGATGTGATTCTCATTATTGACTGATGAGACAATGCAACTAGTTTACTAAAGCGTTTATGTGCTTAAATGCAAACAGAATTATATGATGCATACACAAAAAAAACCACTGCTTACTTGGATAAAATAAACACAGAAGAAAGCAAAGTTGTAACTACCATGCTAATGGTGGTGGTGGTGGTGATTATGAACATGATGATGATGATGATGATGATGATGATGATGATGATGACTGGAAAAAACACTGTTCAAAACTCACTACATTGCTGAAGTACTTTCTCTGTATTCAGAAAACAAAAGCATACAGAAAACATGATTCAAAATAAAAACTAAGAAATAGGCAGGGATATGGGGAAGGATATTATCTGCACATAAGTGTTAAAAATAAAAAGGGACCCTCTACTTTTTGGGAAAATGGTGTATCTTAGGCTATTAAAGGGATCTACTCTTCACAAGTAAGTTCATTATAAGGATATAAGAAATGCTAGGACTTTTATCTGGCATTGCACATGGGGAAGCTGATTATTTCCTTATGGTCTGAATGAAAATAGAAGTTTTGAAGCACCTGATGTAATATCTAATCCCATGTGAAATGGCCCAAACACAGCAATTTTGTGGCCAAACAAACCAATAAATCTTTCAATCAATCCCTTTTAAGATCAGATGAGATCTGCTGACAAATAAATCATGGTAATCACCATTCTCCCCTTAATTTGTGCTTCGTCAGTGCTTCTGCTTAGACACTGTTAGACTTCAATAGTAGACTGAGTTAATGTTTAATCTAATCTATCTAGCATTTTTTATATTCCATTATCAGCTAAATGTCTGAGCTGCAGCCAAATGAATGGGGCACATTCTTTCAAAATCCTTGGGGCAGGGGTAGTCTGCTGGATATCACTCTTTCAAATACACATCTAAATTTTCCATACCGGGCAAGTATTCTCTTTCCCTATTCCTTTCCTCAAATTTTACTAGGTCATACATTAACTTTTTGATGCAGCATGGATTGCTCCCTCTCAACCAGAAATAAACCAAACTCTTCCCTTTAATATTCCAATTTTCTTCTTGACAATTTTTTCCCATAACAATATATTCTACCAGGGCTACATAATGTATCAAAGGATATTGCAATTAAAATGTAAAGATCTTCTGCTGCATTCATTATTTTTACTCTGCATTTGCATTGACTAGTGTTCAGCTTAATGTTTTATAAAGCAATTCTATGCTTAATGGAAGAGACGAACACAACATCAATTTTACTCTCCTTTCCCCATAAATGCTTCTAAAAACAGGATCCACAGTACTGGTGTGGTTTATAGATCAGAGGAAATGAAACATTATTGGGGGAAACTATTTTGTTTTAATTTTTAATTTTTAAAAAACCCAAACATGCATGTATGCTCTGAATGATGTCTTCTAAAGGTCAGAGCAAGTGTTCTGAAGTAAGCATCTCTTAACCAGCCATCTAAAAACTCAGCTTAGTAACTATCTCCCCATAATAGGTCTTGGTTCACAAATTTTTACAAGGACATTAGATGAAACTTGAACCTATTAAAGGTCTTTGGATGTTTTGGCTCAAGCAAATATTTCTGCTACTGCAGCTGGAGTGGCATCCACTGCTAAGCAAAAGGGGAAAATCCCCTTCAGGTACGCAGGCTAAACATGTCTTTCTAATTAGCCACACTCCAATTTCTCCTTTCCTGTGGAGGGAGAAACATACCTTCATCTGTCCAGTATGGAGATGTGAAGTAAGTCTAAGCTGCATGCTGTTAGAACTCTCCCTACCATGATCAAATGGAAGCTTCTCGGTGCAATGATTGGAACTAATGAGTGGGTGAGCACTTTGTTGGTCTGAACATTTTGAAAAAACTAAGAACCTTTTGGATACTCATATTTCTTAAGAAATACATTGGAAAATATTTAGCATTTTGTTTGTTCTTACATGAATGGGAGAGAAGCTGAAATAGACAGATTCATCCATTGCTTTCGCAGAGGAAGCCTTCACAGATAAAGCTATGTTGCACTGAGCTCGTTGCTCCCAAGCCTTGCTGAATGGCTAATCAGCATAGTCCTGGGCTGAATTCTCATGATGACTACACCATTGTGAAACTTGGTGGTGGGATCTGATGTAAACCATTCACAAGGTCTCACTTGAAGTCTTGTGAAACTTTAAATCTCATGAGATTGCATGGAATCTCAAGCAGGCTTATATATAAGCAGGCTTATATATAAGCGTGCATGCTGGGTGATTGGTCATTTTTTGCCAGACTTTCAGGTCATGCAGTGAGTTCCTTACCTATTTGGGCTGTGTCTGCCACATGACCTGCCCAGGGTGGAAATCGTAAGTAAGTAGGGGCTCTCCTCCCCTACTTTCCTGCCTCCCTCCCCTGCCTTACTTTCAAACATTCTCTGACATCAGTTCCCCTTCCTCCTTCTGTCATTTCTGTCTTTCTGTGTTTTCTGGCAGGGAGGGGTGGAGGGAGGGAGAGGGGGATTACTGGTGAGGGTTTCCACTTTGGATCTCTTTGGAATGGAGGGCCTTCAATTGTGTAGGAAGGGTGGCATTTTCTCTCTTTTCCTCCTTTCATTTCTTTCTCTGGCCTTCTTTTGTTTTCATTAGCAAGGTGGGACACTGGCATTCTAACACCTTCAGGCTAGCCAACAGCTGGCCACACACTTGATAGACAGACCTTTAGCCTCCCCACAACACCCACTTCTTAATTTTGTCTGTTTTTTAAGCAGCTCCTCTCATTAAAGTCTCAGTGGGTCACAGTTTGGTTTTCTTAGTAGAGCACTATGTGGTCTTCTCAGGAAGAGGCCATGATCTTGGGATGGCACACCAAGTCAGAATCAAGTGGTTGTGCTGAAGTGGGATGCAATGGGGTACTCTTCTCCCTCATCTCATTGAATTGGCTGCCATGGAAACTCCATCTCATGTCATCTATTTCATGTCATCATCCACTATCTAGGTGAGAGCAATCTAGTCTGGATGGATGGTCTTCAACCCTTTCGTCTGGTGATGGCAGACCCCTGTAAAATTTGTCATTTATTTGCAGATGTTAACATCCTATGGACCAAGATGCTACCTGTATGGGTCTGGCAGGGTGCACATAATAACTCAGGCTGCCTAGCACCATTGTATCATCTACAGGCTGCCTAGCACCATTGTATCATCTACAACCTCCACTAGATAAGTGCAACCATACCAGACTTGTACAGAGGAAATGTTGTTAACCTATCCACAGAGGATTGTGACCTCTACTTGGACTCACTGTCTTTTCAACTCTAGCAATCCATTTAAATGACTTGGTGGGGGGGAGGGTTGCCATGATAGGTCCCTACTTGCAAAGGATATGAAAGAAAAAAGGGCACATCAAGCACAAGTTAAACTGGGAGGAAGGATGCCCTGGGGCTGCTTAATGGATAGGGAAAAAAAGGGGGCTAATCTGCAGTTTTGGCATCTGCAGGGTCCCTCTTCTAAGGAGGACCTTTTGCTCCACCAACAGATTAGAAATTGTGGCAAACTTTGTCACATGTTTACCAGATGCCTGTTACATAAGGCTGTGGTGAGCATGGGCTGGACCAGAAATCATACAGCTTGGTGTCCCCTTCACTGGAAACAACCTCCAGAGAGGAATTTTATATAAATGAAGCAGACTAGTATGTATCATTAAAGTTACAGCCATCCCACTTAACCCACAACACAGTGTCTGGCCTCTCTGTCTGGGGCAACAGACAAAGAGATATGATTGCTCAGCTCTGGGTATCTGTGGATATTCAACCATTCTTGGGGTGTTGGGTTAAGGCTTTTGAAGAGGGCTATTGTTTCATGCCTGGTAATTTGCCCTAAGAGAAGCCAAAGGCTTCAAAGATATTACACTGGGTTCTCCTCTTTTATCTATAATTATATTGTACAAAAAAAAAAAAATGCGTCAAGACAATGGATTTGATATTATAGGATACATTTTTGGATCAGGAAAATAATTCAGGATTATACGGAAAATAACATTTTTTTTTTATCTTATCAAATATGACTACAGAAAGCAAGTAAAAAGTGTACTTGTCTTGAAACAGATTTCAAGGTTACGTGGCATTCTTTAGCATGCTTAGATCATGACATTAACAATAAATTTCAAACTAGCTATACAGTCAGACTAATGGCTACCTAACTGCTGAGGTGTATGGGCCATTGTTATGGCCTGGTTTGGATGCAAACGTGATAGTCTAATATCATGGGTTTTTTTAACGAACTGTGGAATAATAAGACCTGACACAGAAGACTGGGTTAAATAAGGACCTCTTTATTTGACCTAACCTGTTTAAGGTGTATTTGCCTTGAAATGAAGCAAAGGGGAGAAGCAACATGATGCAGGTCTAGCTGGGGCCAGATGTCAATTCCTTGACAACCTCCTCAGCTTTCCTTTGGGTGAAACACCTCAGCTTTGAGGACAATGCAAATACATTGGGTTGCTCCCCAGCCAGCTGTACCTGGAAGGTAACCCAAGGACTCCCATCCAATGCCCAGAGCTCTATATGTGAGAGGCCAGATTCCAGGTTAACTTCAAGGTTACCTTCCTACACCCAACCCCACCTGCCAGGCCTCAGAACTGTAGAAAGGAAGGTTTCAGAATCCTATCCTACACTAAAAGAGGACCCAAGGTGATCACTGAAGACTTATATTCTCCCATTGCTACCTGCCAGATGCAAAGCCAATTGCCAGTGTCCCTCAGATACAGTATGGGGTAGAGGGAATAAAATATTCAACATTAAATAGAGGAATGCTTAAGAATAGCATACCAGATCGAATACTGGTTGAGAGAAAAGAGAGTCAATTATAAGTGGGTCTTGAAAGTTAGGGGAATACAGTTCTTCCTTTTTTAGATCCAGGCCCTTTCCACAGGTCATCGCATACCCATCATGGCAATATGTGGGCAGTGGGACTGCAATGATGCTTCTGCATAACATCATCATGGCCCCATTGCCCATGCATCCCCAGGCAGTGCAATCACAGGATAAATAATTGACAGAGTTTCTGTGTCAATGATCCCCAATCGTGCCATGTTCCAACTGTATGCCTGCACTTACCTCCCCTGTGGAGGCCCTGGAAGCATGATGGAGGCACTTCCTGTCCCAGAGCAGCCTGGGAAAATGCCCAGCTGCAATGCAGCAGGAATAGGCATATCCCTTGCACTTTCTTCTGCAGTGAGCAAGCCAGTGTGGAGGGAAGTATTGGCATCTGTGCTCCCATCCCAGCAAAGCTGCTGTTGGGATGAAGCCGAGATAACCCTGGACCCAGGTAAACTATGGAAAGGGCCCCAGACAATCCCAGGTCATGGAAAGCTGGTGAAAAAGCTATGGGATAAAGGATATAACAGACTATTTGTAGTATAGTTATTTAGGGCCAGTCAGAAACAGAGCCAGATCCAGTTAGGGAGAGGAAAATGGAAGAGATCTGAATAGGATTTTGGGAAGATAAGAATCATAGCATCCCTGATAACAACCATAAATAAAAGAATAGTTGGAATTCATGTGCCAGATGGAATACAGGCTGACCTATGAGACAAAAAAGAAAGTCAGTTATAAGTGGCAGATGAAAGTTACTTGAGCTGGGACTCTTCCAGATCGCCTTAAAGAAATGTGACTTCTTATGATATAACTCTTTTGGTTTTGCTGGGTTTTTCCAGTTATTGTCATCTTTGCATCCACTTCTTTTCCAGAGCTCTTTGTATCGATTTCTTGGCCCTGTCCTAGCATGCTTCATTTGAATCCTCAGCACGAACTGTTGGGACATAGTTGGCTTAGGTTTGCTATAGTTCAAAGGGGAGAATTCCTTCTCTGTTGATTTTTTTTTTAAAAAAAGTGTTATGGAGTTACAGTGTAAAAGTGCTGCTTCACTAATGCCGTACAACTCTATAACACTAGGAAGGAAGGAAGGAAGGAAGGAAGGAAGGAAGGAAGGAAGGAAGGAAGGAAGGAAGGAAGGAAGAAGGAGAATGCACTGGAGGGTGAGAATAAAATGTAACAGAAAACCAGAAAATAGTCTAGGGATAACAGAAACATCATTCAGAACTACAACAAACATCACAACTTTCAACTCATGTGCCCCATCTGAAGGTTCCTATGGATACCTTCCAAATGGGAAGGCTTCTCTTGCTTAGGTTCCATTTTGGGACAAACGCAGCATAACAAATACAATAAATAAATAAATATCCCTATGCTTGGACATTTCCAGCCTTTATGCCCTCAGAGAAGACAACTGGACTTAATACTGTCAAAAATAATTAGTTGTAGGCAGTTTAATTTTTACAAAAGAATTGCTTATATAATACTATCATAACACTTTGACTTATTTGTCTGCAGTCTGGCCGCATCCTAAAAGGCTATTGAACTTGACAATTTCATCCAGTTGTGACAAAGAGAGAGAGAGAGAGAGAGAGAGTATGTGAAAGTGCTAAAGTATTGGATTGTCTGTGACAGCCAATAGGAGACAGAGAAAAGGATGGGATAAGTGGAAAAAATGCACGGGAAAGTAGATCATATCAAACAGAGTCTTGGGTTTTAATGCATATGCAGAGTTCATTACAAAGATAGTAGTCTGAGAACTGAAATGGGTTTTTTTTTTGGTGTGTTTTTTGTTGTTGTTGTTGTTGTGCACCTCAATGATCAAATAGTATTAGAAAGACACAATGGTTAATAAGCAAAATCTTACTTTTGTAGCAATCTAAATTTAGCAAAAAACAGCCCCTTATCAGATACTGTTTTTTTTTTCCCATTAGAATGATACTTTCCATTCTGTCAGAAGGATGGTGGATGATGGGAGCTACACAAAAACCTCGGTAGCACTTCCCTCCAGCACTGAGCTCTGGCAAAACACCTTACCAGAGCCAAGTGTTTGAAAAATTACCATATAGCAGAGTTTACTCACACAGCTTAGAAGCGTCCCAGCAGAATATAAATGTTAGCAGCCTGAAGCCAGGAAAAAATACTCCCACGCAATGTTATCTTCCAACAGGAGGCCTTTACTCTTGAGTTACAAAACATACAGTATATACAGGGCTCCAACAGAGTTTCAGCATTCAACTGCATGCGAAGATAGCCTCCAGCCACTCCTTCAGGCATCAAGAGGGCATGGTTGGCTAGAACACCCCCCCTTACATACAGACATTTCTGATGTAACTCTAGCAAACCTTGATAGATGTATGATGCGACCTTCCTGCCCTGGTTACACAACCCAATGACTCATGCAGGTATTACATGGGATTGCATCATCCACTGTCTTTCTCAGGTGCAAACCTTAATGTACATCATGTATTTTTTATTTGGACTTAGGTTCTCCCCAGCCTTTCCTCACACATTCCTGATCTCCAGTGGTATAGCCAGCATATCATAAAATTGCATAGTGACTGCACTTACAGTTTTGTAGTCCTAAGCTAACACATCAAAAGAGCCAAAACATTCAAAATGGAAATACTATTATTTTAAAAAAGCTTGAAGTTTAGATGCACTTTAGAGTATAAACTAGGCATAAGACTGTCCAGGTTTCGCTACATACAGTACTTAGAATGTAGCAGACATTCTGAGGTCACTCTCAGACTATAACTATTTGTCTCACTATGTAAAAAGGAAAGGATGAAAAAAATGCAAGTAGTAAACTTGCACTATGTTGAAAAGGTTAGGCTGTAATTTCTATAACAGGTTGAAGAAATAGAAGTGTCTTTTTGAGGAGACCCAGGTCTAATCTATTCTTGGTTATGAACATATACCAGTCCATATAACATTCCTTTGCAAGCCTAGACCAGTAAATAGCAGAAAACATAGGTCATCAGTTGTCATTCTTCCACATATCTTGTGAAACAAATTTATAGTGATGATAGTAGTTTTCATTTACTAGCATTTTGTAAGCAAATTCAGTTGCCTATTTCACTATCTACTTTGAAAGTGGCATATGAAAGACCACAGAAAATATCTTTAATGTAATCATTTATAAGTACCATTCAGTTCAGGGTTATTAATCTGAAAAGATATTTCATGAGGCAACTTTGTTTCCCTTCACTGTAAATGGATGGGGGTGGAGATGGATGGGTTACCAAGAAGTGAATAGTTCAGATAAGTATGTACATATTGCAATAGTTTTGTTATTTCACGACAAACACAATCATATTGAATATTTCAGCTTTGTAGCTTAGGGGAATGGTTGACTGTGGTGTGAAAGAGATTGAATCAATGGTTCAATTAACATGATACATTCAAGCATTTATAGTGCAGCTCAACGGAAAACAATAAGCTTGCTGTGTGTCACAAAGTCAAACTCATAAGGCCAGGAGTTATAAACAGGTGTTATGTCACCAGAATCCCAGCAGTGTACTAAACACTATCTTATTCCATTGTCTAAATATCTTTTCAAATTTTTAAAAAGCTTCACAAACACATGAAGAAGGTAGAAGAAGACCATGGAGAACTGGTTAGAAATTTGGTGGCTAAGTTCCTATATCATTTTTTGATAGTGTATTTCTGTTTCATATCTGCCAACCTCTCTGTTTCATGACCAACTGTGTAATGGAGTGGCTATTTCTACAATCTGAGTGAATAAAGTGATAGCCTGAAGGCACAAAAAATACCGGTAGTTACATGGTATTCAAAAATATTCAACCGTATGTCTGGAATCTACTTGGTTGGTCCCACATAGAATTGACCCATTGAACCACTTGTTGAATGGTGAGTCAATACATAGATATACTTAATTTATTATCATCTAGTCGGGCCCAAGGAGATTTTGCTCCCCCTGAAATGATGACACTTGTGCAACTCTGCTTGTGCCACCATGAACTGTACACATCTAACACAACAATGCCCAAAGAGTATAACCATATACATAAGGAAGTTTACACATGAGTCAGATACCAACAGGATTTCAGTAATCTTCTGGCAATTTTCCTCCTCCAATACTTTCCTCAACTGCAATGAAGTCTGGTTAAAAATCATTTGGCATAAATGGATTGTGCTATTTCTTCTCAGGAAATGTAAAAAGCTCCACTTTTGAAAAAAGGCTTTTAAAACTCCTTAACTCTCATCACACTTGTCAGAACTGAAGGTGCTTCTTTGAACTCTAAGAGATGTCATTTCTTTTTAAAATCAGCACGTAACATTAAGAATTCACTTTCCTTAATTCACTCAAGTAATTGCCAGCAAAATCTTCCCCACAGTCCATTAAAAATACTAAACAGGAAAGAAAAGGGATTCCTGTTATCACTTCTTAAATCATTATAGTTTTCTCTCTTCAACTAGTTTCAGTTTGAAAACCTGATCCAGCCAAGCACAGGGCTATTGCTCCCTACACTGTGGACCTTAGCTGACCTATGCCAATCGGATTAGAGCCAAATGGTACAATGGATTGTAGAGATATGAACACAGACCATGCTTCTAAACATGTTACATTTGTTAATACATATGTCCTCACAATCAGACATGTGGCAATAGAATTCTCATGAAGAAATCTTCTGACTCCAAAGGAACTGCCTCTTGGTAAGGAGATTTCTTGTTTTCACACCTAAGAACTATAGTCCAGACTGACAGATCTTTCACAAGTATTTGAAGAGTTATGAAAAGTGTCATAAACTGAGTGTTCCTGTACCCTATTATGTCCTAATCCCACCCCATGTTTCTGCTAATACACCAGTGGTTTGATATTAACTCTATCAGTGTATGAGAAGCAGTGAGCTGGAATCCACAAATTTTTCCCCTTCCCCCACCTTTTTTATGTTGTGATAGACTAACATGGATATTAATTTAAAACCCAATCCCAATGCTCATCTCAGAGCTATTTCCATTTCTAGCAACCAAAATTCAATTCTTGTCAAGCTTAACATAGTAGGAAGCAAATTGTGGAAAGTAAATATGGATATACAAAGACGAGCTCAATTTCATTCCCCTGCCCAGTTACAGTAACCCACTGACAGATACAAGAAAGTTGCTAGAAAGGTGTTAATACATTTATTTATAATTAATGAGTTAATAAATCTAATTAAATTACATTAGACATGCAAAAAGTAACTATTGCATGTGTGCATAATTCTCTTTTATACTGAAGTTTATAGCCTGCACCAGAAAGCAAACCAGAATGAAGCAAAACAAAATACCATCAGCAATTTTATTCACTCTCCTGGCTTGAGCTTGGAATAGAAGGAAACAATCACATAATATTTTGAAAACTCCATTTCTACCTTTTTCTCCCTCCCTTACACTCTCAGCTTAAATTTTCACTTTGGTTAGTTTGATTAGTCCCATATGGATTCCAAGAAGAGTGCCAAGGCTTCACAATGCAGTTTCCCAGGACAAGTGAGGAGACTTTTATGTAGCATTCAGTAACACAGGAGGACAATTTGCAAACAAGACAAGCTCCCCTCCAAGCTGTCCTTACCACCTGTTCCTTTAAACTATTTTAATCTTGGAGTTAACTAGTTTACAATATTCTGGTCATGAACAAAATTTAAATCCTTACAGCCATTTTCATTTATTGAAAAACTAACTGGATATTGTAAGGGTTATCGGCTTTTTAGCACTGTTTCTTATTTAATTAATTAATAATTTATTAGATAAGTTAATCTTGATATTTAGCTAATGCTGAAAATTCTACTTAAATGAGTAAAAAATGACTTTAGGAGACTGAAAAATGAGTTACTCTTTTCATTAGAAAATTTCTAACAATTTATTTTAAGCATCAAGTTCCTATCACTGATCATTATGGCCACCTTTCCTGAAACTTCACCTCAATTTTCCAGACATCACACAAGTATGGATTTTTTTTCTCTTAACGTTGCCTATACCTCCTTCCCAAAAACAGTAGTGTGGGATTATTTTGTGCAGTTTATCAAAATGTCTACTGAATTGTAACATTGCCATCAGAAGCACCAGCCTTCATTGAGCATTTTGGTGGATACGACATAAGCATCTCATGTGTTTAATTCTCCACTTGCATGACCATTTTGGACCCACAGATGCACACAATGAATGTGAGACCCTACTATCACAGTTTTGCAAAAAGTTTATTACTTTCTTAAATAAGAATGATTGAAATGCAAATAAATAATATAAGTGTAGGTGACAAACAATTCATTCAACCACGTTTTCTTGCGTTCCAGGTTTCTTGGACTGGTAAGCTAAAGCTGATGGAAGATTCATCCAACATCTGGAGGTTGAAAAATTGCTCACCTTGTTCAGAGCAAATTATTGTAATTCCAATGTACCCTGAATATCTGCACTACTTATTTGCAGTTAGCACCAACATGGGTTAATTTGTGTATAACTCAATTAAACTATAGCTAAAGCTTTTAAAGCTTGTTTTGCATGCATTAAACTTTCAGAAATGGTATAAATTAGAATGTTAACTTTAGTTTTCTTTTTCTTTCTTTCTTTTCTCCCCCCTCCTTTAATTTTCCAGTACTGTAGTACTCTCAGTTTCACATAGCATAGTTTTTCAAGAATCTGAAAAGTCATACTCAAGGCCCCTGATTGACCTGCAGGGAAATTTGGACTAAATACAGCACTATCTGTCTTTTTCTATTGGCATAAAACAAATAATGCAATAAAAATGAGATACGGTTTTGAGTCCCTAAGCATTTTGTTCCACACTGACATTCCTAGGCTGTTTAAATAAGAGCTCTTTTGTCAGTAACTTCCTTTCCTAATTTCTGTAGGTTCAAAATGATGCTAAATCATTATTTTCTCATGTTTCTGCCCTCTCTGATCTGACCTTGAAATGTCAGATCAGTTTCTTTTGATCAGGCATACACTGTGCATCTTGACTCACTTATCTAGAGTTACATCAGTCAGAGGTCTTTTCATGGTTCAAGTCCTGAGTTTACTAATTATGTTATATCCATTATTTAGCCTTTTTCTTACACCAAAGGAGAAATGGATTTAGCGGGTGTTAGCATATTTTCCTTCTGATGTCAAATAAAAGTGACAGAATGAGGAGGGGGGATTGTGGCCTAGAGCACAAAACCAAAACATAATTATCCTGATGTTTCAGCAGAACCAAAAATGTACCCAAAAGACCAAAGAAGAAAGCATATCCATTGAGAAGTAGAATTTAAGCTGTTGTGTTGTAGTGAAACTCACTGATTTTGGAAATTGGTTCCATCCTTATGAAAAGCAGGGATGTAGATGTACTCACAAATTTTGTCATGCTTAATGAGAAAGGTTTTCTTAATGCATGAAGATACCTCACTGAGGAAGCAATAAACTATTACATGATTTTGGGATTTTCAGGAATTTTTTCCCCTCTCCCCTCAAAAAAATCATTTCACAAAAAATAGTGCTGGCACAGTCTAAGAATTGCCCATAAAAATCTATCATTTATACAAAAGAAATTAATCTTTCCGCAAATATGTTGGCTTTTGTGCAACCCCAAACATTTTGGCATAGTTGAATTTTAAGTCCTGAAATAGTACATCAATCTATCAATCAAAAATTGTAGAAGAACTCTTGTACGTTCACCTCACAGGAAGAAAACTCTTGACATCATCCACTCTTACATATGTCAGTGTCTTTCCTTGGAACCTTCATGTCATGGGACCGATTCCATGATTCTCTGCATTCTTGACTTTGGATGTTTTGGAATCAAATAGTGTTCCTATTTCTGAAATGGTTTTATTTCAGAGTGGAAAGTTCATACAAATATCTTTCAGCAGAAATTTGATAAAAGTCAAATAATGTTTTCCAGTACTTTCAAAAGCAATGATCAGATTATCTCAGAGGATTTTTTCCTTTTCTTTACTAATCATATTATGGTGTTCCTGAACAATCAGGTGTCAATGTATGTCCCATAAGTTAGTTGGTACAGAAGGAAGCAAAGCAGGGTGTAGGAGAAAGGACAGTGAGGTGAGAACTATACTTGATTTTCACATCTTTTAATTGTGTCTTCTAAGAAATAGTAGGTCATTGTTATTCCTAGGGCAGGGGGAATGATGTGAAAAAGGGCTGTGTTGCTTTGTATATCCTGGAAGATGACTACAAAAAACTATATGAAAGATAATGGTAATGTGAAATGTAGAGCAACAACCATTTCAGTTCAGTGTTTTCCTCTGTTAACAGAATCAGCCAAATTTTTTAGAAGGCACCTAAAAAGCAGCTTGCTTAACTTTAGATATCTGAAGGGAAATGACAGGATGCCAAATTTAATTTTGATTCTCAAGAATTACTGTTTTTCAGCAGTACTTCAGCAACCACGTATATTGAAATGTCTTTCCTGGAAGTCCAGTTGTTGTGTCAATTGCTATTAGCTAGCATACTATATACACTTGGACATGTTTTTCTCCTGGCCATATATCCTTTTCTATTTTGATACCACTACCCATCTTTGTATGTTTATTACCATGCTTACCAGTTAGTTTCTGAGCTCAAGAGATTCACAAAACCCACAAAATCTATATTTGAGTGGGACATCTTTGGTTCTTTCAGACATTTGCCCTATAACTCCCAATAGCTGTCCCATCAGCAGAGCCAATGTTAAGGGATTTTAGGAGTTGAAACCCATAGCTTCTGCAGACCCCTACATTTCTCATTCTGGCTTTGCATAATTATGGGGGTTTTGATTTCCCCCCCCCCTACATGCTCCATCACTTGTTTACATCAAAGCCTCTCTCAATGAATGTTCTTTCATTCAGAGATGAGGCTGAGAACAAGAGAGAAAGTTTTACTGATTGGATTCCTTGTACTATGTAACTCTCACATGGAAAAAACTCCCAATTATATTAATTATTCTATCTTATCCATATTTTGTATGAACTAGGGATAGGCCAACCAGATGCTTGAATCCTTGGCAAGGATCCGAGATTCGTGAATCCAAATGCCTGTGCCAAAATAGGCAAACTTAAACTTTTGAATCCACCAACCAAATAGTTTGTTGGACACCGGGACAGCTGAAAACCTGGGAGACCTGACACAGAAGGGGAGATGATAAGTACTTCCCTTGGAGTAATAATGGCCGTTACTAACAATTTCAGAAATTACATCTGGTGTTGTATTCTAACATATTTAAATTGAACATTTAATATTTAATATTTGTTCATTTAATATTAATGTTCAGCACTATTTTCTGTGCTGAAAATCCATGGCATGTAGAAATGCTGGGGTCAGTGGGTCTGACACTATCAGAAGTAGTGAGGGAGAAGCCAAGGTTACATAATCTCATCCAGTGATTGCCACGTGTAGGCCAGTGTACCTCCTTCCACAAGATATGCTCATTTGGGCTGCCTGTGCCCGCTTGGGCTGCCTCCCTCTGCAAAGTAATAATCTCTATTATTTTGACTTGAGACTGAAGGGTAAGGATTGGGAATTATTGAGACTGGTCTAGAGATTTCACTTGAAAGTCCCTTGCAGGACTTGAGACTGGACTTGACGGTAGAGAATTGAGACTGGAGTAGAGGCTGTTTCTTTTTTCTTTTTAATGCCTTGTTGAAGGACTTGAGACTTGACTGGAAGGTACAGTCTTGAGATTTCAAGAACAGCTGAAAGATTCCTTTGCATAGCTCCCTTGCAAAGCTCTTTCAGACACAATTCTGGAGTTTGTAGTTTTACAAGGTGTCATAGCCTTCTCTGCCAAAGTGTGTTGGTGCATAATCAAACTACAAACCCCAGGATGCCATAGGAGCTATGCAAAGAAAATCCAGTTTTGACCTGGATTATCTCTGTACTGTAGTATGTGGCCCTGTTTACACAGGCAGGGAAATGTGGGATTAATCATTTTCAATTTTCATGTCATTTTCAATTAGAGGAGATCCTGAAGCAAAACTATAAGAATTGTCCTGACCAGATTTCTTCAGAGGGAGGGTTGCCTTTGCCTAGGCTTTTGCTAAGGCTGAGAGAGTGTGTCTTGCCCAAGATTATCCTTCTTTCCCTTGCTTTTTAAACCCTTTAAAAAAAAGATTCAAAAAATTCAAGGGTCGTGAGATTCGTGGATTCCCAGAACCTTCCAGGGATTCAGATTCAGATTTGAAAAATTCTGGATTCGTCTGATCCCTAGTATGAACTGAAAAAAATGCTGGCTTTCTGATATTTTGGAATCAATGGTGATATTTTCTAGGCACAGTTCAAAATGCTGTCCCTCATGTAACTTGGCATCAACTTGTCTGAAAGACTGCTTTCTCTTAGATTTTTCCATCCTATGGAATCCTGCACTCTACAATATAGAAAGGAGTATTTTAAAATTTCATCCAGAGAGCTGTAGACCTTCTGCAAACTACAACTCCCAAGCTAACATTGAATGAAGCCATGACAGCTAAAGTTGAATCACAGTATTATAATTGTGTAGCATGTAGTGTAAAGGGGCTGAAAAATTCTCTGTATAGATCATTGGTACATAAGCTGGCTAGGTTGTGAGTTCGATCCTGCCTGGCTCCAAGGTTGACTCAGCCTTCCATCGTTTCACAGGTCGGTAAAATGAGTGCGCAGCTTGTTGGGGGCATGTATAGAAATATTTCGAAATTCATGCTATTTGTAAGTTGTTTGCCGCCTCGATCCATATGGAGAGGCGGGAAATAAATAAATAAATAAATAAATAAATAAAATAATAGCCCTATTAACTAGCTTTTTGAATAGATTTGATCAGTGCCTTCCCTGCTTTTTTGTCTAGTTTTTAAGTTGCATTTTATTACTGATTTATTATAATTGTTTTATTGATACTTGCCACTTTGGGTACCATGTGGTAGAAAGGGATTATATAAATTTTACACATATATTGAACAAATGCCACTTTAACTGGCCTAAACTCTCTTTCCTATTGTAATAGGTCTATTTAATCAATGGATCTTATATAAATGTCATAGCAAACTCTCATTGCTTTATTGGACCTGTTCTAGGTGGATACCATCTTTTAATATAAATAGATTTGAGGTCTCTGATCTTCTGCAATACTTGATACAAATTCATGTGTTTTCTTTCCCCCACATCTGATTTTAAAAAAATCTCCACTTAATTTAATCCCATTTCAGAAGAAATGCTTAAATCTTGCTAAATTCTTATCAAACTACTTTTCAACAATCTGCATTAATCAGATTCAAAGGTTTCAATTATTTCCTGCATGCTATAAGATCTGAACATCTTTAACCTTCTGTCATCATAAACATGTTTGTCTATTTTGCTTCTCCCAGATTAGATTTTTGAAAAATAAATAAGTACCAAATTCTTTCTATTTTGCCTGAGAATTCTTGAAAGTTCTTAATGCAAAACAAACATAGCATAATTCTTACCTATTCCTAAACATTAAACTTTCTCAGTGATCAATGTGATAAACATTTGTTGAACAGAAATAACAATGTGTCATCTACTAAGGCAGACATATTGTCCACTTGTATGAAAAAGCAACATTGATTTTGTGAGTTTCATTAATGGAAGGCAGAAATGAAAAAGTGTGGATATTTTGACTGCAATGCACTGCCTGGCCAGCTCATCCATAACACATTTCTAATAACTGCACAATAATGACAGGTCAAAGTTGGATCTAATTTTATCAGCATTTAACTGTGTTGAAATTATAAAAACTAAATTGAATAAACTGTGGAAGGGAAAGGGAAACAAAAAGGAACATGAGATGCAAAATAAATAATAGTAGTAACCTTATTTCAAGAGTTTACTAGCAAATATATATTTTGGATAACAGTTCGTGCAGCAATTTTTTTTTGTCTGTTGCAGATCTGAAGTTTCTCTGTTTGTTTAATCACTGTACTCTCCATTGCTACCCCAGCTTTGTGCTTAACATAAAGAAACAGAAAGTTTAGCCCCTCTCCCTTGTTTAGCATTAGGGTAGATACTTTTCATGTACGCTTCAAAAACAAACAGACAAACAAAAAGGTGGATTTAAGTAAAAGAATATTTCAGGGACTTTAACAACAATTTTGTGATGTAAAGGAAGGACCTCTTTAGACAAACCACTGAACATTATGCTTGGGTCCTGGTACTGTCTTCATAATTAGAAGGAAATGGCTACCATTGTCCTAACTCATCCTCTGGAGTTCAAAGATTCAGATACAGAGTTGGAATGCCAGGAATGTACAACACCTGCTGTAGGTGATCTGTCTGTATGAGAGGTGACAGGAGCTGAGACAGAGGGAATCTCTACTCCCCAGGAGAAATCTGAAGATGAGGTCCTGTCATTTACTGAGCAAAGAGAAGTTATGTCACTCCCAGAGATTCTTAAGCAGCAGACACTGACTAATAAAAACCATCTGCTGCCTTGAGACATCTGACTATAAATTTCCATCAGTTCACTGAAGGCTTTCTTGCTTACAACCATTCAATGTGGTTACTAGCAGGACACTTTGGTGTTTTCCTGTTCCCTGAACTAGCTGCTGTTTACAACTCTGCTTGATTCCTTGATGGCTTTTTTTGGACAACTTGCTGTGCAACTTTTGGCTTGGTTGTGACCACTTTCTTACTTCTCCCTTCATCCTGCTGGATAACCTGTGACTACCCAACAGCTCCTGCATTCCAGCCACCTGCTTCCTGAAATGCTTGTTGACTGCAGCTTAGGACAACCATGATAATGGCCCTTTTCACATGGCATTTGTCATGCGAAAGGACGCCTGGAGCATTATGTGATTGCGAGGAGCAATCTGCATGACACACTCATAATAGCACAATGCTTCAGGGGCCAGCAGGTGCTGATCGCACACCTTTTCATTTTCAGCTGGAAGATGAAAATGGTGCATGATCACACATTGTTCCCAGGCCCCACACACACTTATCTGGCATGTGGAGCCTCTGGAGCCATGCCGGTTGCACTTCCTGCCCCAGTGCAGCCTGGGAAACTCCCAGGTTGTATTACCCTGTATGTTGGGGGTCCCAAGTTGGGACCTATGTCTACGGCTTCAGGTCAGAGAATGTAGCCAGACAAGTTTAAAGTAACAAAAATAACATTTACTGAGAGATAAACAGCAAACAAGACAACACACACACTAGCTAACTTGGAAATAGAAATAGAGAGCTTTGGGGAATGGGTAATATGACACCTGGTCTCGTAGTCCTGGAGAGAAAGACAGGATTCTGGGAGAGAAAGCTCAATGGGGTTCGCTGAGGGGAGTTCCTTCAGACTACTGGCAGCAAGGATGGAAGTCCAAAGTAGTCCGAGGTAGTCCCAAAAGTGGGGACTTTTTATAGGGTGGAGTTTAGCTACAGGCTATGCTATGCTCGGTGGGAACAAAGGAAATTTGGAGAGGGACAAAGGAGTTGGAAAAGGTCAGGTTTTGCATGATGAGCTTAACACTAGATGGCAATGGTATGGCCAGTACGCTGATGGCCCAACATGCCTGAATGGGGTTTTGGAATGTACAACCATTAATGGCCGCACTCAATTCGTGCTTGTCTGGTGGACCTCTGCAAACACGTGGGGTAGGGTGGCAGAGAAAGGTCAAGCAAAGGCTGAATTATTTGATATCAAAAGGATATCTAGTGCTCTCACCTGACATATCATAACTGGAGTAACAGTTGCACTGAAGAAGGAAGAGGTGGGGCTCTTGAGTGAGCAGGGAGCTCGTGTGGAGCTGAAGCAGCTGGGATGCAAGAGCTCTTGCTAGAGGCTACTTATGTGATCCCCGCACCCCAGTGCTCGAAGAAGGTAAGCTGCAGAAAGAGCCAATGACTTCTTTCAATTGGTTAATGGTATAAAGCCTTGGATTGGCCAGATTTAGTTTAAAGATTAGAACCTTGACTTTCTATTTTGCCTGCTGTTTTCACTTCACATATTGAATTTGTGGCTTTATGCTATCATATTGATTTGGCTAATCACAGCCCTATAATATTTAGACCTTTTCCGCACTGAGTGAGGGAATCACCCCGTGCTGGTACACACCAGACCTGTGTGCTCCATGTGAGGGTCCAGGCTGGTCTGGAGCAGTCCATGGCCACCACTCCATGCTGCTCCAGGGACAAAAATGGCAGCTTCCAGTTGGTCGAGGCTCTCCACCAACCAGTGAAGCTCATCAGTCTAAAGCCCGCCCCCAGCAGATCTGCAGGCTCACACTGGTGCGAGCCTGAAAATCTACACTGGAGCGTGGGAACGGAATGGCGTGCTCCGTGCTTTTGAAAGACCTGTTTTAAGTGGTCTTTCAAAAGCACACTGAACAACCACTTTGGGTCGTTCTGGAGCAGGCTGAGGTCTGGAACTACACAAAGTAGTCCAGACCCAGCAGTCCTCTCCCAGGTGTAGACGTCCTCTCTGGATGTCCTCTCTAAACACACAGTCTTTCAAAGTGTTTCAGAACCATGATTTGAAGGGTTCCAAAATGCAAGATAGATAGATAGATAGATAGATAGATAGATAGATAGATAGATAGATAGATAGATATAGTTTTTGGGGCCTTTTTCAATTTATGGTGACCCTAGGTAAAACTATCACAGGGTCTTCTGAGGCTGAGAGTGTGTAACATGCCCAAATTTACCCAGTGAATTTCCATGGCTGAGCAAGGAATTGAATCCTGGTATACAAGGTCATATGCCAACACTCAAATTAGACCACACTGTCTCCCTCCCTTCCTCCCTCTACACACAGAAAGCATAGCAAGAATTATAGACCTAGGCTTTGTTATGCAGAAATTTATACTTTAAAGTGTGAACTTTGGGGGCAAGGTGAACTACAAGACTGCATGACAATGGGGAAGAAATTGAACCACAGCCTCATGCTGGTCACAAAGGGGGCAATTTTTTCCCTTATTTTTTTTCTATGGGGAAGGTCTTTCCTATCATATCTATCACTTGGAATACCTGTTTGGTACTTTAATAATTTATCTCACCACCTTACTGCCTATTGATGTGCCAGTGGAAACACTATGAAGAAATGATAGCATGTGATAGCAAGTTGTTGTTGCTGTTATTGTTAAACTGTTTTCCATAGAGATTCTTCAACCATCGGTATAATATATAGATATGTGGTCCACATAAGTTGCTGTTTGCTTTAAGAACAGTGAAATTTTAATGCTGGTGCCATGAACTCTCTTCATAATGAATGCAAGTTGAATTACATTTTGAGTTTGTCAAAAGCAATATTAAAAAATAATGACTCTTTCCCTCTCTCTACCTCTCAATCTCTTTCTGTCTCATACACAGAAACACTATTTTTCATGAATTTTTACTGGCTTCAGGACCAATAAACAATGTGAACCACAGAGAGAGAGAAGACTAAATTTGAGATAATGAGGCAGATTACAATTTTTGCTAACAATTTCTTGCCTACAGTGTTGATTTTTTGAAAAACAGCCCTGCCACCTGATTTCTTCATGAAACCACTGCAAAACATGTTTCAGGCACGTGCTGATAAGCATGATGCTGCATATTAACAAAAAGGCCTAGCCTGCAAACTAATTAGACATGTTTGTACTGATATAAAGAAAGAGAAAAAGGGAAAAAGAAAAAAACAAAACAAAATTGCAACATCCTATAACTCCATAATATAGTAAGTAGTTTATGCAACTTAGATCAAGATTCCGAACGTGCACACTATTTGTTAATTATATAAGGTATGTCTTTATCAACTCCCATCTCAGAAGGGCCCCTGAGGTGCTGAACAAATAAAAACAATTAAAACAATGCAAAGATATTTTAAAAATTATAAAAATACATTAAAATACTCTTTTAACGTACATTTAAATATAAAACTCATATAAAATATAAAACCAATTCAACGTCTTGTTCATTTAATTTGGTTGTATCTATAGGTGGGGTGGGCAGGTTTCCCTGTAGCCCTAGAACCAGATGTTCACATCATTAGCAACAGGAACAGCACCATCACTTTATTTGTACGCCATGTTTTCTCCAATACCGTGTGTCAAGGTGGGTTATAAAAATTAAAAACAAATACACATTAAAATACATATTAAGATAATAAAAGTTATTTTTGAAATTCTATTAACCTATAAAATCAACACCACTTCAAAATCAATGAGAAGATTGAAGATGAAAATAAAGTACAACAATGGCCGAATCATTGCAGTCAATTCTTGAAAGCCCATGAGAGCAGAAAAGTGGTCAGATTAGGAATGGATGCAGCTATCCCACTAGCTTTAACTAAGGCCCTTTTCACACGCGAAGGAAGCCATGCCCGAAAACATGCCAAAATGGAGCTTACCTGGAGCCGTCACAATGTGGAGCAGCGCGAGTTCACTGCTCCACACGCGGCAGCGTTCTGTGGCGTCCCACGGCGTCCAAAATGGCGGCTTCTGGCTGGCGGAGGCTCTCCGCCAACCGGAGAAGCTCGCCAGCCAGAAGCCCGACCCCCAACCAGTCTGCAGGCGCACACTTACGTGCGCCTGCAAATCCACACTGGGCGCTGCGACGGGGCTGCACGCGGCTGCACGATGATTCTTTTTAAAGACCACATGAAAAGTGGTTTTCAAAAAGCACGCGGCACCGCCACTTCTGGTCGCCCCTGCGCGGATTGGGGTGTGGAACTACACAAAAGTAGTCCACCCCAATCCACGTTACGGTGTAGATGACCTCTTTCAGAGGTCACTCTATACCATTTCTTTTAACCCCGTGTGAAAAGGGCCTAAGTAAATGTACTCACCGCTATTGCACAGATGACCACAGTCTCAGAGCTGAATCTAGGTGTACACCCAAACTGTGAACCTGTGTCTTCAGGGGGAATGCAACTCCATCCAGCACAGGCTGAGTCCCTGTTCCCTGATCTTGATAGCGACAATGGGCAGGTTTTCCCTGGAGTGCAATGAAGACAATAAGTCACACACCAGCAAGAGATTCAAGATTTAAATTTTTTTTATTTAATCTTTTATTCAGCCCAGGCTGAAAGAAAAATTGACATCTGGGGAGATTTCCACAAATCAGACATGCCAGAACAAAGAAAAGCATACACGTTTATACTTGTCCACAAGGTACTAAATTAGCATCTTAAGTAATATCACTTCTACATAAAATCCAGTGAGCTTCAGGTGTCAGGGCATGTCCTTCAGGTCTGTCTTGGAGGACCCTGCCCAATACATCAGTCATTTAGCATCTATCTGCTATTTAACCAAAGTGGATCCTGCTTACATTCTTTACTCTGGGAGCCTGGCACTATCTTCTGGTTTGTTATCAGTGAGATACATGCCATGCTCTGTGCCTGTATGTCTCTGAGGTCAAGCTGCTGCTTCTCCAGGCTGGTATCCTAATTTCCAGGTACCAGCTTAAAAGCCTTGTGTATAGGATTGAAACTTTTCTGCTAGATAATATAGATTGCTATAAATATAATTGAACAGGCTGGACATACTTGAATTGATGAGACAAATTTTCATTGATGTGGTCTATAGTTAACTGTTCACTTTTTATATTATATCCTTATACTCAATGCATTTCAAATTACATATGGCGTAGGAAGCATAAGAGTTGGAATTCAAGAACATGAAGTTTAGGTGGATCATTTAGTTCCAGCCTCTAATCACAATCTACCCTTTGTTGCATTGAAAATTATTTAAGTGGGGAAAATTTCAACATTCAGTATTCAATAGCCAATATTCAATAATCAGCCATTTTAATACAGGAAAAAAAATATTGTTGTAAGGAATGACAAAACGACAACTGCAGTGGGGCTGACTAATCCTGACTGCCAGTAACAGCAGATAAGACGTAAAATCCCTGACCCATAAGGGCCTGATTTGTAAAATATTTTCCACCTACAAGCAACTGACATAAAAAGAGAACTGCCTATCTATCTATCTATCTATCTATCTATCTATCTATCTATCTATCATTTAAGAATCTGTTCTCTGGCACCATAGCTATTTTAAAAATCTAAGCAGCTGGTTATTATTTTATTTTTTTTCTAGGAGGGATATGCACACCCTAAATTGTCAATGAAATTCACCTGTATTGGAAAGGGAAGCAGATTTGGAAGTTTCTATTCTAACAGAAGGTCTGTGTAATTTAAAGAGAAGGCAAACTGATTTTTGTAAAACAAGGTGATCTTTGAGCATCTCTGTGTACTGGTGTTCAAGTGGGCTAGAGGTACAAAGATACTAGAGATACAAAGAAATTTGGTTGGACTGAACAGTCTTGATGAAAGTCACTTTTTCACACTTCCAAAGAAGCAGGAGGGGAAATATTCAAACAGAGAAAAAATGGGTTTCCCGAGCATCAGGAAGCCCTGATAAGGAGAAACCTGTGTGATGAGAATTCTCTGAGTTTATTAGTTATTAATAAAAAAAAATGTTGTTGTTGTTGCTGTTATTGTTGTTAATGTTCATATAAAACAATATTTTCTGTGCAGGAATGTTCTTTAAGGTGCATACAGTCTCCAATATTCTGGCTTTAAAGACTTTCTTCCAACAGGGAGAAGATTAAATTTTATCTTCTTTCCTGTGAGAACAAGATTAACAAAAATAAACATCCCCACCAAGGACTCATTGTGAGAAAGTGTTCAAATCAACTCAAATATTTGCACATTTAAATGGTTTACAAAGAACTCTTGAGAAATAAAGGACCACATCAAATTGCTAGTCCCAGCTAGTGTAGATCAACTGAATCAATCACATTTGCTTAAGTTCTGACTTACTCTTCAGTAATTGACTAGTCTACTCTATCTGGGACTAGGCCAAAATAAACACGAAAATGTGTGCATTTCTAAAAGCAAATGGTTAAAATATGCAGAACTGAGAAACATACACAAACATGTTCTAGGGGAGAAATTAGTGTAAATTAGCTAAAATATATGGATAAATTCATAAATTAGGGGATGTATAAAATAAATTTGCACAAATTTCAGTGTGTGGAAGAAAATACAAGCTCTTGTAAGCTAATATCCCCCAAAACAAAGAAAATGAAGGTGGAATTTGATGAACTTCAATGAAATTTAGACTGAGAGATTTTTATTTTTCTAATAGATACACATACACCCCACCTCTGTTCTCTATGTTTATTTAATTCTGGCTCTGATACCATAAGCCTCCACCTTTCAATCCATCATAGTTTCAAATATTGGAAGGGTAAATGAAATTTCTACACCATAACATAATATCATATTGCATATAATAAAGGTTTTTGACCAGTGTGGGACTGCTGTCTTTCTGACCATATCTAGCATTAGGTAGGTAGATAGATTTCATGCATCAATTCAGTTCTAGAGAGTATTGTTAATAATCTAAACCTATCCCTAGTTATGGGACAGATTTACCCAAGAGATAAAAGGGGCTTATTTTTTTTTCCATTTTATTGAATTTCTGAAACCAACAGGCAACTCAGCCAATGCCATCTGTGGCTTGAGCCCTGGGATTTCAAACACTGAGCTGTGCTACTGGAGATGGTTTTCTGATCAGCTGACAATCTGTCACAGATGCTTGCACATGAGCACATTTTATTAATTCTATAGACTAAAACTTCATTTGTACTGACTTCTTGCTAAGACGCTTGGCCCCAGGTTCTTTGAACACTATTGCAACTCTCTGAGCCAGCACTCAGTCCCTGATATCCAAAAGACTGCATTCTTATATCTCACTGGTATCCCTTTGGAGAAATAAAGTGTTCCATGAGGTTTTCATTGATTTACAAAGCAGATACTATTACTAAAGTAGTGCAATTTTATTTGTTGAGCTTGACAGCAAAGTCACCCTTTGATTGCATTATATTGTCCTTAGAGAATAATACTTTCTCACAAAATCTAGTGCAAGGCAAGAAAACTGCTCTATCTAGGTACATCCGCTCAGCCCTCATAAATTTGATTTTACAAAGTTAGTCAACAGTGTATGGAATACAGCCACATCATTGGCTGTACTGGTTGATTTCTCCACACACACAATACAAGACACATGATGAAAGAAGCTATAGGTGGTTTCTACACTTATGTGTTGCACCAACCTCCCCAAGAAAAATGAAGGTCTTCTCTTATTAATAGGAACAGAATAAACAATTCTAAAACTATTGATGTCTTATCCAGTATCCTAAGTCCAATATCAATTTCTTTTTCTGTTATAAGTTTGAAACATTGCTCTCTCTCTTTGTCTCTGTTTCTCTCTCTCTCTCTCTCTCTCATTCCCAGACAGTTCAATGACTCCCTATTGGTGATTCACACAGCTGGATCTAATGGGCAGAAGTAAGAGAAGATAAGGCATTGTCTGAACATTAGAAGATATATCTTCATGGTCTAATCAGTTTATCAGTGGAACCAATTAGTTAGAGGGTGGTGGATTTGGACATTCACTTTCTGGCTATTCCTACAGAGGCTGGACTGAAGAATTCCCGTGTCTGGGTTTCCTCTGCTGAATATGGGGCCTGACTGCATGGCCTCTGAGGTCTCCTCTAATTAGAGATGTGGAGAACATCTTCTTTAGAAAACTAATTCTTGATGAGACAGTTCATTTTGGTCGGTTAAACCAAGGTTTTGGGAAACCATCAGCTTCCACAACAATTCTTGCCTCCAAGCAAAAGATGAAGACAACTTTTTGTTCAATTAAAATGTCTTGTGATTTGCAAAAAAAAAAAAAAAAGTACGTAGGCAGCAAATCCAAAAGGAAAGGCTGATAGAAAAGAGGATTCACGCAACCTATGTGGTGCTTCTCATACTTAAAATTCTATGCACCAAAGAAGCTGCAATCATAGTTTAACTGTTCTGTTTCTACAATTGGCACAATTAACATAATTTACGTAAAAATTGTTCTCACAAATGCTAAAACTCAGTTGAGACAGACAGAAAATATTTCACCCATCTCAAAGGTGATTAGAATAATTTTGCAGTTTCTCTCTCACGCATGCAAGAATAAGACAAGCAACAATTTAAATCTCTGCTTCCAAATTTATCATTCTGTGAACACTTTTCAAATTAAATAATAAAGTGGAGGCTGGCTGTAGCTAAGATACTAATAGGACTGAAGACTGAATTTAAAAAATCAAAAAGGTATGCAAACACATACAATGTAGTACAAAGATGGACAAGCTCTGGGTATCCAGGAAAATTTTTTCACCCCAGAGACCTTCAAAATGCAAAACTGGATACAGCCAGAAATTCATTTTTATTACACTCCTGCATTGAAACATACAACAGTTGGAAGAATAGCAGATTGTTTCTGCTATTGTTTCGCTGATGGAATCTATTCCATCTCAGAAACAACTATACTGGACATTGGCATTTTAAAAAAAATAATAATAAAACACATCTGTGCCAAATATTCCTACTAGGCACTAATAGGATATCACAAATGGCAGTGTTTGATCATGGTTATTTATATCCAACATTGGAAAAGGAATCCAGAACAGGAGTTCGAAAATACTTGCCTTGCTTAGGAAAAGATGACAAGAGATTTTGCCTAACTGAATAACTTGTTAGGATATGAAGACTTAAATTGAGACTACATTGATTACTAAGTCAAGTCCCATTGATTTCAGTTCATCTAAGGCCCTTTCTGCATGTTGAGGGGGAAATGGGGGAAAACGTGCTAAAACTGAGCTTACTGGCAGCCGGGTAAGTCCGTTGCCATGCGGAGCAGCACGAGCTCACTGCTCCGCAGTCCTCCGGTGTCCAAAATGGTGGCTTCCGGCTGGTGGAGGCTGTCCACCAACCGGAGAAGCTCGCCAGCCGGAAGCCCTTCCCCGGCAGATCTGCAGGCACGCACTACTGTGTGCGTGCAAATCTGCACCGGAACGCGGCAACGGAGCTGCACGGGGCTGTGCGCTCCATGCTTTTTAAAAACCTCTGAAAAGGACCTTTGTGTGTCCAACTCATAGCACAGGCCTGACTAGCCAAGGTGGCCAAGTTGAGCCATCACTAGGCCAGATAAAAGTGTGCTGAATCTAAACCCTTTCTAAGGGTGTTAGAAATTACTGAGGACTGTCTTTCCCTTGATAGAGAGAAGCCATGTCTTTGGACTAGAGGAGGTTTGGATCTAGTGTAACAGCTCTTCCTCTTCCCTTTTCATCTTCTGGTTCTGTTAACAGACAGTAGCCAGGAGAGCAACAGTTGGTAGTCTTCTGCCAGCAGAAGAGTATGAGGTCTAATCCTAACTCCCTACAACCCACACTTATTTGAGTTAGGATTGTACTGCCCAACTGGATACAATCCAAATGTAACTAATTTTTAAAGTTAATTAAAAAATCCTGTGATACAAATGCCAACATGTGGTAATATCAGGTCAAAGCCATTATTGGACCTTTATGATGCAGTTTTCTGAGGTCAGCAGCTGGTAAGAATTTGATTCCTAACTTGTGTAGCACAAGCAAGCAAAACACTCTTTGATGAGTAACTTGCTTGTACCTATCCCTTGGCATTCCCTTTAGTGTACATACATACACTCCCTGCATGCACTTTGGTTATTATTCAAAAATGAAGAACAGTAAATAACAGAAGAGCATTTTAACCAGGAAGCTCTGGGGAGATTTATCAGTGTAACAAGTGCTTTATACAGAATGATTACTGATTCTAAGGGCAAGGCATGTTGTATAGCAATACAAGGTGAATTCTTAATGCTCCTTTCTTCAATATATAATTTGATTTAAGGAGCATATATCACATCCTCTATGTGCTCTATCAGCATGGGGGGAAAATCAAGATTTCTTGTTTGAGAAGGCTTGAACCTATCTCAGTTGAGAAGCATCAACTTTTCTTACTTCAGTACTGCCAATTTAATTTAAATGGGAAGTGTGGGGATTGTTGTTTACACTAACTACGGTAGCATATACTTGAGAAGAAGTGATATCAAGAAGACATGGTCTATTAAATATTAAAAACAGACCAGTTTCGGGAGAGCTTTAATATTAGTTCAATAATGCTTGCTTGGCCCAAGAAGAACTTTAGCCAAAATGGAAAATTAAGACTCTTGCTAGCCTTAATTATACAACTTTGATCAAATGCCTGGAATGGTTTAACCAGATTTGACAAGAGGGACTGGAAGATGGAAAAACTCAAGACATTGCAGCCTTTCATGAAATCTCTTTTATAACATATAAGAGGCAACAGTTGCCTGACAATTTTCCTGGCATCAGTATTTGATCAAGCAAATAAAATGTCACATTTGACAAAAAACAAGGTAGCCTGGATAAGATCACTGAAAGAAGAATTTCTAATACAAAACATGCTAAACAAACAAATTATACTATAGCGTCTCATTGGAATAACCAACTAAGAATCTTTGCAAAATAATTTCAGATTATACATTTCCTTCATTATTAGCTACAGAATTTGATAGTGTCCACTTACTTCAGTGGATTAAAAGAGACAAGCAAATTTATGGAAGGTTCATTTATCCGAATATAACCCCTGAGAACTGAAGGGTCGACTCTGTGAAAAGCAAAGTACTTCCAAGGAAGACTAGTGTGTCACATTTTGCTACCTGAACTGAAGGAAAATATGGCGGTCCCCAACCTAGATGGTTTCATGTTCTCTGTCAAACAGTAGGACTAGTATAGTGCGACTATATACCTTATGTCATAGACACAACTCTTTTTTTCCAATAGAGGACAAGACAGAATTAATTAAGTACAGCCAAGAGGTTGCCATTGCTGCTTGAGCAGACAACTCAGTCTGCTTAATAGTGCAGCCAGTCCTGTGTCCTACTATAAAAAATGTTGAAGGCACAACAGGTGGTTGTCATCACTGTCATCCACTGCTCACAAGCTATAAGTGACATCTGCTGAAGACAGACGCCTGGAATAGACAAACCTTGATCTGATCCAGAAAAGCAGTGAGGGAACATTTTAACAGCTGATAAATATTTCAGACCAAACTCAATCTTACATAGAAAAGTGATCTGATAAGTTATTGTTTTCAAAGGAAATCATTCATGAATGGCTGACAAAATGAGCTAGGAAAGGCAAGCAGAAGGGATTGCTTAATCCTTCTTCCTACAGTGTTTTTATTTTTCTCATGTTCCCAGAAATAATGACACATGCAACATTAGTTCTCTACAAAGTTCTGATAAGTATCTACCTTTTTCTTCTGCATTTCAGCGTGATTTTCTTAGCTTTGGAAAAGATGGTTGTTTGTGTAGAAGTGTGTTTGTAAACATCCCTTGAGTTCTTGCCAACATTCAGCCAGTATGCTCACAAAGAATTGAATTCTTTCATGTTTGATTTGTGTGTTCATCTGTGTTCAGAGAAGCACTTGAACTTCTGTGGCTAAAATGGAAGCAAAATGCTCTCCTTAGGTGGTGAGACTTATTTATTTTTCACAAATATACCCTAACCTTTTCTGAATTATTTTGTCCTCACAACAACACTGTGAAGTTGTTTGTGCTGAGAGGCAAAGGTGGGCCCAAAGCCAATCAGTAAGCTTCTTGTCTGAATGAAATTGGAATCCACATTTCTATAGTCCTAATGTTACCCTGATTTCTGGGGGTCCTGGGAGGGACACCTAAGTGCACTCCAAATATTACTAAGTTGGGGGAATTAGCAAGGAGCACAAGCTAACAATACGAGAGGCAGGGTAACGTAGTGAGATCTTTAACCCTATGTTTACAGGGTTGGGCCGCGACAAGAACTAGGCAAGTTGTTTGATTAAAAGATTTTATTAAACTCTCCTTAATTAAGCAAACAACAACACACACTCATTCAAGAACTATAGAAGCAGAAAGTGAGGAAAATGGATAGTGGTTTTCAGAGGGTTTCTGGGATGATACTCCACCTGATCTTGAAGTCCGGTAAAAGAGAAGATGGAGATCGAGGCTTGGGTTCGTGGTTTCCCAGCACGTGGAGGCTGAGGGGAGGCTCGCTGAACAGAGCAGCAGCAGTTTGGGATGCAAGGCACGAGCATTCCGAAAAGGAGCTCAAACTTGGGGGGTTTTATAGGGAATATTGTACCTGGAGGCTAGCCCTCTCCTGAGGAGAACAATAAGGTTTTTAGTGGAGACAAAGCCTCCAAAAGGTCAAAATAAGAATTGATGAGATTTGGCCAGCATTGCCAATTGTTAGAACAGTATGCAGATGAGGAGCTCTTAGTGTTTGTTTAGAGCAAGCAGTTCGGGGCTGAGAGCCCTTGCATTTGCTTAATGATCGGTTGTGTCTGGGGGGCACTACTGGCTGTGCGACAGATAGTAGTTTACTGATATAGACCTAGCTTGCATAATTAAGGCCATGCGGCCGTGCCTGCCTACACAGGCTTTCCGTGACCCAATCAGACACGTGGAGTTCATTTTATGGAGTGCCACATGAAAATATTAACCATAACCAATATGAAATTGTAGACTTCAGGCTGGGGCCAGATAACCGCAGTAACACTAAATTAACACTCTAACCAGTGTACATGTTGTCTCACTACCATCTTTTCTTGGCAACAACTGGGTGATAAGGCACATACTGAACCCTATCTGACATCTCTCAGGTCATCATGGACTTGTTCTGATAATTAGCAGAGAGAACTAACCCCTATTCAGGTGTTATTCAATTGTGTTCACTCAATATCCTTGGGAGGTAAGTATTCTAGCTTTCCCTTCCCATCAATACTTTTCTGTGTGTGGATTACAACTGTCTTAAGGGAGGTTCTCCACACAATCAAAAGCCTGAAATTTCTGGGATTAAAAACCATGTGAATAGTATTTAGAGATTGTAGAGCCTTTCTGGGTCACAAAGTTCCACTCTGTGCATAGAATGTGATATAAATGATGACTTACTGGATAACTTAGTATATTCCTGCTCTTCATGTATTGAGTAAATATGATTAAATGGGCATGAATGGGCTAATTGCAGAGTTTGTTGAACCTAAGACTAAATTTCAATAAACCCAACATGTGAAACTTTCATGAAAGAAATGTCTGGGCATTGCCAAGACTGTCTCTCTTCCCTCATCAAGATCCCATTAAAAAAAATTTAAAAACTTACCATGGTTTATTATAATTGTAAGCTCTCTGGATGACTTGCAGACATGTTGATTTCAAATTTAAATTCTCTTTGTCATGAAGTTATTAACAATTCAGAGCAAAAACCATTTAGAAGAAAATGAAGCAAGGCTAGAACACATAAAGGGATCCTCAGTGACACAGATCATTGGAAAACAACTGGGATTATTAACTGCTAATGAAGTTTCATTGTATTTGTTCATTCCAGTATTGAGAGCATATGCAATGAAACATTTCTATTTTCTCCACTGCTTATTACCAGGCAGATGGCAATCTCAAACTAAATAAATAAACAAATAGCTAACAAGCTACCACCAAGAGGAGTAAACTGTTTTAAGTTTGTTATTGAGTCCTCACAAGTATTTAAAATAAAGTACGCTATTTTCGTTTTAAACTTTCAACTGCCAATCATCCTCCACAACATCCTAGGTTCCAATCTAGACATTAGAGAAATAGGAGATAGGAGTCTCACTTCCTATTAATTGTGTTGTGCATCTTTATGTTGAAGACAAAGTGTTGGCAGGTAACATGATAAAAGCCTAAGTAGGAATGTGAACATTTATAGAAGTCTGAATTTATGCAAGTCAGCCCTTTCCCACAGTTACGCCTGAATCTTTTGTGTGTGTGTGTGTGTGTGTGTGACTCTTCTCTCTTTTCCTAATCAAGTTAAACCTTTTTCCTTCGTTTCCTTCCACAAAAGGTGTACATTTTATGCATCTTTTTAAAACTGTAGTTGCTACTTGGAAATATTCACAATTTATTCAAGTGTTTTTAACAGTATTTATAAACAATGAAATATGAATATTATATATGTATGTATGTATGTGTGTGTGTGTGTATGTGTATATATATATATATATATATATATATATATATATATATTTCTGTGTACATTTTTGGAGTTTCTAGCTGTTTTGAAGATACACACAAGCTATCCATCAATATGTGAACTCTGAAGTGCAAATTGCCTTTAGTTGGTGAACAGTCTTAAATATGGAGACTAAGGCCCTTTCTGCATCATTCTCCCAATCCGAATGGAGAAGGACGAGACCATGACAATGGTTCTGTATGATGATGTTGGGGTCCTGTCCTTCTCCTGTCCCCAGGCAGCACTATCACAGATTAAATCATTGATGGGTTTTCCCCATCAATGACCTGTAATTGCGCCACCATTGTAGACTTACCTGTCCTGCAGAAGCCTAGGAAGTAGAATGGTTGCAATTCTTGCCCCAGCGCAGCCTGGGGAAATACCTGGCTGTACTGTGGAAGGAAGAAGAATGGCCATAGCACTTCCTTCATGACAGAGTTAGCCAGTGCAGAGGGGAGCACTCCTGTGACACTCGCCTTCCAACAGAGTCGATGCTGGGATCCCCACCAGAGGACTGATTAAAACATAGGGTGAGGAAAGGGCATGAGATAAGTCTGTGGAATCCTGGATTGAAATCAGATTCCTCACATTTCTCAGTACAAATCAAAAACCTATAACTGCTTTGACTATAAAGATCGTACTGTACTGGTTGAATTAGGCTGAAAGTGGAAACACTTTCTCTACTTTTTGGTTGTCAAGAAAGCAAGTTAGCAGAGTCCCTCATGGACCATCAATTTTCATTTCCTGGGATGGTGTCAGGGAAGTGGCCTTTTCTTTCTTATTCTCATTGCCTCATTCTCTCAGCCCTTTCCAGAACATATCTATAGGCAACACCCCGACCAACCTTTTCATCTGTTTTCCCCAAAGAGAGGGGGAAAGCTTATAAAAAACAGGGCTTAGTAGCTGGAGAATTGTAGGAGCTGTAGTCACCAAAATGACTATTCAAGACTCTCATAAAGAGAATAAGCTCAATACTATACACATTAACAAACCAACCAGAAAATAAAGTGGAAAAATTAGCCAATGGAAATGGGTTTGGACTGTGCTTAGCTCCATGCTTTTATTTTATTTTGTATTTGTTTATTTGTATCCCGCCTCTCCATATGGATCAAGGAGGCGAACAACTTACAAATAGCATGTATTTCAATACATTTCTATACATGCCCCCAACAAGCTGGGTACTCATTTTACCGACCTGCGAAAGGATGGAAGGCTGAGTCATCCTTGGAGCCCGGCAGGATCGAACTCACAACCTTGTGGCTTGCAGTACTGGCATTTGACCGCTGCACCACCAGGGCTAAATGGAATCTCGCTGTAGAAAGACAACTGGAAGGCTGTGCCCAGTATTAGTTTAAACTTTCTGATGATGAAAGAAGGACCTATCAGGACTGCTTTTCTTCCAGAGCCCATTTCACACTACACACTACACAATTGTAGCACTGTGATTCTGTTTTAACTGTCAAGACAACATCCTGGGAATCCTGGGTTTTCTAGCTTGGTGAAATCCTTATGTTCTTCGGCTGAGATTTCTTAATATATCTCTTCAAACTGCAAATCTCAGGATTCCATCAAATAGGATTTTGACAATTAGAGTGGAATATAGCAGTATAATTGTGTAAGGTTAAAGGACCCTAGAACTCTGTTATTCAAAGGGAACAATGATTATTCTAAAGCCTGAACATGTGAGAGGCTTGTAGTGAGGAGGAGATGTGAAGAATGTTTGTTGATTCTTTGTAATATGAAAACACTGATTCATGTTTTGGCACAACAGGAAACACATGATCATGGACTTCATGTTTCCCCCACCCATTTTTGTCACTCCTGGAGTCTATATTGCCCTCTTTCAAAATAATGCAACAAACAAACAAACAAAGGAGGACTTTTATTTCTAGAAATCTCTGAGAGCAGAAATTATCTTCTGAAAGTGAGTAGAAACTGCTCAGGGCTGATAAGCCGCAAACTTCATCAGATACCCCCTCCCCCCAGTGTGTATGTGTGTGTATACACATATCTTCTTTTTAAAAGTCTTTCCTAGGCCTAAAATAGTGCATGGGTCAAAAAGCATGGTGACATTGCCCGATAGCCTCTACAGACTATTTTTTTTGGGGGGAGGGGGTTTTGAGCCCCCATAACATCCTTGGGGGTTGCACATAGTCCATGGACTGCACTTTCCCCACCTCCCACTTTTCCCACCTCCATCCTAAATGATCCATCAACTAATTGCCCTTAGTATTCTCCATTTTGGAGATGGATGTAGTATCAGGTGGTTATTTTTCAACTTCTGTTCCCCAGAACTGTAAACACTAATTCATGCCATGAATTGTGGTGCCAAATGAGGATTGCTATCTCTTTTATCTGACAGCCTTTAAAAAAAAAAAAAAAAGCAGCTGCTTGCTAGATGCAACACTGTTCTCTCTTACTGAATTTGGTCAACAAAAATTGTTAGGAATGTTGCTCATTTCATTTAGAAACAATACAAAATTTTTCAGTTTCTTCATAAATTTAATGGAAATAAATATCATCTATCCCTGTAACATACTATGCCAATAGGCATTCTGAGGTCTAATTCTGTCAGAAAAAATTTTTTATTATTATTATTATTATTATTATTATTATTATTATTATTATTATTAGCCTCCAAAATGTCAGATTTTAGAAACAGTTTGCACTTCATCCTGTTGCCAGGTGTAAAATATAATACAATATATATATTTTACAGGAAATGTGTAGCCAGTGAATTTCTTGTCCATATGTATCTACTGGAAATGTTGTTAAGACTCAGTGGATTAGTTTGTGTCTGTTGCTGCAGGGCTACAATATGGCCAGTGGTGACTGGCTGTTTCCATGGAAGTGGAGCAGCAAATGTACTGGCCCCCAACAGCAATCCCTCCAATAGTTCCTGTAAAATTTGTATTAAAATCTGGAGTGGATTCATTACCCTGCTAACAAGGGAGTCACCAGAATATGTCATGATCTGGAAAGTTTGAGATCCTCTGAGACCTTTGTGGAACAAAGGAACACATGCTTCTCTATATTGCCACCTATTGAAGCCCTCTGGTTTTCTAATGCCCTGCCTCGGAAGTATTAGTGTTATCCATGAGTCCAATCCACATTTACATTTCAATAGTCTTTGGTTAGGTCAGGGTTCAAAATCCAACTCAATCTAGAGCAGGTCCTGTTTTGTATTGTTTGTTGTCATTTGAGGAAACTCAATTTATTGTTTTTGCTTTTGTTTTTTAAAAGGTTCATCCCAGAACATACCTGAATCCAAGCCTGTTGAGAAGCTGATGATATAATGGTGATTGGACTATCTTTCTCTCTATCATCCATCTGTCTGTCTATCAAATGGGCAAGCAAAAATAGAGAAAGTAAGGTATTTCTTCAACAAATGCAAAATCTGCATAATTTTAGGTGCCTTGCTTTTTTTCCTTTTTTTTTAGTCTGTCTGTTCTGCTGATCTGGTTATAAATAGCTCTCTCTTGGGATGAAAATGTAATATAAAGGAATAAATCATACCTTTAGGGAGGGTAAAATGGGTAATAAAAGGAAATAACAGTTAGGGTGAGAAGAATTAATTGCTCATTATCAAAACAAACAAACAAACAAACCTGAACCATTTTTCCCCTTGAATGAAATTTAAAACTTCCAGCTGTGAGTGTTAAGAAAAATGTCCTAATAATAGTATATAGTATAACATTCTACCCATATTGATAATACATAAACCAGCTTTCCATTTTTTTTAAGATTTGATATTTTTATTTCTTTCAAAATTGTTTAACACTCATACAAATCCTAGAGAATTTCAGAAGAACTGCAACCTTTGCTTTAAAAAGAAAATCCGCATCTTTTCCCCCATCCCTCCTTTATAGATTAATTAGAAAGTTTAACAAAAAGATTTTAAAAGTAAATTAGCTTGTTCATTGGTTTTAGCCACTGGATTTCATACCAACATTATCATGTTGATATTTTCATTATTCCAGATATTGGAGATTCATGTTTGTACTAGGCTAGGTATTAAACTGTGGAATTAAAAAAAAACAACATAAAGGTAAGGAAAAACTTTCTCTTCAAATAAGTATGTGGTAACAGGAATTTAAAAGAGGATTACAGTGGGGGGAAGCAAGACAGGTAACTTATAAAGAGCTAAATGGAAGTGATCCTGATTTTTAAAATCCTTTTCTAAAGAGCAAGTTTGGAATAATTATGTCTGAATCCATATCTTTATACAACAAAATGGTGACTGTGAATTTCTTGAAAAGCTTGCTAATTTGGGCCATAATATGGTTCTTGTTTAAATTAATGAGAATTTAGAAGCAATCTTCTGATTGTTTAGAATTAACCACATTGTCCTTGAAGTGGGCAAAGTATTGATTGATTGATTGATTTAGTTAATTTTTTACAATTATAATCTTCCCAAATATTAATCTTAACTTTGTTTGACTGCCTCAGATGTTGTTTTTCCATGATTTAAAATATTCATTTATTTAAAACATTTATTTCCAATTAGTGGTATGTCCTTTTAAATCGGCTTACAAACACGAAAAACATTAGACACAAGTATGCATAAATATAGAAAACACTACTCTGAGAATTAAAGGAAAGTAAAACCCAAGTTCAGAATTATCATGAGTGGAATACACACATATTAACTATATGTTCATGAATAGCTGGCTTGAATCAATGCATTTTAAAACTTTTATTACAAGCTTGTACCAAAAGTGTATCGTTCAAAGCAGTAGAAGCTGTGTAACAATGTAAATGAGAGGAGATCACTGTGAAAGCCCTGCGCTATTGTTACCCCAAAACGTAGGTGCCACAAGGGCCACCCTGTAATGCCAAATACCTCCTTGAAAAAGTGCGGAATTAATTAGCTCAAAATCAGAAGGCTGCAAGAGGGGGGCAACTTAGGCCTTTTCCACATGGGGTTTTTGAAACGGTGCAGTCCGTCCTCCAAGGAGGAGGCCTGCATCTTGGACCGGACTGAGTCGGACCTATTTAAGGTAGATCCGTACCTCAATCCAGTCCGGAACAACCCCAAGCGGTTCTCCAGTGTACTTTTGAAAGACCTGTTTCTTTCTGTCTTTCAAAAGCACGCAGCATGCCACTGTGAGCCTGCTCCCTTATGCAGCTTTGCAGGCTCGCACCAATGCAAGCCTGCGATCTGCCTGGGGGCAGGCTTTAGGCTGGCGAGCTTCAGCAGTTGGTCGAGATCCTCAACCAACTGGAAGCCACCATTTGGGATGTCAGAGCAGTGAGCTTTGATGAGCACGCACTGCTCCAGAGCACCATGGACCGAACTTGGGAGCCAAAAGGTCTGGTGAGTAGTGTTGTGGGGCGATTCCTTCACCCAGTGCGGAAAAGGCCTTAGTGAGATCTTTCCTACCAGTGTTTATGGGCACACGTAGGAAAAGAACCAGCCAGAGATTCAGAAGTAAGCTAAAAATGTGTTTTATTGAGGGGAATTCACTCATGCCTGCACACAAGGTACACACAATCACACATTCACACAAGAACTAACTGAAAGAAAAAGGGAGGAAAAATTATAGAGAGACTGAGGGGTTTGGGGGATTTATAATTACCAATCCAGGAGAGTAGTGAAGAGCAGAAATATGTTTTGGCTTAGGTAGGACCTAAGAACAGTTCTCATTCAGAAGCTAGATGGACAGAGTGATGAGTAGACCTTTGAGAGACTGCACTGGGCATCCTGAAATCAGGGATATTTGTATCCTGAAAATAGCCTGTGGCCATGAAGTTTCCAGATGCAAGACAAAGGGAACCTGTTGTGGACAATGGGTTTTCACCTGTTGATGGGATTAGTGCTTTGATTGACAAAGACATGACAGGTGTTGTAATAGCTGTCTATTGTGGGTGCTGTGAGGAAAGAGGAAAGAGGAAAGAATCCAGGTGTACAAGGGATGGATATCTGTCAATCAGTGCCCTGGTGGGCTCCTTACAGTTGGATTCCCTGGAAAATTCCAGCATCTATTTAAGCTTATTATCCACAGGAATGGTGTGTATTTGCCTGACAAATGACTCAGTCTTACCTAAAGAAAGTTTTGAGTTGACCTATCCTTCTCACATTTACAGTCAAATTCTTTCCCTCACTCAGTTTGACCTCTCTGTCACCTCTCAGGCTCGAATTTGATATCAGAGCCAATAAAATGTGTTTCCAAATACATATGATGCCAATCAGGCATGGTGTCCATCCAAACCATACTGATATTGGGGATCCTCAAAATGGGGCCTTACACTAAGCATTCTCCTACTTAGTTGTTTTAACCATCAGGAATATGAGCAGATACCTGGACAGTAAGATAAATACATGGGCAGAATTGTATGGATGAAGATCTTATAGCTCTTCTTCCCAGGAACAGTGACATAAAGGGGAGAGGAACTGTGTTGTGTCCCTGTTAATGGATGCACTGGCCAGCTATACCTATATTGGACACATTTTGGTATGCATGAGAGAAGAGTTCTATGTGCATGCTATTATTTGTAATAAGAACACAGGCTTTGTGGATGGGATCCCAATCCATTCATAATTAATCCTAGAATGATGGAGATCTCAATGCATATGCTGATATATGAATTCAGCCCTTTCAGATGTTCACTGAACAAAATGCAGCAACTCAATGTGTCTGGAGCATGGCTTTGTTACCTTCCTTACATGTCTGCATATTTGTTAAATTCATAAAATTAAATTCACTGTTGTTGTTAAACCAGTGAAATCAAATTCCTTCACGAATTGTCTTAAATAAGCTTGTAAATGTGCAAAGATTAGAGAGGTTTGCACATACATTTTTACCACAAAAAAGTTCCAAAATGGGGAAAAAAATAAAAATCCCAGAGCAGTTGACAATTTTCTCGATGACACATGTCAATATGACAAAATACCCTTTCTTATAGTGGATGGATAAATTGTATTCTTTACATCCAGTGTTCTAAATAATGGTGATGTACAGCCAATTCTTTGGGAGATTAGGAAAATACAGGGACTGCATAACAGATTATTCTTGACTAGTATTACAATCAAGTACCAGTGTGAGGAGCAGCCATTTTCATAAGAATGAGGGACAACAAGGCAATCTTCTCAACCACTTGGATCCCTGACATCAGAACTGACCTTACATGAGTTACTTTTTTAAAACTTAAAAATACTATTCCTCTTTTCAATTCGGTTTTCAACATTGCTTGACTTTTCTGAATCAGGACACCACACCTATACCTTTGTTTGTCCTTTTCCACTTTTTATTTTCTCTTTCACTAAGTCAAACGTTATTGTTCACCTTTTTCAGAAAACTCAAATCATAGAAATAACACATCCTCCCTGGAGATGTATAATTTATTTTTGTGTACAGAGACCAACTATTGCTACATTCTACTTTGTTTCCAATTGCCTGCATGAAAAGTATGCAGAGCCATTTCTTCTGTATCTTATGTATACAGCAGAATGTTTAACATGTTCACTTTCAGCTTCAACAAAAATGTTGTACATTTTGTGGATGAATCCATCATTTCAGGACTAAGTAGGATATGTATGTGTGGAATTTCAGGCTGTAATCTCCTTTTTGAAGAAAAAAAATCACAGCAGAGATCCCTCTTCTACTCCCATTGTAGGGTCATCTAGCATAAACTGCCTTGAGAATAGGATTTCAGGGTTTCAGTCTATAGTTCCATTTGTGGTTAAAAAAGGAGGTAGCAATAATAGCAACGGGGGGCGGGGGAGAGGAAACTGAAGGCAGCCACAGAAAGATGGAGGTGATGAGCAAAGAAGGTTGGTCCAAGTTATCCAGGTCTGATAACCATTCCTAGGCAGGACTGGTGACATGATGTTTCAATCAGATGAAACTGAATTTGAAGAAGACTGCCTATCCTTTGAGCCTGTATTTCCAGCCTGCTGATTAGTATGGTTATTATTTTAAGAAGCACTGTTGTACCTGAAAATTAACATTTCAGATATCACCTTTAACCAGTCCATGGAACTCCGTTTCTGCAGTGTTTCTGATTCACTGCCTTTTGTGTGTTGGTAACCTTGAAACCCATTATTCTATTATGATTTAGATGAGACCACCCCTGAGAATCCTTAAGATGCTGATACATTGTTATATGTGATGAGGCTGAGCCACCAGTTCTCTTCATCTGAATTGACTGCCTGTCGCCCCTTTAGTACAAATCTGTGTGCTGGCATTGGTGCCTAAAATTAGAAAAGGTTCAGATTTGCAGGAGAAGAATTTCTCTTCTGCACCTCATTCTGTTCCATGGCCATGTCTGATGCAGGCTATGAATAGCTTCCTGTGGATATCTTATCTGTGCTGTGGATGAATGGAGAAATGTTTATATCTATGCTTTCAGTATACATTCCATTTTATAAAGAATGAACACAAACACTGTGAAATTTATAATGTACACTTTTCAGTTTAGCATAGCATTTAAGATCCTCAGTTACAAGGAGATAACAATGTATTGCTAGAAATCTGTGGTGAACAATGTGTCTGGTTATTTCAGATTCACATGTGACTTATAAGCTTCCATGTCTATGCAGAGTGAGACTACATATGTCATTATTTTCTCAATTTTCCTTCCACATTTATCATTCCTCCTTTTGGATTTCTCTAATTCTCTGGACCAACCACTTTTCCAAACAATATCATACCCAGGTGTCTAGGGAATGCTAATTCAAGATGCAGAGTATGCATTCAACCACTCTTCCAAAGAGTTTCCATTTCAAATAGGGATATAGGCATTCAAACAGGAATATGCACCCACTACCTACTCAATCTATTTCCTTATTGCCCCTGTCACAAGTCTGCCATACACTATCCCCTTTTCTCTGGTTTCAGTTTGCTCCATTGTGCTGAGGCAGGGGGTAAATGGAATATGTAGCTACTGATAACTGATCTTTTCAAGGCTGTCTCAATATATTTTTCTGCCACTGGCAGAAGAGCAAATGGTTCCCCTTCCCAATAAAATACTTATTATTCCCAAGGATATTTAGGCAGTTGTGACAGGAAATTCCCCAAGTCCCCCCTCCTTCTGGAAAAAATCATGACATTCTGTTAAGTAACTATTAATTATCCCTTTGTGACAGTTAGATCACCTGCTTCAGGCAGCCATCTTGCTTTACCATGGTATATGAAGGTACACAAACAGGTCATGACAACTATGAAAAAGCACCAGCTGGGACCGTGTTCCAGAGTATAGCAGTCACCACCCTGTAAAAATAGACCTTAGCACATGTCCTGTTGTGCCACTCATTGTATCAGCCTACCTTTGTGAAACTTTCAAGTGTCTTTTACCTTCTTAGGTCCCTGCAACTCTTTCCCCCTTTATAAATCTTTCTGTTTGGCTTGAACCCCTCTTTAAGATTAGCATACATTGAAAAGGAAATAAGAAGGCCTCTCTGACCAGCTCACCTTTCTGAATGTTTTCGTGTTTAGGGATGTTCAGTCAATCACTACTGAAGGTACCATTACCACATTTGGTAGGTGAACAGAACCACAGGTTCTCTTTCTACTTTGAACTATAGAGTCTATTAACTCTGAATCAATACAAACAAACTGGACAGGATGGCCAGGTTCCTTCTTGCTCCTAGTAATGTTAGCTGAGCAGAATTCTGCTCAGAATATGGTCATTTCTACAATAGACTCTTATAGTGCTATTATTCCATTTTCAACATCCTATGGAATCCTGGGGTTTGCAATTCAGAGAGGGGCCTTTCAGGCATAGTTCTGATCATAGAAATGGTCTAGGTCTGATCATGGAAAAGTGGATACACAGTTTTTTGCAGTCCCACTACCTTTCCAACTCTAGCCCCACTACCATTGTTCAGAGAAGATATGAGCATGCATGGCTGGGAGAGTGGGTTCACTGGGAATGCAGGGAAGGAGGCAAACAATGACCACCCCTACCCTGCTTCCATAAGAAGAAGGTTTTTAAAACTGTTTTCAAAAACCCATTTTATCTTTTTTAAGTTTATGTTTTTAGTTATTTCAATATTGCTGAATAGTTTGATTAATTTTATCATTGACCTTTGTCTGTTTTAGCTGTAACCTATTTGTTTTAAATTGTAAGTTGTCTAGAGTCCAAATTTTAGGGAAAAGGTGGGATGATGAATGATGATGATGATGATGATCATGACAATGAATCTGTTGACATAAAAGCCTTTTGTGATTGTTAGGCTGGTTCTGTTAATGGAAGGACAACTTTGGACTCAACAAGTCTTCAGGATATTATGACAGCTACAATTATTTTATTTATTTATTGAATGGTGGGAAAAAATAGCTAGATTTCTGTTGTTAGTGGTAGACAGTTAGTGCTTTCTCCACAATAAATGCACATAGCTCCTGGGTATTGTCCATGATCTTTAAAATATAAATAGGCAAATTACTTTTGTCATTGCTGAAACAAAAAAATATCCATTCCTGAAGGAATGAACATATCAGCAAAAATAGGTCAGAAAACAACCCAAATTTCAGATCAAGTTTTCTTTTAAAACACATCCATGCATTAGTATTCTGGAAGGACAAAATGTTTGTTTGTTTGTTCTGGTGTGGTGACTTCTTCTTCTTCTTCTTCTTCTTTTGAAACTTTGCCTTTGAAAAGGACTTGCTCTAGCCATCTGAAACTGTGATATTTGGAACAAGTAACATTTCCTAGCTCCCCATTCTTCTCTCTGCAGGAAAGTCTTGGCATTTGCCTACAGGCATCCCTTGTAGTGTCATGCAACTTTTATAACTAAGTGCTTCATTTTCATTCTCCTTTGCAAAAGCAAAAGTCCTTTTTCATGTAGTTGCAACCAATCTGTGATATGGTACCACTGTATATCAGAAGCAGAAGTTTCTGCTGTTTGTTGGCTCTGTAAGATTGTGAGATGTTGTAGCGTATCTTGCTATTTGAAATAATTCACTTGCTTCCAGATAAGCCTCAACATTGCTGCCTGCTTGCATTTATTTCCAGTATTTGTCATCCTTATAATGGAATGATGAATAGAAATGTGGATCAATTCTCTTGATGTGTTCCTGATCATTATTTTTGTGTTTACACTGTAGCAATTTTGCTTCAAAAGCCCACTTAGCAGCTTTTGGAAGCTTGCTTGTTCAACGTGGTGGGAATGGTGATGATGGTAATGATGATAGTGCATCCTCAGCTGATCGATAGAAGTATTGTATGCTAAAGCTACATAGTCAACTGTCTGACAGGATTTCCACATGATGGTAGTGTATGGTCAGCTGATTTAGAGAACTTCCTTCTTAATAGAGGATCAGCTTTAGGTGGGATTCATGGAAAACTAATTGAGAGGAGTCACTGCCTGTAAAGAAGAAGTAAGTGGTTCCCCAATCCATCCAAGTCAAGATACATAGCTAAAACAGTCTAATGATTTTGGCACATGATGCAGAAAATCTCACAAGTGCATCTTATTCTCCATGGCAATTAAAATACAGTAATACCAAGCAGGATAGATAAGTACTTACTGTATTTTTATCACACTCAAAATCTGCTACCTGATGCTTCACCCTGCTATAGGGAGGACCAATGCTGTAACTGGATATGAGTATAACAGGGGACAGATACAAATAAGCTGAAACACCAATTCAGGTAAAAGGCACAGAAATGAATCATTGTGAATGTGAACAACCTGGATTTTCGTATAAAGTGAAATGGTTCCACTGAATCCTTAGAAGGAATGGTTTGTAGACATCTCACCTCTATTTTATCCCAGTTGCATTTGATGGATTGAAAGTTGTTTGTAATATAATAATGGATAATTTCTGGAAGTTTGTGTGTGTGTGTGTAATTTGACTGTCTATTTAATTTTAAGTGAAACAATTATATAATTTAAATTATATAATTATATAATTTAAATTATATAATTTAACAATTATATTATTTAAGTGAAACAATTATATAAATGATGTAAATGAACATAAATGCATGTGTTTGCACGTACACACTCACATTCCTTCAGGAAAAGGTGACACTGACAACTAAATGAACAAGATGAGATTTTTCAGTGGAATTTCTTGTCACTTCTTTTTATTATTACTACTGCAGAAAGAGACAGAACTAAGGAGGCAGACACAAAGGCTTGGTTGAACTAGGTACATGATTTATTGAATCCAATGAGAATGGTCAACAGAGGGGAACTGGTGTGGTGACAATCTACCGCAAGTTAAAGGCCTAAACCCTGGTAGACTGGGGTTAATACTCTCTAGTCTAGGGAAAGGAATGAAGCAACTTCCACTCCTCTCCCCCAGCCACACCATAAAAAGTGGAGGATGTTCTTTCAAGAAGCACCTCTGCCCAGTATCTCACATGTCTGGGTAGCTGTCAATGGTAGATCCTAAGAATCCAGACATTGTCATACATGGGGTCCCATATCTCTAGAGTGCAAGTCTCTTGCTTTGCCAGTCTCTGAAAAGGAACCTCCAGGATCACACCAACAGGTTCCTAATCTCCACCACTTGCATATCCCTGCCAAACTGCAGCCAATCAACCTATTTATATCAGAGCGGAACCAAATGGAACTTAAGCCAACTGCTCATTAACCTGTGAAGAGTAGAGGGAAAAAATCATAGCACATATGAGGCAAAAATTCCTACTTGGCCTCCTAGGATCACCAGGTAACTTTGCAGACAATTAGGAGAGGGGGAAGGGGAGGAAGGGAGCTGCTGAAGAGCAAAAGACCTAAACTGGAAGTGAACCATATGTAAATGCCATTGGGTCCTCTTTGCACAGGATGTGTGTCAGTATACAAAGTCCTTCTATTTCCCTCCTTTCCTACTCTCTGCAATTGGTGTTCCCAAACCAGAGTGCAGCATGAACCAGGGAATGGAATTGTGGTAGTGTATTGGAGTTAAGGACACTGCTGTAGAATGTAGGCCCACTTTAGGTAACAGTTACAGTTTAACCTTGAAATGTTCAATATTCATAAAACTCTAATATGTTTAAGCAATGTGCAATTCTTGACATATATTCTGCAGGCAGACATTTACCAAAGAACAGAGATTTGATCATGATCCCTGGCAAATGTATACATGATTATAATTTTATATATAAGTTAATTATTCTTAACCTGGTATCCACAGACCTCCATGAGGTTGCAATGTCCTCACAGGGGTCCACAAAGGCTAGATGGCTGTTTAGTCTGTCTCCTCCCCACAACAGAGCACCTGACAGGAACAATGGAAAAAGCAGTCAGGTAGTCAAACAGGCTGGCTGGGCCTGCATATTGCCTGTCATGTGGCAGCTCCGCTGTAGGGAGGAGCCAGGTTAGTAGCCAGCTTGGAGGAGAACAAAGGTCCTGGCAGCTGTCCTCAGTACAGATGCCAACTAAACTGCCTCTCTCCTTCCATCTTCCATCTTGCTGTCCTCCTCTCCTGAAGAAGAAGAGGAAAAAAGGGAGTTGAAGCATTTCCCTTAGGAGACTGGACTGTCCCAAGCTCAAAAAGAAGGGAGTTATGAGAGAGAATTGAGAAAGAAAGAAGGTGGCTAGCTGGCTAGGCTTGCAAGTTGTTGTTTAGTCCACTCCAGGATCAGATGCACTGGAGAAGGAAGGAAGTTCTTCTTTTTTTTTTTCCTGCTTTCTCCTGCCAATTTGCAGCTGGAGCAGATTGAATGGCAATCTACAGGCTCTACCAACCACTGCCTTAGCTCCTTTCATGTGCCACTCCACTGTGGATAGGAGGCAGGCTGAACAGCTAAGCGACAGCAGTGACATATGACAGGAGCCAAGACAAGGCTGGCTGCCTAGCTGACTGGAGCTGTGTGTTGTTGTTCAATCCACTCCAGCCATAAATTAGTGGGAAGAAGCAGGGTAAAAGTCTTCGCTCACCTTCTAATGCTTCTAAGGGAAGGGTGCATTTACTTATTTCTCCTTTCTTTCTTGATCTGAAAACCCTTGATGAGCAATTTTAAATAAATATTTGATACACTTTAAGGTTTTAAATCCTGACTTAATTATTGGGGGTCTGTAGCAACAAAAGATATTTAAAAGGGGTCCCTGGTAAAGAAAAGATTAAGAACCACTGATATAAATTGTGAAAAAGATCTTAAATAGCAAACACAAGCTACTGGAGATAAACCTATGAGTCAACTCATATGCAATACATCAAGATGGGGGGTATAGTAGATTCAGATATGAATTTATATCACCTGATACCAACTTCAATGTTTTTTCAATGGGGAAAAAAGTAATAATTCTGCAGCTCCCAAACACATTTGTGCATAACTACCTTCTATTAGTAAAATGACACAAATCTGATCAAGATTTTGCTTCTATTGAAATTATATAGATGCATCTTCCAAGAACAAGTTTCAAATAAATCACAAAATTTTGTTTTTCAGTGAAATTTAGTAGCAATGAAATTTGGTGACAATTCTGTATTTTCAGAGAGAAATCATAATGCATTTAACTGCCTTAAGAATTTTAAAAAGGTAATATAAGAGACTTTGGCCATTTCTGCAACACACCATTATAGTGCTATTATTCCATTTTTCAATGTGCTGTGGAATTCTGGGGTTTGTATTTTACTGAGGCCAAAGAGATCTCTGGGTGAGAATTCTAAATGACCCTTCCTAAACTCCAAACCCCAGGATTTCCACAGGATGTTGAAAGTGAAATAGTATCATTATAACAGTGTAGTACAGAAATGGGCTTTGTCAAGGACTAAACCTGGTATGATCTCCTATATTACCTCTCATGCTCCTAATCTTTCCTTGGTTTAGTATAGCACTTTTCAAAAATACATGGTGAAGCAACATAACAGCCTTATCCTCTGATATTTAATCCCATTCATAGTAGGATATTCCATGCAAGTGTATCAAATGGAAATATATGGAAAGGGCATCATTGCAAACATATCCTTGCTTAGTTCAAGAACAATGCCTTTTAAGAGTTTCTGTGCCACCTACAGGTCATTGCTACAAAAAAGCATTCAGTATTTTTAATACCTAAAAGCATCAGATCTCATCTGACCTTGGAAGCTATGCAGGGTTAGCTTTGGTTAGTACTCAAATGAGAGACCACCAACAAATACCAGGTGCTGTAGGCTATATTCCAGAGGAAGGGACTGGCAAAACTACCTTTGAGTATTCTTTGCTTAAGAAAACCCTATGAAATTCATGGGGTCACCATAAGCCAGCAGTCAATATGAAAGGAAACACACACATGCAAACATACCCACTCACACACACATACACACATTTTCAATCAATTTGGCATCTGACAGTCTTTTAAACTGTCATACCATTTCACATAATTCATTTTTCAAATGTTACCTCTGAATTACTTCTCCACTCACTGAGTGTTTGAGATAATTTAAGATTTTTAAAACTGCAAATGAAAATTTTGTCAATTGTGTCCTTTCCAATTCTGTTCTGGTAATCTTTAGCATCTAAATCTAAGCTTTAAAAAAAGCAGAAGTAGGACTGAATATTTAAGCATTAAATTTGCTTTACATTTCACATTGCCTTTTGGAAGTTGTTGGATTGCAGCTCCAACCAGACCCAGACAACAAAGCCTAGGGTGAGGCTATAGTAGTTGCGGTATAACAATACCTGAAGGCTCATGCATTCCCAATTCAGTTTTGAGCCTTTAGCATGCAAATTTTCTGTCCCTGGGAAAAATTGCCTGCTTGCTACAAACATTTCCATGTACGTTGTTGCAGTTCATACCTGCTCCAGATTACACAAACATAGTAATCAAATTTTGTTCCACAGACAAGTGGCTCTGAAGTTGGAGGATGTCTTTGCAGACAGTCATGCACAATGTGCAGAGAACAAGGAGAAGGCAAACCAAGTATGTTCACCCCATCCTATTTTCCATGGGTAGAGTTTATACATGTGGTGAAGGTTCCAACAGAACTAATATGTACATAGAGCTGGCTGTTTAATTAGACAAGTGAACTCATTTGGGCATGTGGTTCTTATCTCCATCAGTTGAGCTCCAGCTGCTTGTAGCGTGCACTTGGACAGAGATTTTGATGTTTGAAATTCATCAGAGACTCAGAGTGTGCTGTTTAGCTTTAATTAACTAAAAGAGATGGAAATATATGTAAAGACTATTTCCATGTCCTTCCTTTTTTCTCTCACAGTTGTGTCTATTCTGTTCTTGCTTTGTGGATATGCTATTTTAGACAAACAAATGAAAATGGAAGATGCTTAATTCTGACATTTTTAAAGGTGTACTTTCCCATTGGTCCAGTTACTTTTTTTTTCTTTTTTGCTTCTGCAATGAACTGAAATCCAAAACGTATGGAAATATGATTTCTAATACAAAATATCAGCATGACATAAACAGACACTTTGACAAAGTTTCAATCAGTGGTATAGAATATATCATCATCAGATTTATTCTGCTTTAACCAACCAGACTTTTGCATATAACTATAAAAACAGTTAAAATAGGTATAAGATTATGTTCCTTTCAACAGCTTACCTTTTTGCAGCAATGTCCAGTGGTGATCCCTTCCACATTGCAGCTGGATACCTTCCCAGACTTTCCTGGACTGCACTGGAGCAGAAAGCAGTGCCATTGCACTTCCTTACCTTCAGCAGGACAGATAAGTATGGGATGGTGGTGCATTCATAGGTCATTGACAGAGAAAACCCATCAATGATCTAACTCACAATCAGTTGCCTAGGGATGAGAGAAGGATGGGACCATGACAACATAATGTCAACAAGAAGGAATCAAACTTCACCAACAGGGACTAGATCAACACTCCCAGCCTAAACAGAATGCCCAGGCAGTCCGAGTAGAACAGGTTCGCCGAGGAGCCCAGGACAAGTCTCAGAGGAGGCGAGTTCTGGTTGTTGGGGACTCTTTGCTAAGAGGAACTGAAACAGCAATCTGCAAAACGGACAAGCTCAATCGAGAAGTCTGTTGTCTTCCTGGGGCCAGGATCAACCACATAACGGAGAGGCTAACCAGGCTAGTCAAACCCACTGACTATAAGCCCCTCATTTTGGTTCATGTGGGAACCAATGACACTGCGAGGAGCAGCTTAAACCACATTGCAAAGGACTACGAGCGTATGGGGACCAAGCTTAAGGACCTTGGTGTGCAGGTGGTCATTTCGTCTCTCCTCCCTGTTCAAGGATACGGCGCATGTAGGGAAAGGGCAATAGTAGAGGTCAACAACTGGCTCCGCACATGGTGCCGCCAACAACGGTTTGGGTTTTTGGAACATGGCCTGAATTTCCATGAACATGGGCTTCTGGCAAGGGATGGGCTGCACCTCACAAAACTGGGCAGGAATGTTTTTGCAAACAGTCTTGCAAGGAAGATTAAGAGGTCTTTAAACTAAGATCCACTGGGGAGGGAGACAATATTATTCAGGGCAAGGACTCAGAGAACACAGGGGGAAAAGGCCCAAATGATACTGGACAAGTAGTACAAGCGGCCAATGGCGGGAGGAGTAGAAACAATAGTACAGGACTTGCAGGAAGGGCCTGGGGACTTAAGTGTCTCTACACTAATGCAAGGAGTATGGGAAACAAGCAGGATGAGCTTGTACTCCTAGTACAAGAAAATAAATACGATTTGATAGGCATCACTGAGACCTGGTGGGATGAGTCTCATGATTGGAATATAGGAATAGAGGGGTATAGCCTATTTTGTAAAAATAGACCAAACAAGAAAGGAGGAGGAGTAGCCTTGTATGTCAAGGATGTTTTCACCTGTGAAGAGATCCTGGGCTTAAACCCAGAAAGCCAGGTAGAGAGCATTTGGGTAAGAATTAAGGCAGCGAGAAACAATAGGGATATTCTGGTGGGGGTTTACTACAGACCTCCAACCCAGGCTGAGGACTTGGATGACGCCTTCCTCAACCAAATGACTGAACATTCAAAGAGGAGAGATACAGTAATAATAGGAGATTTCAATTACCCAGATATATGCTGGCAGTCAAACTCTGCCAAGACAGCAAGGTCCAGCAAGTTTCTTGCTTGTCTTGCAGACAACTTCATGGTCCAGAAGATGGAAGAGGCCACAAGGGGATCAAATATTCTAGATCTGGTCTTGACCAACAGGGATGACCTTGTGAATGAGGTAGAAGTGGTTGGATCTTTAGGGGGGAGTGACCATGCCCTGTTGGAATTTAGCATTCAGTGGGAAGGAGAAGATAAGGGTAGCCAGACACTCGTCTTAGATTTTAAAAAAGCGGACTTCTGTAAACTTAGGGAGCTGCTGGCTGGAATTCCGTGGTCAGGAATAGTGAAAGGGAAAGGAGTTCAGGAGGCATGGGAGTTCCTTAAAAAGGAGATACTGACGGCACAGTCTAAAACTGTGCCAATAAGGAGGAAAAATGGAAGGCATCTGAAGAAACCAGAATGGTTGACTAAAGAACTCTCAGCTGAGCTAAGAGTTAAGAGAAACACGTATAGGAAATGGAAGAAGGGGGAAACCACCAAAGAAGAATTTAAGCAAGTAGCCAGGAGATGTAGGGAGGAGGTCAGAAAGGCTAAAGCACAGAACGAACTTAGGCTGGCCAGAGACATTAAAAACAATAAAAAGGGTTTTTTTAAATATGTCCGCAGCAAAAGGAAAAAGAAGGAGACAGTAGGGTCGCTACGCAGAGAAGATGGCGAATTACTCACAGGGGGGAGAGAAAAGGCAGAGCTACTTAACACCTTCTTTGCCTCCGTATTTTCCCAGAAGGATACAAGCACTCAACCTGGCGGTTGGGGAGCAGGGGAGGAAGCAGAGGAAATGAGGCACTTAATAAGTAGAGAGGTGGTACAGGAATACCTGGCCGCATTGGATGAATTCAAGTCTCCAGGGCCAGATGAATTGCATCCTAGGATACTAAAAGAGCTGGCAGAGGTCATTTCGGAACCGCTTGCTATAATTTTTGAGAAATCTTGGAGGACAGGAGAAGTTCCAGCAGATTGGAAGAGAGCAAATGTTATCCCCATCTTCAAGAAGGGAAAAAAAGAGGACCCAAATAATTATCGCCCAGTCAGCCTGACATCGGTACCCGGAAAGATCCTGGAGCAGATCATTAAGCGTTCAGTTTCTAATCATTTAGAAAACAACGCAATAATCACGAGAAGTCAACATGGATTTCTCAAAAATAAGTCATGCCAGACTAATCTGATCTCTTTTTATGATAGAGTTACTAGCTTGATAGATGAAGGGAATGCTGTGGATGTAGCATATCTCGATTTCAGTAAGGCCTTTGACAAAGTTCCCCATGACATTCTTGCATCGAAGCTAGTAAAATGTGGGCTAGACAGGGCTACTGTTAATTGGATATGTAATTGGTTGACCGACCGAACCCAACGGGTGATCACGGATGGCTGCTTTTCATCCTGGAGAGAAGTGACTAGTGGGGTGCCACAAGGTTCTGTCCTGGGCCCAGTGCTGTTCAATATTTTTATCAATGACTTAGATGAAGGAATAGAGGGCATGCTCATCAAATTTGCAGATGACACCAAATTGGGAGGGGTTGCTAATATGCCAGAGGACAGGATCAAAATTCAAAATGACCTGGATAGATTGGAGAGCTGGGCCAGGGCGAACAAAATGAAATTCAACAGAGAGAAATGTAAGGTCCTACACTTAGGCAGAAATAATGGAATACAGAAATATAGGATGGGGGACACGTGGCTGGATAGCAGTACGTGTGAAAGGGATCTAGGAGTCTTCATAGACCACAAGCTGAACATGAGTCAGCAGTGTGATGCGGCAGCCAAGAAAGCCAATGCAATTCTCGGCTGCATCAACAGGAGTATGGTGTCTAGATCGAGGGAGGTACTGGTACCACTCTACTCTGCTTTGGTTAGACCCCATCTTGAATACTGTGTCCAGTTCTGGGCACCCCAATTCAAGAAGGATATTGACAAGCTGGAGCAAGTCCAGAGGAGGGTGACCAAAATGGTGAGAGGCCTGGAAAACATGCCCTATGAGGATAGACTGAGAGAGCTGGGTATGTTTAGTCTGCAGAAAAGGAGGTTAAGAGGGGACATGATAGCCATGTTTAAATATTTGAAGGGATGCCACGTAGAGGAAGGAGGGGGCTTGTTTTCTGCTGCTCCAGAAACCAGGACAAGGAGCAATGGATTCAAGCTGCAGGAAAGGAGATTCCACCTGAACCTCAGGAAGAACTTCCTGACAGTCAGGGCTGTCCGGCAGTGGAATCTGCTGCCTCGGAGAGTAGTGGAGTCTCCTACCTTGGAGGTTTTTAAGCAGAGGCTTGATGACCATCTGTCGGGAGTGCTTTGAGGGTGTTCCTGCATGACAGGGAGTTGGACTGGATGGCCCGTGTGGTCTCTTCCAACTCTACATTTCTATGATTCTATGATTCTATGATCATGCGGAAGTATCATCATGGCCCAGTCCTTCTCCCATCTCCATGGCGGGATGGAAGGGTGCTGCAGAAAAAGCCTACATCTTGTCACCAGATGGGTTAGGTGCTAACTTGACATACTTGACCATACTAGTCCAAGATTATCCAGCTAATTTAGTGGTGGCTGATTTCAGTTATAGTGATAGGTAAGTTCACATATTACTATTTTATAGATTTCAGATGTAACTGTACTGCAGCTGTGTACTCAGTTATCTTCTATTAATTTCAGCAGATCTGAAAACATCAGAATGTATAATATAAAGCCTGCTTATGAGTTTCTCAAAGATTGGTGAATGAAAATTAGTAACAAACTATTTTGTATTCTGCAAAGAAATGTATATTCCCCCTGTTTTGGATGATTGCTGATTGTTTCATTAAGAATTATTGCATCATTGGTTCAAGGGGGAAAAAACATTTTAAAAGAACCATTGCAAACATTGTAATAGGTTATATTATAATTAACATTATTGTATTTATGTCTTTAAATAACCATCTTTGACAGACAATTACATACATACATATTTGACTCAGCAGTTAAAAATGCTCAATGGGGCTTTTAATTCAAGTGAAGATTAAAAAGTTTTAAAAAAAGAATAAGGTCTCCTTTTTTTTAGGAGATTAAACTGAAACAATGTAGCTTGATGACTGTTTTTGGGGGTATATATATTCAATTCCTTATTAAAAACGGCTGTCAGCTTCAATTTCTCACATTTCTGTCTATCTAGATACATTCTGCAGTGATTCCTTGACCTGACAACTGTATATATTTTGTTGTGATGCATTCAAAAATGTATTACTGTGCAGATGTCTTTTAAAAGAAAAAGAAAAAAAATCTATCCAGTCTTAGCTATCAAAGAACTCCAGATATTAGGTGTTTCTTTTTTCCCCCTTTACATTATATATCTCTGTCCATATGGAAATCACTTCAGATTGTATGGTTCCAGAAATATAGTTCATATTAACATAGCTATCCCTATGTAATAGTTGATTAGATTAGCTATGTAATGGTTGATTAGAATTTTGCATAGTATTTGTTTTGTCTGTTCATAGCCATTTCCACACTATACTGTTCTAGTGTTATTATTCCACTTTCAACATCCTATGGAATCCTGAGGTTTGCAGCTTAGGGAAGGGGCATTGAGAATTCTCAGCCAGAGAGCCCTTTGGCCTCAGTAAACTACAAACCCCAGAATTCCACAGAATGTTGAAAATGGAATAATAACACTATAACACTGTAGTGCAGAAATGGCCCTTGACTTTCAAGATACTAAAGGGTTCATTGCATAAACTGGAAAACTGGTTTTCCAGTAAATTTTAAACAGAAGAAAATCTCATGAGGGGGTAGATGAGACAATTTTGCTTTAAACCACCTTTGCTCGCTGGTCCATCTGCTCTCCAGTGGTCCTTTCTCCCATTAGCTCTCTTTTATAGATCTGCTTGTGGAGGTTAGACTTGAGTCCCTGTTGAAGTTCTAATTTGGGTTTTTATAGATTCCCTTCAACTTGCAATATCTGGTTGTGGGGCCATCTATACTATTAGCCATAGTAAGAGTGGTATCACAGGAAAGTGAATATAGGTGTCATGAATAAGAAGCACTTTCTCAGTGATTCAGTCTACGGCTGTTTTATTTTTGCAGCAAAGGAGGAATAGAGGCCAATGTAAGCAATATTCTTAAGCAATATTCTCTTTTTAGTTCAACTTCTACCATCATAATTCAGTCACATGAGGAATCAAAGGCCATTTCCTCACTAGGCTCTTATAGTGCTGTTATTCCACTTTCAACATCCTATGGAATCCTGAGGTTTGCAGTTTAGGGAGGGGCACTATAAAAGCCTAGTGTGGAAATGGCCAAAGAGAAGTCTGATAGTAGGAACCTGCTGTACTCTGCAGATGACCATGCACAATCAATATTTCTCTCCTTCTCCTTCTTCTAAAATCTTAGGATTTGAAATCATATGGGAAGCCTATATTTGTAATCACTGCTCCTGAAATCACGTATGGGGTAAGGTGGCACTGCCACTAATAACAGTGTGGCCTATAAGCAGGGCCTTACTGTCCCCCTAAAGTAGTGTAATCACATGAAGGGAGGACACTGGAGAAGAATTACTGTTTTCAGCATTGAACACATACAGAACATTCATATTGTTACCCTGTTTAGTGGGGGTCCCGGGAGGGACACCTATATGCACTCTCAATTAACTAAGTTTGGGGAAATTAGCTAAAGCACAAGTTAGCAATGCGAGAGGCAGGGCAACACAGCAGAATCTTTTACCCAATGTCTTCGGGGTTAGGTGAAGCCAAGGAGCACACCAAGTTTAAGAATAATTGTGATTTTTATTAAATACAGATGAACAACACACTCACACAGATAACTATAGAAAATAAGGGTTGGAGAGGTATAGAGGGATTTTTGAGAGGGATTGTTGAATTGGGTGATACAACACCTGTCCTGAAGCCCCGGCAGTCTGAAGACTGAGTTCGTTGGTATGGAGTCTCAGTACATGGAACTAAGGGGAAAGTTCACCAAGCAGAGCAGCGGCAAGACGGGATGGAACTCAGGAGCGATCCGAGGAAGGTCTCGGAATCAGTGGTTTTTATAGGGAGAAATGTAACTGCAGGCTATTCCATACTTGGGGAAAACAATGAGTTTTGGGCATGAGACAAAGCTTTGGAAAGGTCAAAATTTAGCATGATTGAGTTAAGTCCGAATTGACAAAGAGGTAGACAGTATGCAATGCTCAGTGCTTGACATTTGAGTATTCAGCTTTCCAAGTTGCCTGCTTGGGGCAGGGAGTTCTTTTTAAGCAGCATGCATACATAATGAGGGTGTTTGCAGAGAGGTCTCCTAAAGCAGCGATCTGGCTATTTCTGGACTGCCTGTATTGTCTTGGGATATTGCAGCGTCTAGTGGCCAAGCCTAGTTCTGTGCTTGTCTGGGGACCTCACAAACACATGGAGAGGGATGGTGGAAGAGAGCCAAATTATTGATATTAAATTGATATCTAGCAGCCCCAAATCCGGGCTAGCAAATGCAGTAACAATATATTAGAAAGGGCACATCTAAAAAGCATTTTAAAGTAGGTAGTATTGTATTAATTGCATCACTTATGCATTCAGCACTCCCCATTAATTTTAGTACCAATATTATATCATAAGAACTTAATGCTAATTACAAAACATTCTAAATTTAACACCCACAAAGCCTTGGAAGATTAGCTTAAATCTTTTACACTTGTTCTCATTGTTTCTTCTCCATTATTCACTTCTACCCCTAGATGCTCATTTTCTAGGTCACCTTTTCTACTCTGGTAATGTGTGATGTTATCACTTAAACACCCACATACTTACTCATCTCACTAAGAATATGTTTCCACAATATATTTTGAACTTTTAAGACTCAACACATTACAGATTTTCCCTTCTAAATATCCTATTATCATATACAAGCAAAAGGACTTTAAACACTCAGAAGGTAATGCAAAAATAATTTGCATTTAATATGTTCATAAAACTGAAATAAGGTTGAGTAGTATTAAATTGTTTTTCATGTACAAATCCAAGTATCCAAAGTCAAACACTGCAGTTCTTCAATCACCTTTTCTAGAATAATCACATGGGGACTTACTTTGGGAACTCATTTCCAACCCTGTGTTTCCTGGATAAAATAAATGCTGATGTCATGGAGAATTTTCAGGGAAGAAACATCAGATAGAAATGGATGCTTAAGCTCTCTCCTCATAATTTTCCTTTCCAGGGCCCTTTCCAGATGGCATTTGCCATGCAAAAGGGTGCCTGGAGTGTTACATGATTGTGAGGAGAGATCTGCATGACACACTCACAATCGCACGATGCTCCAGGGGCTGGTGGGCACCAATTGCACACCTTCTCATTTTCGGCTGGAAGCTGAAAATGGTGCATGATTGTGCATTGCTCCTGGGCCCTGCACACACTTACCTGGTGTGCAGAGCCTCTGGATCTGCACCAAACACACTTCCTGCCCCAGGATAGCCTGGGAAACTCCCAGGCTGCACTGCAGAAGGAAGAGGCGGGGCTCTCATGCGAGCAGGCAGCTCGTGTGGAGCTGAAGCAGCAGGGACATGAGACCCTCTCACTGTAGGCTGCTTGCATGATCCCCACACCCCAGTACCAAAAAAAGGTAAGGTGCAGAAAGGGCCTAAGTCAGGCTTAATGTTAGTCTTAGATCCAAATTAAATGTGATCCTTAAAGCATAGTATGCAGCAATATTTGATATTTTCCCATGCCTTTAAGTAAGCAAAGGGAACCCAAACTGTATTGAAACCCTGACATAAAGACTAAAAGGCATTTGAACCTACTTTAGTCCTATCTGAATTCTGCTAGCCACCCTGAACCTGCAATTTGCATGGGAACAAAAGGCCTCTTTGAAGCGACTGGAAATTTTTTTCACCTATGCACACTGCAGGCAAGCATGGCCAAACTGTATTAGAATCATATTCAGAGGAGGAAAACAAGATAAAATTCATTAATGGCCCCCAATGGACCCCCTTGTCAGTATCAGTTTCCCATGCTTACTGTTTAGTAAAAATTACAGAAGCATTATTAGTCCTGCATTTCACTAGATTGGTTTTGCATTTCCAATCTAATAAGGTGCCCTGACACTATCATGTAGCCATTACTCCACCCTTTAAATGCCACCTTTATGTAAAAGGGCTAAGGTCTTAAGTGCTCCTTCAGAACCAAACAGTTTTTTTATGGTACCATGTTCTTTTTTATTATCAGTGACTTTAGACAACTTGGGCTGACTCAGTAATTATAAAACAATGTGTATCTTTTATTATAGTAACATTAGAAATAAAGTATCTTCTTATGGTTCATATAAAATACAATGTTGCTACATTAACCAATTTCAACTTCTGACCATCTATGCCAGGAACTCCCAGTCTTACACACAAGTTCTCTCTGTGTAAGGAAAAACTCAGCTGCTTAAACACAACACAACCATACTTTCTAGCCAAGATCTCACTGAAAACTCTCATTTCACATGGACTCTCTGCCTTATATATAGTTCCTCTAATCCATAAGTCCCTTCCCCCCACACCACTGCTCTGGGTTTCACTCTTAAGGTACTACTTCTGTTCCCCAGAAACCCACCATCAAGTTGCACTTGCATTTCAGATTGCTGATTCCCAAAGCAACTTCATCTCACATGCTATATATGTGTTATATTTGATATTTAATGTGACCTTTTAGCTGGAAGTGTATGTTAACAGGGATGGGTAGAAGACCTAAGGGAAGTCATGTTAGAAACAGAACTGCAAGGAAAGTGAAAGAATTAAGCACTTCCTCCTGTCTCCTTATTTTTCCCTCTAAATGTCTGCATGTTCATGTTATTAAAGTAACAGAGAACTAGAAATTTTCCAGAATTTTCTTGAGGATCTGCTTACTTTAGTAGCTCTGTTACTAAAGTGAAAGGATTAAGCACTCCTCCCGCGAGATATTTGGTTTTCAAAAATTGGACTTAATAGTCACTGGGGAATATGATTGGGATTATGCTGGCTGGAGAATGTGTTTGAGGTTAGCCTGCCTGGAGTCATGTTTGAGGTCATGAAAATTCAGATAAGACTATGTGGGAAAACCCAGTGCTAATGGGTTTGTGCTAATCCATTCACCAATTCAGTCTCTTGGCATTTTTGAATACAGTAAAAGACAAACTGCCCAAATTGGTGAGCAGTCAGGGACCATCCTTCAATCTTACCCTGAACCCCACTTGACCAAACATTAAGATATCATAATGATCCCATCAATGTTTTATCACTCTAGAGTTAAGCAATCAGCCCATTTCGGATCCCTTTGTCAGTTCCACGGGAAAGCCATTACGGCTTTGTCAACACACCACTTCAGGGTGTGAAATAGGATATAAAAAACTTAGCTTTGACCCCAGCCAATTGTAGTTTATAGTACATAGTGCCCCAGATTGCTGTTCCTCTGTACTATTTTCAGACACTGTCTCAGCCACTTTGTAGTGATCTTCTTCTTCAAGATTGGCAACTGTCATCCATTCTACCTCTAACCTTTCCCTATCCAACCTTTCTTTCCTCACTTTCCAATAGCCTTGTAAAGTCCTTAAGAGTTTCTGATTCCTCAGATGTTTGTCAATTCAAATAAAATATTTTGTTTAACTTTAACTGGAGTCCTTTCCACAGTTATTAATGATATACATGAGGCCATTGCCATCCTCTTGCAGGCCTCCTATGAGCTATAATACCTCCAAATTCTAAGGAGATGTTGGCATTGTGGGTAGACCTCAACGTCCCCCACCTCATAGGGTAACAGCTCCTGCTTAGACAAAACACTGCCTCATTTCTCACCATTTAATACCATAAAGCCAAATGCATGCAATAACTCAATTGAAAAGTTGTGTATTTCATTTGATAGGGAAGATCTATCTGTAGTATTGGGTGAGTGATGACTCAATTGTATGTGTCATTGTCCTCTTGCAGCAACAATTATTTTTTTTAAAATAAGCATTTGTGACTTGGGTCTGAGACTAATTCAGTGTCAGTGGATTAAAGCTTGTTGACATAAATTGTAATCCATCTGTTAATTCTGTGTGCTGTAACCAGCATTCATTTCACTAGAGAAACAACTGTAGAGTCAGAAAATCAAAATGGTGCCTCAAAGTTCTTAATTAATAAATATAAATATACATTTTTAAAAATTGGCAGTTTGTTGCCTTTTCATGACACCTCAGAATCCACTGCATCATGCCAGCTATTTGGTCATGTTTAATTGTAAAGATGACCCTGCATACTATTAAAATATGTAATTTTTGGTTGCTATGGAGCTTACTTCATCATGGCTATATGTGCATATCCTAGAACAATCATACATGTGCCAGAAGACTCTGCTATATGTCACACCTTAGAACTTAACCAAATGCATAGCAGAAGAACTTAACTAAATGCATGCTACAGTTTAATTAGTCATTTCATTTGAGGAGTTGGATCCAGACAGAGACATATCTAAAGCAAGCCACTAACTTCACATATTTTGATCCAAAGCCTTCCTACCTCTCCTGTGTCATTTTTTTTTTTTTTTAGTTTCAGTTTCTCAACATAGTACGGGTTTCTTAAGGCTATTCTGCCCTATCTCATTGTCTTTGATCCGTCTTCACTAAGCTGAGATCCCAGGCCCTTTCCTTTGATATGCTACCCATTGTTAACTTCAGTCCTAGCCCTGGTAATCTACAGCCCATATATAGTATATCACTTTTTCATTGCTATCATTTCTAAGTAAACATAGCCTTACCTGGCCAGTCTGGCTAAATACCCATTTACAACTACCCTACAGATAATAAACATTCTACATTGATCATTTTGTCATTAGTAACACATTATGTCTATGCAAACCTTAATTGATGTCAATAGCATATTCCACGAACATACATGATTGTGGATTAGCCACCCCATTCCCGTGGCATGGAGCACACTCCACATTACAATATCTTTGAATTCTACTGAATTTTGTAGTTAAGGAATTAACCTAGGTAGTGCAGTTTATACATTTAATGATTTGGAACTTTTCACAGGCAAAATCAAAACTTTATGTTGTTTGTTCCAGCAATCTGCTTCTAAATTCTTTCTTTTTAGCTTTAGGACAGTTCAGATGGGAGGACAGCAATATAAAAAAGCTGAATTGATCTCTGTAGTGATGAAAGATTTAGATCAAGTTCAAAGAGAGAGATTGATGAATGGGATTCAAAGCACTTTTCCAATTAATTGTATCATTAGTCAACATGTACAAATTCAGTATATGGAGACAGATTGCTGTGACCTCTCTCCTGTAATGTTTATAATTTGAAGTTATAGTATTATTCCCTGGTCACATTATTTTTTTATGGTGAACAAATGTATAGGTGTGTGGTGGAGTTTCCTTTAAAGAACTTTTTGAGAGCATTATATTTGCAGTCAAACTTAATATATTACAGTGGCATGCTACAGAAGATGATACTGGGCTCCTGGATTAAAATGTACATTTTATGAGAAAGTTAGATTATTTTGATTATTGGAGAATGACTTTAGCAATGTAATCTTTATTTACTTCATTCATACAAATTTGGGGGGGGAAATGGAAAAAAATTCTCTCTATTGCAGAAGATTAAAAGCATTTGAGGATGTCCCCTCACAAAAAGAATTATTATTATTATTATTATTATTATTATTATTATTATTATTAATTTTTCTTTAAAAAAATGGAAAACTCTCCCCAAATTTTATTGATCACAATCCAGTGCATTTTGTACAAATCCCAAATTGAATTTTCACTGAAAACACCAAATGATGAAAAACCTCATACAAATGAAATGTGAAATACTGAAGACTTGAATAAAATTGTGCTGTGTGGAGGTGAAATTATTCATTAATCCAATATAAGTCTGGATCAAAATATTTTGCTGTCTGATATAAAGCAGAGTAGGTGCAACAGCACCAGTCAAACCACATACTACTCAAAGCCAGTCTATTTTGTCTGGTACTTGAGACAGAAATTCCTGCAAATTGGGAATATAAATTGCAGGAATATAAATTCCTGCAAACTTGGGAATATAAATTAGAGAGTAATAATTACATAACTAACTACACATTACTCCCTTTTCTCTGAGAAGCACATGATTTATGTTGCCAGTCCTATGATCTCCAATAAAATATTTGGGATAACAAAGAAGGGACCATTATTCCTCTGCTTTTCCCTTCCCCCACACAAATAAAGGACAGTACCCTCTCTCTAGATTGTATTCCCCTTTAGGCCCATGCAAACCAAATTCTGCCTTTCCAAAAATCATAAATATTTGGATTCATCTGAGCACATATACCAAGTCAAATAAAATGTTATTGCACCCTCATTATCAAGAGTGCAGTGAGATAAATTCCAGCTTAAAACTCTACCTAGAGAATTGCCAATCTCTCTTCCTCTCTCTGTTACCAGCATCCAGTCCCATGCTCTTCTCATCTGTCTTTGATCCACTAGAATATTTAGGTTTGTGCCCTATCAGCATCTATGACCCTTTTCGCACATTGTTTCTAAAGCGAAAGGGACCCTTGACTGTCACGTAAATGGGAGGAGCAGTCCATATGACGCACTCCCATTTACGCGATGCTCAAGAGCCCAAAGCGGGCTGCACACACACCTTTTCATTTTTGGCTTCAAGTCGCAAATGGTGTACAGTTCCACTATGCTCCTGGGGTCCGCGTGCACTTACCTGCCCTGCAGTGCATCGGGAGCCAGGCTGGTCATGCTTCCTGCCTCAGCGCTAGCCTGCAATTCCCAGGTTGTGCTGTGGAAGGGGCGGGGCATTTGCGTGGCGCTAGCATGACCGGCAACCCAGCTACGGTAAGGAAGGAGAAACGAAGTGAGCATCTCACGCAAACGGCTGCTTGCGTGACCACCGCCACCCACCTCTGCGAAAAGGAAAGGTGCAAAAAGGGTGTATGTGGTAGTGGATAGTATCATTATGGAGCTTGCTCATGTGGCAGCACTACACATAGATGTAGCTGGTGTAGCTAAGAATACCCTTTTGCTATTTGGTTGTGGGGTTGTTACCCCAAAAGATGGGTGACTCAGAGGTCCACCTGTGATACCAGTGCCTCCATGAATCAGTGGGGAGTTATTAGTACAAAGGGAAGGCCTGAGAGAGAAGGGTTAACCTTACATGATCTTTTACACCTATGTATACTGGTACTAATGCAGGGACACCAGTTGGAGAATAAAAATATGTTTTATTTTACTGTGGGAATGTCACAATCACACACAAGATCCAAGCAGTCTCACAACCACACAAGGCTAACTGAAGGAAAGAAGTTAAGCCAAAGTGGGTAATAATTACCAATCCCTCAGAGAAGAGGTGAAGTGATGTGGCTCAGACTAAGGATTCGACTGTTGGTCAAGAAAAGGAATCAGAGCAGCAAAATGAGTATGTATGTCCAGAGTACTACAAGCTAGCTTAGAGACAGGGTTTAAATACCCTGTTTCAGCCCTGAGGAGGAAGGTGTTAATAGCTCTCTGGCAGTGCAAACAATGGGGTCCAGAACTAGCTAATGGTTTTAGCATTAGGTGACAAAGCACTGATGAGAATCATAATAACTGCTTCATGGCTAGGCAGATGAGGAAATAAAAGGAGAATTTCAGTGGGAAGAGGAAGTGGATTGAAGACAATCATTTGTCTTTTTGAGGTAGTTTTGGATGCTATTGTTTCTGAAAGTTGAGTTGTTGAGGGGACATTTGCAAGCTTATTAACACCAGAGCTTCCTTGACTATGATCTGGCCAGGCCCTGCAGTCCCATCTGCCCTACTTTCATATGTGTTCAGCCTATCCTCTTAGCCAGCACAGCTTTTTCACCCATACCAGTATATAATTTATATTTCATGCTAATGAAAGGATATTTGCCAGTTATATCATATCATGGAGTAGGGATGTACTGCATGGTAACAAGGTGATAGTGATGTGTATGTGTGTGTGTGAAAGAAAATAATACAGTACATGTGTAGCTTCTTCACAGATTCGTCCTCTCATTTTTAATGGCAGTCTCCAAACTCTGTCACCTCTTGTCACCCTTTTCTTCAGGAGTTTTTCCACTGCTAGCTACAGGGAAGATTTCAAGTAGTAGAGTGACATGGGCAATTTTTACAAGCCAAGGTTTTTATTCCAAGCTAAAAATGGGCATGTCTTTGTCCCGAGCCCATGATAGGCAAATGGGGTGGGAAGCCACATTGTGCTTGCCTCCAAGCAAGATGGTACACAATTTTAATCTAGCAAATATGCATAAGAGGAGGTCAGGTAATTAAAAAGTCCATCTATCCCAATGTTGATCCTCTGTATTTGACGCAATTCCCATCTACCTGACCTACACAGCTTGTTGGGAATGTCAGCGATCACATCAAAGCAGGTAGGATTTTTTAAAAAATCTGCAAAACCAATCGTCACTAGGATGTAGGTTTTTTTTTTTTTTTTTGTTTGTAAGGTGGTTGACCACAGCAGCAGAGCACTGCAGGGACTGGATATCAACAGCTCATTAACAGCTGATAAGCAGTCAGTAGCATCTCTGCTGTTGAAAGGGGATTCACTAGACTAGTTATTAAGGTGCGTAAGTCATAGGGACAGCAAAAGGAACACTTTTAAGGCCTGTTAAAACCACACACTTACACTTTAAGTCATCCCAATTCAGGATGACTTCCTACAATCAAAAGATGTTCAGCTAGATACAGACAGGGAAGTTAAACCAAGACATCTCTTCCATAATAGGCTGATGAAGGCATAGTAGCAAGATAACTCATTTAATTTCCATGTTTTGTTTGTCCATTTGCAGATCCAGTTGTAACATCTCAAATACACCACAGACTGATACTAATAACTCTGTATATATTTGGGTCTTTTCCCCCAAAGCAGATAAAACTGGATGATAGAACAACTATTTGGTAACAAACTTTATTGCTTGGGTAAGCTAAGCACTTAAAGGAGCTAATGGAGTTGATATTTGTTGAGAAGTAATTATTTTTCTGTTTAAGTTTGCTATTTTTGAATCCTTTGATCACAGTAGCAGCTCGTTCTCCCCTTATAGTTGAGGAAATTGAATAAAACAGTTAATTCTAGAAACAAAAGATTTATCCCCATATGCCTTCTTTTGTCTGAGTAACATAGTTCTGATGCTCATGAACACAAAAACCATAATGATTTCTAGGAGGAGGAAGAAAAAAGAAGAAAAGAGTAGGAAGGGAAATAAAGTTTGCAAATTGTGTTTCCAACACTCTCCCATTTGTCTAGGAATGCAGATGCTTCTGCATTAAAAAGCTGGCAGCCATATGGCTCCCAATCAAGCATGACACTTGCTGTTAATGTATTTATACATAGGTGCTTAGAGGGTAAATTTGGCTGTTAAATCAAAATGAAAAAAAAAAAAGAAATGCTGATGATGAAAATGGATTCAAAACAAACAGGAAAACACCACTAGATAGAGCTATCAAATCCCTAAGAGAAACTCCAAGGCAAGGTTTGGCTTTCAAGTACAGCTGAAGGGTGTAAAATGAATCCAGAAACAAAAGTAAGTTACAGTATTGAGGGACATCCTGGTGCATATTGGGTGGGCAGGCATCATATAGGTAGAAAACTGAGTATCTCAGCTAAATCTAGAACAAGAACACAGATTTTCAGGTAAGAACTATCTCTCTCTCTGTGTATACATATATACATATGTACATGCATACATATATACATGCGTGTGGATAGACAGATAGTTCAGTAAACTGAAATCACTTGAGCTCTAAACAATGAGATTAGAGAGTGTTGGTGACACTCTTACCGCACATTGGAAATGAGAGCTGTTGCTGTGGAAAATCCAACTCTTCCTTCTCCCTCCTTATCACTTCAACATGGTGTTTTCTTATGTAATGTACTTGGAGACACATTGAGTACCTCTCTGGATTGATCTGAATTGGCCTGAATTGCTTCTGACTGGACTAATCCATCCCAAATCTCACTTAAATTGATCTTGCTTCCTCAGAACCTGATCCGAACCAACCTTTCCTTTGGAATTCAGGGCTTATCTGAAGCAGCTGTACAGCCATCTTACCTATCAAGCTATCCATCCAGCCATCCCTCTTAAGGTGATATGCCAGTTGATGTAAACAGATAATACTTCAAAAGCTTGATCCTTAGTTGGGGAATATTTTCGAATTTAATGGAGATGTATTGTAGTTAAGGTTATACTCACAAAATGTTTTTTCTTTCCTATTTTGTTGAATTATGTTCCTTGGCCTTAGTACTTTTGGCCAGGCAGAACTGCCAAGTTCACTTTGAATTTTGTCCTATGCAGAGTTCATCGGAAGCTTAATCTACTCAAAATCTACTCCAAAATGAAAAGGGAGCATTACTATTCTGCTTTCTGAAAAATGTCACCACTGAGAAATTTCACTTGAAATATTTCAAAGTTTGCCTGAATAATAACCACCAGATTCACCTTATAGTCATCAGGATATAAGATTTGGTGACAAATTTATGAGTTTCTTGGTATAGAAATAAAAAAAAGTTAGCTCATGTGATACCATGTCACCACTTACAGTGTCAGTTCCTTCTTCATTTATTTGCTTTCTTTTGCTCTTGTCAGATCTCAGCTCATGATGACACTGATAATCACCTTGGCATACCAGTTTGTTATCCTCTCTGTGTACAATGAAACTCATAAAAGTATCTGGGAATGGAATTGTTTCCCTTCTACAAGCTTCCAGTTTCAAGAGGGCTTGTCATACATCTTCACTTTTTCTGAGTTGGGCATACGGGTCAGAATCTTCTCTGCAGTGGCAAAACTGAGTCAGAACAGTGCCCAATATTGTTTTACTGAATAATTTTACTTATCTTTTACTTATCTGATTAGTAGATCTCAAAAAATTCTGGAAAATCTTAATTGGCTTGAAAATCATTTGTGGCTGGTGGCTTCGGAGTGCATTGAATTCACATTGGGTTTTAATTTATACCTCAAAGGAGCTATCCAAACTGCTGAACCTATTTGTGAGATAGAGGCCAGTGCTTTGGATCTTTGAATGAGTAGTTCAGGCTAAAACACAGATAAGATTTACTGTCCAAGATGGAAGGCAACACTGTGGTGCACTATGGGATTTCTACATCAAAGATGTTGCCATCCAGTAGTGCTGGTAGAACCTGAAGGATTTGTTGTGGTTTTGTGAAGCAAAGGAATAATATGATTCCACTGAAGTTAATAATGTAAATGTGGGGGATATCAGGACAATGAAGGAGGAAGAATGAAAAGTCATGCCTTTTGTAGCTTGGCATACATTCTGTGTGTCTAATGAGACCCAAGAGATTTAACTGCTGTAACAACTCTGCTTGGCATGGTGCCATATACTGATGATAATAATGCATTATGTAGCCCAGCTATCTCATCCCACAAAATGCATATCTCTTTGTAGTGATGGGTGAATTCTCCTGAGCTGTAGTTGGAAAGATGTAAGATGAACTTTAAAAAAAAAAGTGGGAGGACATAATTCTTTTTCCTCCAACCCAAACCTAAAATCAGGATTGGGGGGGGGGACAACAGTCAATTGCATTTCTACTTGGGACCAGCTCTAAGTTTGTGAGGGGCATCATCATCACAACAACAGCAGCAGCAACAACAACAGTTATTCTGGTGAGTTCCTTTCTCCACTGGTAAAATCTACTTAGACTAGATGATGATGATGAAGAAGATGATGATGATGACTTTCATTAATGTGGTATCTCAGGAATCTAACACAGAGAAGTCAGACTAGGAAGAGAGTACAGCTCCAGAAGACAACTGCTCCTGAGAGCCTGAATAATCCAAAGCAAACACAAATGGTACAAAATCTCTCAACAATAAACCCCGACTTCAGTCACAGGAGGTGGATACCCCAGAAAGACCTCTTTCTAAGCCAAACAGGAACTGAGACAGAGTCAGTGCCTCATGTGCTAGTCTCACTATCAGACACTAAACAATAACTGCCACTTGGCTGTCAAGGTCAGGCAACTATAAATCTTGCCAGTGCAGAGGAGATTCTTCATTGCACACATTTGATTGACTACCCCTTAATTGTTTAGCTTTATTAATTCCTGACTCCATGGACTGGACATAAGGCATGCAACTTGCCTTTCTACTTCCTCAGCTTTGTCCTCCCTCACTTCTCATTTCCCACGGGTGACTAAAGAAAGTTTGAGACCTAATTACTACAACCTCTCTTTATTCTGACTCTCTTATGACTGCTCAGCCCTACCAGAGCATGATTTCTCTGTAACTTCTTGTTTCTAACACAGGATGAGGATGACAAAATGAAATAGGGTTGTGCCACCAGTCTCAACAAATCCTGAATTCCAGATCAAACTGGGCTGATTTGGCCAGCATCCAGAGTGGCCCATGTGAGTCTGATTTTGTGAAGCAGTAGAGTCCAAAGTGATTTGGATTGGAGAAGGAAAAAAGTTTGGCCCCAAACAAGGAAAGCACCCTGGTGGGGTGGTAGAAGGAGGAAGGAAGGGAAGCTGGACTTTTCTTAGTGGTACCACTGTCTTCCAATCTGGGACATGAAACTGGTTAGTATTTTCCAATCACATTGCATGCATGTGGAGAGTGATCTACCAATTGCTGCCTGTCCTGCCCTCTCTCCCATGCATCCTGCCTCTCACACTGTCTCTAAAGATTTTCTCACTACAGCTTCTCTCTGTTTTTTTTTCCACTGTACTCTTCACTGCAGTTGTACCAAGGTCCTTGTACTTAAGGATGCTCTTAGATGATTTAGCAAAGTGCCCACCCTGCAATGGGTTATGCCTACCTGGAGAGGGTGTCTAACCTAGTTTGTTCAATTTCCTTACATTTACTCTTGTGAATAGCTATAATATGTGTGTGGTGGCTACAAATGCATAGTTAGTATCTTCACAATCTACAGAGGTACACCACAGGTGTTAGAGTACAAAAAACAAAACAAAACAAAATAAAAAAAATTAAAAAACAGCATGTAGTAGCATGCTGACTCTACTGACTGCTCTTGTTTTAAAAAATGCATTTCATTTTTTTTTTCAAAGCAAAAGTAGTTAGAACAAGAAAAAGAAAAAGATGATATGAGTCTGTAATTCAGTGATGGCTCCCGTATATCCAGATTGCATGCACTTGTCTGAAATGTGTATGTTTATGCATATGTGTATGCAGAGAAAGGGAAGGAGACAGAGAGAGAGGAGAATTGAATCTGAATTGGTCTAAACTGAACTGCATCCCAAACCCCACCCCTACATCCATCCACTATCTGAATTGGAGGTACCCTCTTCCTTAAAACAGTGCTAGATTGTTGAGTCTAGCTGCCATTTTTGACAATGTCCACAATACAGGAATTATCCATGATATGGTTTTAAGTGGTTGCTAAATCAAGCTCCAGGGTGCAACTCAAAGCATTATCCTAGGGCTATTTAAAAAAAAACACAGCTAACACATTTAGAGCACAGAAACCCTAGCAGCTATCCAAGAATGCTTACTGGTGACACCAAGTGAGACTTGAAAGCTTTCTTGTATAAGATCTTCAAACTCCTGTCAGCCTGTTTCATGTTTTGATAAAAGCCTTCCAAATTTTTTTTTTTCCCCATAAAGTTGATGGAAGTAAATCATATGTGGTGGAATTGTGAAAGTGTACAGAAATTTTGGCAAACTGTGTTTAAAGAGATAAAAGAGATAACAGAAATTGACTTACAAATATGTCTGAGTATAGCATTATTATCTATATTTGATAAGATTAATTGTACTCAGGCAATGAAGGATTTAGTTACAAATTTATTAACTGCAGCAAGGTTATTTATATCAAGAAAATGGAAAATGCAAGAAGATTTTCAAATAAAGGATTGGTATAAAGAAGTGTCAAAAATAGCGATTAATGATAAGCTAACATGTTGAATTGAAGGAATAATGAAAGGGAATGATTTTGAAGAAATATGAAAGATATTTGTGGAAAAAGTCCTAATAAAAGAGGGAAGTGAATTACAATTTTGGAAAGTAAAATAAGCTGAAAGATAATTAGCTCGGGGAATGAGTTTACACTTAGTGTTAGGGCTTACATTTAAGGTTACATTTAAGGTTAGGGTTAGTATTAACATGTTTAGTAATAGGATTATATTCAGTAACAATAATAGGTTAAATATAGATGAAAAGGACAGAGTTAAGAATGTAACAAAAATATATAAGCAATATGATATATAACGTAGAATAAGCATATGATGATAAAGGATCTGGAAAGAAATAATAATGCAAACTTTTTCATTGTAATGTTTTCTTTTTCACTTTTATGGTAATCACGTGGTGTTCTGTTTTGTTCTTTTTCTTTTATAATTAATAAAAAATAACTTTTAAAAATTTGATGAAAATAACATTAAAAGTGAAGAATATAGGAGAAACTGTCTTACAAAATTCAGGGAAGTTTCAATAATGAAGGATGATTGCATTCCAATATCCCAATTCATCAGTAGATCTGGGAAATATGAATTAGGCAGAAACGTGCTGAAATGCAAACCAAAGAAATTATCTCCAGTGTTACTCCATTGGAGAAACCCTATCCCGGGGTCTACAATTTTGGTATTAAAATTTGATTCTGTGTGCCAGAGAGGTCCCCTGAAGGGGCACGTAGGCAGGCACAATTGAGGGACCGAAAACCAGGTCAGGCCAGTAAAATCCCCAGTCATGTAGCCCCAGGAGACCTCAAGATGTGCAAACTCACAATAAACAAAGGGTCCTCAGCCCCTGAGAAGCTGACTTGAGGGGATTAGGGTGTCTGCCCCAAGTTAAGCAAATAGTTCATCAGACGAGGACGATTTACATGAAGTAAACTAACACAGCCGAAAATCCTAAGACTTTAGCAACACCTTGCAATCCTATCACATGAAGGAAATTACCATGGTGAAGCTTCGTTATTGCTCCAAGACCCATTGCTCTCCCTGGGAAAGGATTAGTTCTCCAGCTACTTTTTCCCCTACAAATAGTCCCCATTTTTTAGCAGTTCTTTGGGTCACTCCAAGTCATCCCAGCAGACCGTTTCTCCATCCGTTGAGTGATCCCCTCAGCCCTCTCCATGCTGAGTCTCACTTTTCCACTGCCTTCCCGGACCCAGAACTTCAGGAAAAGGTGCAGTCTTACCCTAACTACACCTCTTCAATAACCCCCTGTCCAGTTTCCTCTCTTTTGCTTCTTAATAGCTTTTGGGTGCCTGTGTGAGTGATTGCATTGCTGCGTGAGACTTTCCTTCGATAAAATCATTTATTGGACATTTTTGTTTGGTTTTTGGCTTGGCCTGACCCCATAAACACTGAGTAAAAAGACCCCGCTAGGTTACCCTGTTTCTCTCACATTGCTATTGCTTGTGCCATGGCTAGTTTCCATTCCCCATCACATGGAGCACATTGAGGTGTCCCCCAAGAGACCCTAGAAATCATGGTAACACCAGACCTTGGTAACTACCTGTACATATGTGGATTCTGCTCAGAAGAAATTTCCTTTCAACTATTTTTTTTTAGCTTTGGTTAAACTCTTTTAGCTTCTTTTTTAGAATGCACATATATTTTTTCCAACTATTTCATTTCTGAATTGCACTTTAATGTGAAATCTAGATGGAAAACCATTTTTGAATTTTTTTTGCTATAAACCAACAGTTAGTTTTTTAGAGCTGCACACACATACAGCATTCACTTTCTCTTACAATCACTTGCTTACTTTCATTTGGAGAAATAAAAATAAATAGATGATACACAGAAGATGGGTGACTGAGTGGACTGACAGATATCTAGGTAAGTAAGCAAAAGGGGTGTGCAAGGCATTCAATTTTAATCAGATATATGGTAGGCTTTTCTTGCCCTGCATTTCCTGAACTGTTCATGAGGAGGCCACAGTTTGCACTGCAGAATGCTGCAGACATGTTCAAAAATATATAGACTGCTGAAAAGAAATGGATCAGTGAATGTACACAATTTAAAGAAATACAGAACAGTGCTAAAACACACATTAGTCAGTGGGGGAATAAATTCAAACAATTTGTAAAATTTAAAGTATGTACACACACACATATACACACACACAAAGGCAACAATGGAACCAACTAATCTACAATGCCTTGGAAAACCTTCTGTTGGTGTGCTGCCTGGCTGGAAAAGTAAGTTTTTGGGGGGTGACATTATCAAATGTAACTATCATGATGGAACTTTGTTGTAGTTGGCTCTTATGAAGCAGGATGTCATACCTAATCTTTAATGTTGTTGTGTACCTTCAAGCCATTTTCAACTTATTTTGACCCTAAGGTGAACCTGTCACAGTTTTTTTCCTTGGCAAGATTTGTGAGGGTGGGATTTGTCTCTGTCTTCCCATGAGGCTGACAATGTGTGACTTGCCCAAGGTCACTCAGTGGGTTTACATGGCTTAGCAGGGATTTTAACCTAGGCCTCCACAGTTGTAATTCAACATTCAAACCCACTACATCATACAAACTGTCCTAATCTTTAATATCTTTGTTATAATTAAATGAATTTCATATACAGTTGTCAATACAATAGCTCCCTATTTATTGCAGGATATAATTAGCTTGCTTCATGCATTTTCTTTCCCTTGTTGCTTTATTCTCTCCATGCTAGTTCACTTGTGGAAATTCTAGTTGATAATTCAATGCAGATGCATAGAGCGTCAGGAGTCTTGTTAAAGTTGATGAATGGATGTCTTTAGGAATAGACTGTACATCTCCTTAGGATCACTGAGGGCTTGTTTGTGTAGTCATTTTTAATTAGACATGTACAGTTCCTCTCTACTTCAACTGCCTTTTCCCTCAATTTTTTTGACAGTTTGATTTTTTTAACTATAAATGCCAATCATTCAGTAATGATGTGCATATGCAGATGAAATTATATGAGAGAAGGGGCAGCTTCACTGAGCTGGTCCTAGATGTACACATGTCTAAACCAAACTCTCTGAAACAATGGAATCTGAGTAAAATATGAATAACATATCCCATTGATGTCTATATGTTTGAACTAGGTATGATCAAATTAAGGTTGATTTCATTCCATTCGATGCTGAAGAAGAAAGTTTGTGTACAACAAACAAGTTAAAAATAATAACTGCACTAATATCAACCTTCATCCCCCACTCTTATGTTTGGGGCACCATGTTGGAGGTGAAATAAGTTTCACTAGTGTGTTGAAAATATAATGTGGCAACCTCCCCCTATGTTGGAGGTTCCCAAGAAGCAACCACATGATTGTGTTTATATTACAATGGAACATAGTCTATATGGATATGATTACTATATGTTGTGAAAGAGGAATAATGTAGTTGTCTCTCACTCTCTTAAGCCTAACAGCTTTTAGACACAAAACATTTGGGTGGCAGAAGTGCAGTCTATGAAAACAAAATAGTAGCAAGTCAATTCAACCAAATTATTTTTTTTAATTTAATGATGATGAAGATATTTCTCAATTTTCTATTTCTCTGCCGTGCTGTCAGTTTGTTCTGCCTCCTTATTTGTGCTTTCCCAAAAATAATGTGTGTGTGTAGGTGTGTCATATTAAATTAATTTAGCACTGGGCTGGGAAACCTATGGTCTTCTAAAGGTCATTGGACTTCAACCTTCATCAGCCATAGAGGGAATAACCAATCTCACCCAGCAGCTATGTACAATATTGCTACAGATCTATGATGGCTACTTCTGCATCAAAAAATCTGTGTACATGAAAAGATAGAGACAAAGCTACTCATTTAGAAATAATTGCTTTGAATGTAATACAAAGCAAATATATTTCCCCACTGTGAGCAGAACTTACTAGGTGACCTGTATGGCTCCTAGGGACTGGAAATTCTAAACATTTAATTTCCAGGAGTATTGTATGTAAAAAAACAAACAAAATAACAACAACAAACAACTCACTCAACCATGTTTGGAAAGACCGCTCGTCTGGTCCATGAAAAGCCCATGCATCTGCTAAATTTGTGTTTTTCCACATTTTTTTTTTATGGTGTAGATATTTTTAGATGCATGCATCAACTGACTAAAACATACTCATATGTTGTAAATGTGTATATTTTACTTTGCACGTGTACACTTTTTTTCTTTTTCTTTTCTTTTCTTTCTTTTTTTCTTCTTCCTCCTCCTCCTCCTCTTCCTCCTCCTCCTTCTTCTTCTTGCATTTTTATTTGTTTTGTTACATGGAACACAGCACAATATTTCTTTGATTCCTTTGGGTTCAAACTCAGTTCTGGGAATTATACAGCTACTGGTATTAGGTAGACTAAAGGCCACTGATTAACTGTTTACATAAGATCTTCAATAGGGCAAAAAAAAATGTACAACAAGATCATATCATGGCAACATATCATGCCTAGTTGTCTGCCATTCTGGTTCATGCTATATATTGAAGCTGGTCTTTTCAGCCTATTTCCTGGGCCATGTCATTGGTGATCCAACCCTGACCTGGCTGCAAGCTGTAACTCTAATTTGCCTCAATCAGGTATTATTAGAAGAGAAGGTTATCTCAGACCATTCCCCAAATCCTGAAATTTAAAGAAGATTCATATCCCAATTTGGCCCCAAATTTCAATTTCTTTCCCATAGCTGTGTACCAGGACCAATGAGTTAATCAGCAGAATTCCCCATCATCCCCAAAATGTCAATATTCTCTATCAATACCTACCTTCTGTATTAGTCTGCCAAGGGCAAAGAACAAGTATGTAGCATACCTACTCTCACCTGTTAGACAGTTCAAGATGGCCCACAGACCCTGATTCAAATCCTGAAGAAACCTCCTCTGAAAGATATAGCTGTCTTCCCTTTAGAAATTCTTCTTTTAAGACAGAATAACAAGATACATCAGGAAACATCCTAAGTGTCCTCCTGACATTCTTTCTGTCATGACTGACTATACTGTGGAAAAAAATCAAGATATCTGGCATCACCCTTCTTCATACAACAGTATAGCGGTATGTACTCTTTAAAAGAATGCACTGAACAAGCAGAATAGAATCTCCTTCATATCAAGGATAGGTTGCAATCCAGCCTGGTGGATCAAGTACCTATTGAGGTTAAACACACTCCCTAGACAGCAATTGGAGAAGGTCCTGCCATTTCATCCTACACCTACCATGTCAATCAGGGATCACCCATTCACTGAGTCTAAGCTGTGACCCAGTAGAACCAGCTGGAAAAGTCACATCATGGCAACAGATCATACCTATTAATCTGTCTTGCAGACCCCTGCTATTTAAATGGAAAATAAAATCAGCAAAAAGTTGCCCATTCTTCCTGTTATATTGGCTGGCACCCTTTTAGCAGCATATGCCTGTCAACAAGGTTAACCGAGCCACAGACTCAGGGGAAACCCAATGATACAGAAATAAGCTGCTATGTCTTTCAATCCCAAACCAGCCATCAGCAATCCTTCCTGGAGCACTGGGTAAGGAAGGAAAATATATCGTCCAAACAGACCTCTCTACATCCAACAATCAAAGTCCTGGGCTTTGATTCGTGACAGTGAGCCTTCTGCCCTCTCATGTCAGATGCTGCTGGTCAGCCCTCCAAACCTGAGCTTGCAACCAACAGAGTATCATCACTGCCTCCATGTGACAACCATGCCAACTGATGCAGGCCTGAAGAAATCACTTGTAAAAATGCTTTCTATAGAAACAGAAACTACAGCAAGCAAGAGAAAGGCAGCCGTGCAGTTTCTATTCAACAGAAAGACAAAGTTAACACTTTAAAAGAATGTGAAGGAGCTAAATATACAGATATACCTCACACTAGGAGAGATAAAGAGATAACTAGATAAAGTGGAATGCCGAGAGCTAAAGGAACAAGGCACACCAGGTGTAAAACTTTTCTGAGAATAGAATAAAGGAAAAGTATAAAGATGGAAAACAAACCTGACATTTTTTTCAAACGGGTTACTGCATGGCAAGAGGCATAGTAGGACATTTTTGAGATAGCACACATATAGACTGTACAAACAAGCATCACAAGGGAGTCCTGTAGTTTCTTCTTGTCACCTTTGTGGTGATACCATCATTGTTATTTTCATTTGTTCTGCCGCCCATGGCTTAAAATGGACAGCATAGGAAAAGGAAGTATATCCAGCCCATGATTTTTGTATAGAATGCATAGAACGGTAGAATGTGTAGAATGCATAGAAAGGTAAGACTCAACAAGCATTACTGGTTTGTTGTGAGTTTGTTGTGGAGGCTTCTGGTTGCTGTACATGTTCATTGGATCTGAATTGTAATGTGCACAAAGAACACAAAAATTGGATTTTCCATATTGCCAGTTAGTGTGCAGAATCACTTTCAGCTCAAATCTGCACATATCTACTGAGAAGGAAGTTCAAGAATGTTCATTGAGCCAAATTTACAGGTAAATGCATACAGAATTGTGGTCTAAATGATAGAAGGGTGGCCTGTAATCTCTCAGCAGTAAATACGCATTTAATGTGTTACTCAGACATACATGTACTGCTCATTTTGGCACTATACACTCCTGTGACTGGTGGCAAGATGCACATTTGATAGGTGTGTGAACAATAGCTGAGATTTGTGCTTATTTACTTTTCCCATCCCATTACTTCCTTTTATTGGACATTTAGAGCACTTTTAGAGTACAGAAAAAGAGAGAAGTGTTTCCCTGCTTTTGTATCCTGCCCAAGGCCATAACTAGAATTTTTGCACGAATGAAAATGAGCACAGTAACAAATACCTTCATCTTTTTAAAATTAAATTTGGTTTCCTTAATAAATAGTTTAATAAATATTATTATTATTATTATTATTATTATTATTATTATTATTATTATTATTATTATTATTAATTTGTATCCCGCCTCTCCATATGGATCGAGGCAGCGGACAACTTACAAATAGCATGTATTTCAAAACATTTCTATACATGCCCCCAACAAGCTGGGTACTCATTTTACCGACCTGCGAAAGGATGGAAGGCTGAGTCAATCTTGGAGCTGGGCAGGATCAAACTCACAACCTTGTGGCTTGCAGTACTGGCATTTAACCACTGCACCACCAGGGCTCCTTTTTTGATGAGGATCATAAAAAGATGCAGAGGAGTGAAGAGCCAAATACTTGATTGCCATTCCATCAGCTTTGCCTTCATGTGCTACAATTCTGGAAACTAAAACTAGGTTTATTCCTTAGAGAGCTTTAGCACAGAACACCACCATTCATATTTTCCATAATAATTTCACATATGAGAGGACTATGCATTGCTAAATGCATACTCAAACATTCAGGGCTTAGAATAAATATGAAGAGGTCAGATCCTTCAAGTTTGTCCTCAGTCATCCTTTTTGCTCCTCCTGGGTAGCTCTATATGGGGCAATCCTGTTATGCCAGCTATGATATCCCAAGTGGGAGCTCCTAGATATCACTTTGATATCACTTAATTCTGCTCTGGCTAGACTGCGCTCGGTGGCCCCGCTGCACGTGTTTGGGTAGTTTTCCGAAACAGGCATGTACTGGCTGCGGCTGATTAATAGTTCACATTCCATTCTCCATTCAAGCCAGCAATTCCTAAGCCTCACGTAGCTTCAGAGAACACTCATACCCATACTCCACAATAGTGGCATGGTTTCCCGCCAAGCCATACTTTTCAGAGGGCCATCAACTCTCCGGCCACTCTTTTGTTTTTCAAAGCAAATCCCATCATGTGGACACGGACCTCACCAGATCCTTTTGTCTAGCATCAAAACTCCTTTTATTCCTATTAGGTTTGCCATAGCCGACAGGCATATTCCACCCTATAAAAAGTCCTCATTTTGGAACCTCTTTGGTTCCCTTTGAACATCCATCTCGTCCTGCTGCCAGTTTGTTCAAGAGTTCCCCTCGGCATCCAGTTGAGTCCATCTCCCTCCGCTTCCGTTTCTTCAGGACAACGTGACTAGGTGTTGTATCACCCGTTCTTCCTTTAACTTCTTTTCTTTTCCTTTAAGTTAGTTAGTGCATGTGAGCTGCTCATTTTGCAGTGTATGTTTAATAAAGTTGTTACCTGTTCATTTTGAAACCCTCTAGACTGTCTCTCTGACCTGAAGCTGTAGACATAGGGTGAAAGATCACGCTACGTTACCCTGCCTCTCGTTAGCAAAGCCAGTGCTCTGAGTTCTAATTTCCCCATCTTTGGTATTTAATGTGCAAAGCCGGGCACCCCTTGCGGGACCCCCAATTTTTCAGGGTAACAATCCCATGGACCAATGTTCCTGTTCCCCATATAGAGAACAACAATCATGTGATGAAGTATGTGCCAAGTGAGAGGACTCCATGCAATGTTCTTGGGCTTTATAGGAAAGGATTGATATCTGTGTCAAGCAGCTACCAAGAATTCCTCTGTGCGACTGTGGTCTTCACCACCCGGGGGCCATCTAAGCCAACACTGGACCAACTCACTTTTTCACTGTGCCGGAAATTATTAGGGACTACCCTAATCCGGATTAATTTTCTATCAGTACCAAGGTTCTGTTTCTGGGCTGGAAGCGATTTGGACACTGTGTAAATCAGCTCCTCCGCTATACAACCCTGTTCTGGCTCTTCTGCCAGAAGTTCTTAGTCAACAAGACAGTCCTGTCAGAAGATCATTCTGTCAGCAGGTTTTTCTTTTCTCTTGAGATCAATGAACAGAGGCACACATCTGCTGACAGAAGAGGCCTGTGCCCAGCACATTACAGCTGGCATATCTTTGATTTAGGATTATACTGCCTGTGCCTTTGCCTCACAATCTTCCTGCTTACCATACTGCAAGCAGGTTCAGTTTCAGAGCTGCTGAGCTCCTGTCATTTAATCATAATCTTTGTCAATGTTGTTTTGTTGTTGTTGTTGTTGTCGTCCAAAGTGCTGCCCAGGTGAACTGGAAGGCAAAGGTGGAATCTAGCATCTTATTTTCCCGCCAGAGAGTGCACTTAGCAGTAACTTTATTGATGGTAAGCCTTATGGGCTTATAAATAAAAAAATAAAATGCTGTCAAATCAATAAAGGGATAGCAGCAAAATATGACATTCTAAAAGATACATTTGTTAAAGGGCTATTAATTTCAGTCGGCCCCGGGTTTTTATTTCATTTTATTTTAGCCAACATATTGAGACAGATCTGACATACTGAGAACACTTTCATTTATCAGGGCAATAGTCTATAGTTTTTTCTTCTTCGAGGCATAAGAAATTATTATTTTAACACATCCGTATCTTTGCCAGTTATTCATTTAGGAGTAGTTTGGTTTACATCTACCTCTATCATACATTCTATTTATGTGTATCAATGCCAACTGGGGGAAGAAAGGCTCTTAAATAAGATGTCTTGGATCTCAACATCACTGAGTGGATCACCTTCTCAGCACCACTGTTAATTCAGTCTTATGGTATTACCTGAATTCTCAGGACAGGCATCACTGGACTGAAACAACAATCTCAGTGGTGAAGGACCCATTTTACATTCTATCAGGTACCCTATTTAAATCCAGAGATACCTTCTGATCCTATGCTTATCCTTCCTACATTTTACATATGACATTAATTTTCTTGATATTTTCCTTCTAATAACCAGATTGATGACAGACATTGAATCTAATATTTCAGTATTATCTTTCACATATAATGAAGGCTAGATCCTTTTTAAAATGAAATTCAAAATAGTGAGAGCTGTAGTACATCATATATAGAAGGTACCAGGTTGGAAAGGCTGTAAATGACACTTAGAAAGTGAACAATGGGAGGTAAAAGTGTTGCTATCCTATCATCAATTCCTTCCAGCAATTTTCTAAAGACTAATGTTTAACTAGGATGCCTAATAGGTTAAGCTGATTGCATTGGCCAAAAAAGACAGCTAAAAGAAATGCCATTATCAGATAACAATAGGGGAAAATCCTTCCAATCCTTAAGGAGCCAATTCAATTTTTCTTCTTATCTTGCTGGCATTTCATGCTGCCCTATTGCCAAGAGGAATGAAACATGAATGTTTCATCTGGAGTAATTTGACTCCTGCAGTGGAGGTTGAAAAATAAAATTAAAACTGCATTATCAAAAATTCTTTGCATAGGGGAGAGAGAGAGCAGCTCAAGTGAAAATGCAGAAGGGCAAAAGAAACATATTAATTGAATTAATCATAATAACAATAATAATAAAAAAAGAAGAGAAGTACATTTGAGGAACTAATTTCTAGAAAAACTAATTTCTAGGGGTGGGGGAAAGCTAATTCTTTCACTAAGATCACACATGTTCTGAATTTTGTAGCTATTATAACCATACAGAGTGAATGGTGAGAATGTTATGGGAATGGACAAGAGGTAGAAAGCAACAGTTGCAACTTCCACCAACTCTTTTTTCCCCCTAAATCTGTCCTATTTTCCTCTTCCCATTTCTATGTACCCTCACATTTTTTATGCTTTCCCCAGTACTCTGCTGCATTGGTATGCAAGTTGCCACTTCTGTCACTGTACCTACATTCATTCTCATTCCTTCCCTTCTTGTCATCACAACTGTAACCATCTTTGATGTTCTTCTTACAATATGATCCTCATTTCATAGGATGGCATTCAAGGGAAAGAGAGGGAGGCCCAAACTTGAAGGATGAACTCTGATCTTAGATTACCCAACCCATTGATTTTCCTCTCTCCTATGCCAGAGCTTTATTAGGAGGATGACAATGAGACATGATCAGAGGGGAAGATGCTTTGAATGCACAGTATTAAAACCCCTCCCAACTTCTGGCTTTCTATTGTAAGTCTTGTAAGTTATTGCTTTGATCCAATATTTCTTTAGAGTGGGGAAACTAGGTAAGTTCAGAAAGAGAGGAAGAGCCGGAGAAGAAAGAGCTACAGTTGTGAGAGATAAGGATTAGGATCTTTTTACTTTGAATAAGGTAGCAAGTGTTTAAATGGGGTTTAAATATCCTTAAAGGCACAAGATCTCATCTCATCTTAGAAGCTAAGCAGGGTCAGCTCAGGATAGTGCTTGGATAGGAGACCACCAATGAATACCAGGTGCTTTAGGCTATATTTTGGAGGAAGGAATTGGCAAAACAACTTCTGAGTATTCCTTGTCTAAGAAAATCCTGCACAAATTCATACCATCTCCTTAAGTTAGTGGATGACTTGAAAGCATGTACGCACACATGCACATTATTAGGAGGGACCAAAAGAGTAAATCCTTCGTAGTGGAATTTCTGTTATTTTTTGGACCTATGTTGTATCTTTTATTTAGAGTTTTACAATTTGCATTCAACTATTGCAATACAAAAATTCATAGCATTGTTGTGTGAGCATGTGTGTGTGTGTGTATACGTGTGTGTGAAGACTTCAGTTGTGATTGTGTTTGCAATATTCAATTATAGTTGACCCAAGAGAACCCACAGTCAACATGGAAGAGGCCTAGGTGCTTCCTTCAATATCTCCCTCCCATTGCATATTATAGAAAAGACTTTTTCTCTCTCTTCAAGAAATAGTGGGAGGATAGGTGTGGGAAACATAGATCCTTCAACCTTTTACCATGCTGATACGAGTCCAAAAAGGCTTAGGAAACGTTCAAGTGCACTTGTAATAATGACACTTGGCCATTATCTTAGGCAACACAGCTATAAATATATGGGCTCAGATGCAGGCAGCAAAAAAGTTTATCATGTAGGTCTGGGGGGAAGGCCCAAATAGAACTTTCAAAGGACCATGAGAGATAAACAAAGTCAAACTTTATTTTATGGTCCATAGACCCAACATAGCAAACCATCCAGTGCTATGGTTTAGAGAAAATACAACTATTAAAAATAAGATATGAGAGATAAACATTCATTCAATGTGATAACTTGGTTGTGAGAAAAAAATGTCCAGATGCTCCAGAGACAGAGTTTATGAAATCATTGCACCACAAGATGTGAGAGACTTTTCTTGGGACTGATGAGGAAATAGACTAGGCTGGATAAAGAGGTCCAAATTCACTACCTTTCCCCACATCTGAAAACCAGATTGCTAATAGCTTCACAAATAGAGCAGCAAAATATGTAGGTTAGTTGTGGTAATGCTCATGCCCCCGCCAACTTTCCTGGGTTCCTCCCTTTATGCTTGTCACTTGAGTTGTGTGTGTATGTGTGTGGGGGGCACATGCACACGCTGAGGTGTTTGAGAAGTTTCTGTCCCCCAAGGGAGAGAGAGAGGAAAAGCTACAGGGAAAGCCAGAGACAGAAACAGGGCAAAAAATATATATATATATATATATATATATATCAATGATTTCCAACTGGTCACTGAATCTTGAGGAGCCTTGAAACAGTTGGTGGTAGTAACTTGTGAAGACTTAGTAAAAACTTAGGGTCCTACTCTTCTACTCAAAATAGTACTAACTGCAGAGCACTCTAAGAGAACAGAATTCTGTTGGCCATGTCCAGGAAATTAACAGCAAAAGGGTTATTAGAAGAGAGTGTGGATGGGACTAAGTGTCTCATGGGGTTGCAAAGGCACCAGTGTGCTCCTGTCAAAGCAGGACAAGTGGTTCAGGAGGAGAATAATTCAGACATACTATAATAATATGTCAGACCATATTATAATTGCAGAAGGGACCAGAGCTAAATGCCACAATAATCTTTTCTTTTGATTAATTTGACAGAAAGGTGTTCTGAGATAAGGGCAAGCAATCAGGAAAACTGACCTTTGCCAGTTTACACGGATAATTGGAATTCCCATATATTTTGAAGAAATAATGAACATTTATATACTCTCCAATATATGATTTTCTCAAAGCAAGATCCAAAAATAGAGTAAAAACATTAATGTTAACTGTTTTCCTCCTTCCCTCTCCTTTCTCTTTCTCTGTGGGTGTTCTCACACAGAAAACCATTAAATTTGCTCTTTCTGGTTCAGCTCAGAAGTCCAACTAAGCCAGGACTGTCTCTGCAGATGAAACCACACAGGTTTATATTATTTTTACTACATACTTGCAGCACTTCATTATATCTCCCTAATACACAGAATGATAATCTATTTACTCAAAAGTAAGTGTAATCCTTCTGTTCCAGCCATGTTTCCTGTTGAAAACTGTCCTTTCTTGCAAAAATCAGGAAAAAGAAAAAGGTGGCGAAAATAATTAACATCATAACATCAAATCCAGTTTGAGAGTAATGGAATTTACTTTATACTGTGTTATCCACAATGCATTTCAATATGAGTCTAGATCTGCACATGAATACTCAAGAATTAGACTGAGGCTTGCTTTTAAATGTTCACCTTTGCAGCATAACCACCAGATAAAATTACTCTTAACATCACCATGATTCAAAAGCAAGAGCACATTTTAAATCAGCATCCATCTGAAGATCGGATTTCACATCATTTTTCTTTGGTGGCTTTTTTGTTTGTTTGTTTGTTTTTTATTATATTTTTTAAAAAACATAAAACAAATACTATATGGTGGCTTTTTAATGTTGAAAGATTGCCAGGAATAGGCCAGATAGAGGTGTACGCGCATCAGGCTCTGTCTGTCAACTAATGTCAACTTCTAATTATAAACTTCTGCAGGTATTCCCATATGGCTCTTTAATCAAACTGGCACATGACCAGTGCTGTACTGAAGTTCAACAAGTCACTTTCAGAAGGTCTAACATCAGAAACCAGCCATCATCTGGAGATGGTTTCAGCAAAAAAGAAATTCACACTGAATCATCAGGTATTCAAAGAATATACAATATGCTCCAGAATGCATAACTCTTAATTCAAAAAACATTGTGCATAATTTAGTGTGTTTCCACTGATTTCTGCACAACATTTCACAAAAATGCTTACTGTGTACATAGGAATAAAGTCATAATTTAATCTCATTTTATCAGCAAATAGTTGAGGTTTGCATAAAACAGAATATCTTAAACAATTGAGACAGCTAATTTAACTGAAAGGAAGATTTAGTGACAACATTATACATCCTGAGTCGGGAGTGGAAGAAAATGTCAGTTCATCTTTCATTAGAATTGAATAAAATTCAGTTTACTTTCTGAGGCGAAAGAATTAAAATTCATTTCAAAAATCAAAATAATTTTAAAAAATTGAGACAAAATAATGACTGTGAGAGAAACCAAAACTAATCTATTTGTCCATAATATCAAAGTGTCCTTGGCTTTTGAATGGTTTCATTTTTCACTGAAGGCAACGAAACATGAAAATCTGAGACTCAGTGGCAGTGGTAAAGACTTGGATTTGAATAAATTCTAGATGAGTTTTGTTTTAAATATATATCAGTGATATTTATTTGTAATTATCTGTACTGATATAATGGGGGGGAGTTTAATAGCTAGCTTTAAAATGTGCCACTTCTCCTCAACATTATTAGGAAATTATTATTATTTCCTATACCTCCCTTATCGGGCAGTAATCACTAGCTGTTCCAATCCTATGAAGTAACAGGGAATGCTATTTTAATAAGAATGTTGAGTCTATGGTCAGAAAGCTCCGTGTTTATGTTTCACACCACATCATAAAATCACCTTTTGACTTAGAGAACAGATGAGAACAGTGTACAGCTGTAACAATGTCCTTTGTGCAGAGGCCAGATAACTAAATTAATTTACTTACATCCTAAGGTTCACTGAATATTATCTCCTCATGTGGTGTCATGTTCTTGTTTGCCAGCAAAACAAGAAACAGATGTTGAGCTGGGGTGTAATTATTCTATTTACCAGGTAATCAGGTCTCTTGAAATTGTAAGCAAAACTATCATAAATTACCGATTTCTTTTGCATCAACACGCCCTGAGTAGTTCCTCTGCCTTAAGGAGTTTTCAACACAGTTGTCCCAAAAGTGTACTTATAGTCTGTATGTATGAGCAGTGCATTTGGAACTGAGACATAGGAGATCAAGATTCCAGTGACCAATAGGCCAAGAAACTCAGTGGGTGATTTTGGATCTCTCTCTCTCTTACTCTCATTCTTAGCCTGAACTACTCCATGAGGTTATTGTGAGAATAAAGTTGGAAGACAGCCTTGAGCTCATTTCAGGGAAAGGCAGATGGTTGGTATCTAGCATGAACTGATACGCTCATCTCCTGGGTGGATGGGCAGATATTTTTGTTTGATCTACAGACTTTTATTTCCACTCTTCTTCACAGATGAAAAAGGATTTGTCTCTGCACGGATGTTTTTTTTTTTTTTAAGAAATCACATTTTCTGAACAGAATGCACTGTGGTCATGTCAGCTTTCCTGCACTGTCTTCAAGAGAAGACTCCATTGCAACAGCTGTCATTGGTTGGCTCTGAGTCACAGTCCAACTTTTCATTAGGGATGACACCTTGATAACAATTCTTGTTACAATGATAACCTTTTATATAACAGCTTTTGTACACAGTATCTCTAAGTGGTCACTATGGATTAATTACAATATATAAACTAGGCAGTTAGCACACTTTTTGATGTTATCTAAATGTCTATAATGATCATTAGGACTTTCCAGTGAGATTTTCACTTAGGTTGTTTCCATCAGGATGCTTTCCAGAACGACCAGTCAAAGGACATTGGGCAGCTATTCCACTTTTCCCTCCTTAACATGTTTTGTTTATTTGTTAAGGAAAACAAGGAAGGTTAGAAATGGAAGATTGCACTCTCTGGATTTCTTCCACTCATAAAATCCAGTGAATAGGCAGAGTGATCACACAATAAAAGACTCACCTAGAACCACCAACCCCGTTTGTTGTCATAGTGTTGTTGCTGTTGTTGTGTGCCTTCAAGTTGTTTCCAACTTATGGCAACACTAAGGTAAACTTATCATGGGGTTTTCTGGGGCTGAGAGTGTGTGAAGCACCAAAGTGGTTTTCCATGGCCAAATAAGGACTCTTTTCTCCAGAGTCATAGTCCATGTGATATACCCATGTAGTTAATACTGAAAGTGAAGGGTTTTATTTCTTTTTTTTCTTTTTGTCCACATTCCCACTTGATCATCTGCAGCAGATTATTTATAACCTGCTGTGAGTCACTTCATCAGGAGTGAACAAAATGTAATCTTTGTGCCATATGTGCCCACAAAGACTTATTTTAATGTCTTTAATCCTCTCTCCTTGTCTCCCTTCTTTTTATGTCTGAAAGAAAGGAGTGATAGTAAGTAAGGCTTTAGGAGCAGCAATTTCTTTTTCCACAGGTTGCAGTCCTCCCTCCAATATTTAACAACAAAAATACCAATTTTTCAAAAGCAAAAGTGGACCTCTTGCCACTTCTGCATTTTCTTTCCACACAATTTTAGTCCCAGGGACAGAAAATTGGCTCCTAGACCCAGGCCCTTTTCGCACTGGCTTTCTCTCGCGAAATAGCCCCATGAACCTCGTGGGAGTGGGAGCGTCGCTCTGCACGACGCACTCCCACTTCCGCTGTGCTTGCGGGGTTGCAGCGGCGCTATGGCGGGTTTTTATTTTCGCTTCAAAGCGAAAATCACCCGCGCTTGCGCAATGCTCCCGGCACCCATACGCACTTACCTGATGTGCGGAGTGTCGGGGAGGCGGCTGGGTAGTGTTTCCTTCCCTCCGCGGTGCCTACAGCTCCCACAGGCCCCTGCGGAAGGAAGGGGCAGGGCGCTAGCACGACGGACTCGCCAGCAGGAAGCGCCTGTGGAAGGAACGAGGGGGAAGTGGCAACCTCCTGGAGGAGGCTTCTTGTGTGAGCCGCCCTCCCCCCTCGCATGAGAAGGCTCAATGCAAAAAGGGGTCCAGTTTGCCATCCTGATTTACTCTCACAAATGACTTCTGTATCTTTTGAATGCAAAATTTGGTTTTGGACATTCTAACACACACACACTATACTTATAGGAATATCTTTAGGTTTGTTTTTTTTAAAAAAAAAAAAAACTACGAACTCTCCAAACGCAGTACTAAGGTTCCCTTTTCCCATAGGGCCAACAATCTGTTCTTTATAGGAAGCTCATAGGAGGCACACTGACAAAGTTACTATGCCGGACAATCTTGAATCAAAGCCACTGATGAAACATCTTTTAAAACACTGTGAAAATGTGTCCCTTTTTTTTTTTTTTACTTAACATCTTAATAGCTGTCTGTACTATCCCCAAACTCAGAAAGTTACGGAACATACAAGTATAGTTAATATGCTGTGCAATTGTAAATGAGGAATATATTGCCATTTTTTCCAACACAGTTATTCTATCTTGTGTAGCCATCATGTTCCACTCTAATAGTTTTGAGTGTAGCAACACATTGAATCTATAGAAGCTATGTCATTTTCTTGTGGCCCTCTTTCTTGGGTTGTGTTACCCTAAGAGGTAGGGGACATTGGAGTCCACCCATAATACCAGCTTCCACTTATAATTTGGAGGAATTATAGGTCAAAGAAAGCCTGTGAAAAGAGGGTAACAAAAGAATCTTTTCACCTGTGTATACCAGTACTAGCTGCACAGAGGACTCCAGTTAAAGTTAAGCAAAGTATTTTATCTGAATTGACAATCATACAAGAAATCAGACACTCTTAAGAAACATACAAGGCTTTTGGAAAGTGAGGTGAGAAAGGTTGGATAGAAAGAAGTTATGGATGGAAAGCATTATGGTTACCAAGATAGTTACCTTCTTGAAGATGGTCACAGCAGAAGGGCTCTAACAGCATCTGAAGGTAGCATGGAGGAACAGCAGTCTGGGGCACTATGTAACACAGACAACATACTATGTTCCATGTGCTACAATTGGGGTTGAAATTAAAATTTTTATACACTATTTCATATCCTGAAGTGGTGCATTAACAAAGCTGTAATGGCTTTCCCATGGGACTGACAAAGGGGTCCGGAATGGACTGATTGCCTTAAGTCCAGAGTGATAAAACACTGATGGGAGTCATGACAGTCTCTTAATGTTCAATCAGGTAGAGTGTATAGGGAAGATTTCCATAGGGTAAGATCAAGGAATGGTCTCTGATTGCTTTATCTGGGCACTTGTCTTCCATTGTGTTTAAAAATGCCAACAGCCTGAAACAGTGGGGAGATTGGCACATGATCCTACCTGGAATTTCCCACCATCATGACCTTGAACGCCTCTTTGACCAGCGTGACTCTGATCATGTTCTCTGGTTGTTAATAAGTCCAATTGATGAAAATCACATATCTCGTTGGAGGGGTGGTAGGTATAGTAACAGCTTGCACTCTGCTAGTGGCATACATACATGAATAACCTTCACTCCCTGTACCACCATTAGTGAAACCCCCCTCCATGGCCATTCTGTTCATGGCCTTGTGGGGCTGAGCATGGACACAGAATCATCTGGCTATGTCTGTGTAACCATATATATTATGATGACACCAGTACTGAGATCTGCCAGGCTTCTTTGGAGGTCTCAAGTTGCTGTAATCATTATGAGAATTTGACAAGACACTTCTGTATTCCTGCCCACTCTTCATGAAGCATGGAATGGTCATGTGGGGCAGGGGAATTCAGAGTTTATTCAGTGTGTAAGTGATATATAGCTCAGCCTAGCATAGGTCTGAAGAGCCGGTGTGATGTAGTGGTTTGAATGTTAGACTAGGAATCTGGAACCTAGGGTTCAAATCCTTGCCCATCCGTGGAAACCCACTGGGTGACTTTGGGTAAGTCACATACTCTTAACCTTAGGGGAAAACAGTTACAAATCTCCTCTGAACAAATATTCTCAAGAAAGTCCTACAAGGGTTGATATAAGTACTAAACTACTTGAAGTCACACAGAAACAATAACAGCATAGACCTGCCTGAAGTCCCACTACACTATGCAGAGTCATATAGAACTGTAGCCATGGTGTGGAAGGATGAAAAGAAACAATCTTTTCAGGAAGTGTGTGAGGGATATTTTCAGGGAAATTTTTGAGGGAGAAGGACCACAAAGTCTTATCTCCTTAACAACATGAGTTGACCAAATGTAGTGCAACACTATTAAATGTTCTGTTTCTTTCTTTTCTTTTTCTTTTTCTTTTTTTTTTAATCACTTTGCACTGGTCTCCTTGGTGCTCCTGTGCATCCTGTGTTAGCTGAAATGCAGTTGGAGGACTGGTAAGGGATGAAGTCATCTCGGCAGTATCTCAGGAAATTCAACTTCCATAGGAACTGATTGCCATGCACCCTGCAAGGGGAAAAAAAAAATAGCTGTCCTCAGGAGTTGCATTTCCATGCAGTCTGCACTTCACATAGTAAGCCCTGCAGAAACATAGCAGTGTGCTCTTCTAAAAAAAGGAAATACTAACAAAAGGAGTATTTTATGCTGTGCATCAACTGTGAAACATTTAGAAATCACCAGGAAAAATATTATGTTCTTAACATCTCTTTCCTCTCCTTTGAAAACTAGTTCGACCATTTCTAATCATTCTTCTGATCTTCTGGAACATGTATTCTTCCAACCAACTTTTCTCTCATGGGAGGGTGAACAAAAAAATCTTTGTTGGATTGTGGGGAAATGTTACAACAGAGGCAGTTTCATATGAGTTTTACTGATTACCAGATTAAGTAATGACTTGCATGCATAGCAGATTGATTACCAGAATCTGTGTGTATATCACTTGGGCCATTTCCACACTACACTGTTACAGTGTTATTATTCCACTTTCAACCTCCTGTGGAATTCTGGGGTTTGTAGTTTCCTGAGGCCAAAGAGCTCTCTGGTTGAGAATTCTAAATGCCCCTCCCTAAACTGCAAACCCCAGGATTCCACAAGATGTTGAAAGTAGAATAATAGCACTATAACAGTGTAGTAAGGAAATGGCCTCGGTCTCTCTTTATTCAGGTATGAACATTTGACACCCCAAAAGAGTACGAGAACTGACTTGAATAAAAGTCAGTTTCAGAGCACATGCCACATGAAAGCCTCAATCCAACATCCCCTTGTTGTTGTTGTATGCCTTCAAGTTGTTTCCAATGTATGGAGACCCTAAGGTGAACCTATCATGGCATTTTCTGGGGCTAAAAGTGTGTAACACTCCCAGGGTCACCCACTGGGTGCCCAGGTGGGAAATCAAACCCAGGTATTCAGGGTCACAGTCCAATGCTCAGACCACTACACCATGCTGGCTCTCATTTAGTATAGCATAAATACCTTTATGTGGTCCTACACTACACAACCTGCTTATAGAACAGCAACATTGTGTAACACATGTCAATGACTGGAGGCCATTGCACATAGTGCAATCCACAATGCACAATCACAATGCAAAGCATAGAATGCACAACCACAGTGTATAATGTACAACTTATAAAGTCAAGGCACAGAGAAACATGCTGTCTGAACAACTGCATGTTCACTGCTATCAGCAGAATATGTCCATTATGCAATGGTGACTCTTTGACCCCACATGTGTAGACTGATTTAAGTGTGTGTATGTCCCTAAGTGCATTTTGAGCATGGACTGTTTCTTACCTTCACCCAAAATGTTTGCACTCAGGGGCTGAAGGGAGATCATTTTGACTGCTGCCTCTTATTTTAATAGAGGACATATATGGCTTATGCCATTGAGATCTGAGAACATGGAAGAACATTGCTTTATTCTGAGAAACAGACAGTGCTCCTTATTTCCCATTAGACACATCTTCAAAAACTATTTATTTTTGTTACTTTTGAAAATGAAACTACTTTCCTCCTTGGTCCCAGAGTGGTTGCCTTGAATGCTGTTCATTGCTAGAAGGATTCCACCTCTCTTTGTGCAGGGATAACATTGATCTTGTTAAATGTACCTGGTCCAGGAAATGTGGACTGGGATGAGTACTTAGATGTCTCTGTGGGAAATCTCCCCTAACAAGTAAAACAGGAGGAAGAATCCTTTCTTTTGGACGTAAATATAAGTTAGACCTCTGATTCAAATAGTATTCTTTCATCCTTTCCATCCTATTCACAGAAACGCACAATGTTGAATTACCGGTAATAATACTTCAACACACACATTCACACACAATTTTTCACAACTGTGCCAATGTAACAATTTGCAGGTCTCAGCCCTTGAAACTGACAGACTAACTGCTCTCTAGATATTTTTTTAAAGAATTTAAACCTTTCTGATCAATCTTTCTTCAATTTCTTTTACATCTCTTTCAACATTTCTGTAATAAGCATGTCTGACTTCCTGTAATAACCTCTGGTGCCAACTTCTTTCTGTTAATGGTTCTCTCTTTCTTCCTGACAGCTGCCAATTTTTTTTTCTTCCTTTATCACTTCCTACAGTGAATCAAAATGAATTTTTAAACATCTTGGCTTTCCTCCCCCCCCATTGCTAAGTTGGTCTCCCACTCTCAAGACATGATAGAGAATATGTAAGGGGATCCATAAATTCCAGAGTGGTGCTGGGAGTCATAGGACCCTCCCAATTTTCCAGGATGGTAGGTAACTCACAGCAGTCTTCATGCAGCCTATATGTGGGCTAGGGCTGGTGGGAATTACATTCCAGCAATATCTCAAGGGTCACATGATTTCTCAACCTGGTCTAGTGTGTCTTAGGCAATTTCTGCACTACACTGTTACAGTGTTATTATTCCACTTTCGACATCCTATGGAATCCTGGAGTTTGGAGTTTAGGAAGGGGCCTTTAGAATTCTCAGCCAGAGAACTCTTTGGCCTCAGGAAACTACAGACCCCAGAATTCCACAGCAGGTTGAAAGTGGAATAATAGCACTACAACAGTGTAGAAATGGCCTTAGAATGAGTATGTTCAGTTCCCCATTTTATAATGCACAGAAAACAAAAAAAAATATCTCCATTCCTATGATACATCATGGATAACCAAACTGTAGAATGTAGGTACACTTTAGTTTAATTCTTGTAAACAGCACAGATCCAAACAGCTGTTCAATTGCTTGATTTTAATATAACTCTTCTGAGTTCGAAAACCAGTGCTAGCTTATTCTACAATTAGAGTAGACTCATTGAATTTTCTGACTTATTCTTCATCAGTTGAGTGAATGAGTGTATTCAGTCTGATACTAACAATTCTTTTAAGACCCCAGAAATGCAACCAAAATTTCACTAATTTTGAAAAACAAACAGAAATGTATCACCTTTCTTTCCCACAATTATTCCAAGGAGCTGCATGTAAGGGTCACTCTCATGCTGTCATTATAAGGGTTATATGTTGGAGATGAAGCTGGTGGTGCACAAAATGGCTTCAGATGCAGTTTGAGCACTCCTTAGCACACATGTAAAGAACACAATTATCTATCTGTTTATCTTGTTCTCTAGCTGTCTAATTTATCTACCTACAACAAATATAGGTTTCTGGATTGGAGGAACTAGTACATATAAGAGTCCAGAAAAACAGAGACAAAGAGTCTCCCAGTCCTATTAGTAGTAGAGTTCAATTATGAAAAAGTTGAAGAAACACTGCAGTGGAAAGAAAGACTGATGAGAAAGAAAGAATGAGAAGAGAAACAGCATTGAAGCCCTTCCACAAGACAGCATATTCCTGGCATGCGGATGCAAGAGGAGCGGGATTGCAACACTTCCACATGATATTGTTACAGTCCCACCCTTCTAGTGTTGCCTGCTGCTGTCATCATGGAGTATATCATTGGTGGAAAAACTCTGCCAATGACCCCGATCACATGAGCCTTCCACCACAGCCAGCCAAGCAGAAGGGCCAGAAGTGTGATCACATGTTTCCTTGTCAAGTGCAGCATGGGAAGACAGCCAGCTGCAGTGTGGAAAGAAAAGGTATGTCCTTCATGCTCCCTTCTCCAGGCAGCCAGTTGTATGCAGAAGGGAGCACTGGGGACACACTCCCATCCCAGAAGACGCACTGTTGGAATTGCAATGGAATGACGTGTGACAGTGTCGTCCTGTGGAAAGGGCCTGAGATAATTCTCATTATAGTACAACACAGCCTGGAACACATCCAATATCATCTGATTTGAGCAGCAATAGTCAGTCTGCTTTGTATTCTATGTGACAACAGAAGAAAATCTCCAGTTATGGCTTGAAAGGGTTCTTACCTGAAGCTCCAGAGAGATTTTACTGATCGCCTGTGCTACATTATTTGACTCAGTATAAGGCACCTCCCCATGTGAGTTATAAAGGGGTTTCTGACTCAGCTCCATTTAGTACAGACCAAATAAATATTGGGGGTAAGGGACTATAGAAAAACTATCAGGAAAGAAAATAGCTGGGGATGAGATAAGAGTATATTAGAGTAAGAGTGGGTATAATGTTAACCCAAATACTTTCACTAGATCTAATTAGGGCTGTTGGGATGGGAGCGTGCCAGGCCCTTAGGACCATATCCTGAACTTGGCAAATGGAGTCTGATGGTATTATACAGGTGGGTTCTAGTAATCTCATTAAGCATGAAATGTGGAACATCAGCCACCGTAGCCCAGAGCACGCCATTCAAATAAAAACAGTCTAACAAATGACAAGAAGGTTTTCCCAAGCTCTTTATTGAACTAGAAGCAAACAAACTTTTCCTAGCTTTATCTTTAACCTCTTTTCTAGCACTGATTTAGAAACACCTGAGTGCTGAAACCCAAACAAAGAAACATTCCAGGCAACAACAAAATTTTCAAATCTTTGCTTTCTACAGGTTGCTTCCATAAACCAGTGCCCTCAAATATAACGTTCATAGCTCATTTTTTGTTAAATATAGTGCAACCCACAAGTAACTCAAACCAAGAAATGAAATTGCATTGTGGCAAGGCAAGAAACTGAAAACCAGACTAGGAAAAATTAACAGTAAGATAAGAAAAATGGAAAAGTAGTAATCCCATATTGTCATATTCAGTGACCCCCAGGAAATGAATACCGAGGCAACTCAGTATTCTCACATACTGAAAACTCTATTCTTCTAAGGATTGGTGCCAGCTATAGTTTGAAAATCTCAGAAGGGGAAGGAGAGTAGAGGTGGACTGAAGGACCTGAAGAGTCTATAACTGCTGATCCAAAGTACTGTGCAGCAGTGGGGACCATTAGCATACCTTTAAAAAAAATTTTTTGTGAAGCTTATACTTTGACCCTGAGACTCTTCCACACACCCACAGATTTGGGGGGCAGAGGCCAAATCAGATCCTGCGATCTGAGAACCCTAAGCTTACATGTGAAGAATTTTGCAAACTTTGATAATTTTTTTATCCAAAACAAACTGAAATGAAAATATCACCCAGCCTTATACATACATGAAGCACCTTATAAATTTCAGCAGCACAGACTTCTGTGTGTGTGAAATATGTCATTATGTAGCATAATGATTAGGAAGTGGACACAGTTTATTTCATCAGCCATATGCACTGTTTTTCTTCAAAAGGTATAAGGACAGTTATCAAGAAAGATAAATATTTTATCTTCTGGTTATTCAGTTTCAGAATGATCATTCAGTCAAAAGGAGATGAAGAGCAATGGATTCAAACTGCAGGAAAGGAGGTTCCACCTGAACCTCAGGAAGAACTTCCTGGTGGTCAGAGCTGTCCAGTAGTGGAATATGCTGCCTTGGGAGTGTGGGGGAGCCACATTCTTTGGAAATTTCTAAGCAGAAGCTGGATGGCCATCTGTCGAGATTTCTTTGATGTGTGCTCCTGAATACCAGGGAGTTGGACTGGATGGCCCCTGTGGTCTCTTCCAACTCTGTGATTCTATGATCCTACAAACTACAATAAAAACAAGAATAAAACAATCATAAAAAAGAGTGGAAAATACACAATAACCAGCTTAAAGTATAGAAAATGGAAAAGCTTTGTCCTAGTGCCAAAATGATTCCAAGGTTGGTTCCAGTTTTTATGGTTAGATTATTTAGATGCATAGTTATTATTTTAGCGATTAATACACTGCTCTTGAGGGTTTTTTTTTAAAAAAAGGGAGACCTGGATTCAGATCTCCCTCAAACCAAAAAGTTCACTAAGTCTGCTTCCCAAGTTGAAAACAGGTGGAAAGAACTACAAATAAAAGCAGAACAAAAATATGAATTAATGTAATGAATCAAGTGAAATATCAGACAAGGTATTACAACCTTAGGTAAGATTTCAGTTTTCAGGCTCACTGAGAAGCCCTGATTAAGAAAACCTCAACCCCAATCTATAATAATCAAAGAAATGTTATTTCTGCCTAAGAAGATTGTTCTAAGGCAAAAATGGATATCCAGCAGCATTCCTTATTTTGGGGCCCCACCTCCCACCAACCTCAATAAGCATAGCCAATGGTCAAAGACGGTGATATCAGGAGCTGAAGAACATCAGGAAGGTTGTTGCCCTTTTTCTGAAGATGCTACTAGAATATGTCAAGCATTTCAAAAGCACTGTATAAATGGGTTATGATGGCAGTTGCAATGACTTGCAAAAGTTCAACAGAGTTTTTCTGGAGAATGAACACACTTACTGGTCTATAGGACTTGAATTAGAAAAGCATAGAAAGTAGTATTCAGCAGCGTGGACAAAGACAATTGACAACATGGTGATGTCACATCATATAGTTTATAGCTTTGGGCATTGTTAGAGGAGAGAAGAGGAGGATACATGGAGATATTTATTTCAGCAGTAGTTGCACATCTCCAACACTTCAGTTTCCACGCGGTAGGTGGATATCATTGCATCCATTCCTGATGATAGCTCCTTTCCCAGAGATCACCAGGTCTATACTGTGTTGGGCTAGGCCAAATTGTTTTTTGACCTTACTTTACGTATTTGCAATGCAAAGATTGCATGTTACAGCTCCTGCTCAGCATTGGATGAAAGGAAAAGATTTCATCTGTTAGGGACGATTCTTTCTTTGAGATTGGTGCAGAAGAATAACAAGTGGGCTGATTGTAATTCACCTTCTTCTCGGATTCAAATTAGCAAATATGTGTAGAAGGTGATATATTCTCTATTTCTTTCTTGACTAACTACATTTCATAATTAAGCCACATTTCATAATGAAGACCCAAACAGGCAAGACTTGATCACGCAAAGAATGTATATTAGGGTTTTTATTTGGAAATGGAATCCTGCTAAAACTAGAACAAGATTTATTTTCTACCATGGGAAGATTGAATTATACTTTCTGAATGTTATATTCCCTCCATCAGCTAAGTAATGCCACATAGGAATGTAATTCTTCATTAAGTGTCTTCTCAAAGGAAACAAATCTTTGAAAATCATACAGTTTTGAAAGCCTTCAGGACAAATTTCCATGTAGTTGTTTTGCACAGAAAATAGTATTTGCTTTAGAGGAAACAGTATTTTCTGTGTTTCTCCATAGAAATATCATTTTCTATATAGAAAATGTAATTTTCTATTTAAATCACCCATGTGCAAATTTTGAATAGAATGAAACCTCAATTACAGCATTTTCTGTACAGGAAACAATATTTTTGTTTTGTAAATCATTAATAAATATACAGCAACAAAAATCTTGTATACAAACAAGATATAGTCACAAAAAAATTGCACAAACAATGAGAAGAGCTAATTCATACTTCAAATAAACTCTTTTCTCACTGAAAACTGATTCTGTACATACAATTTTTGTAACTATATTTATCAGCGATGTATAAAAATGAATTGATAGATTATGATACAGATGGAATAAAATTAATTTAAAAAATGAAAAATGAGTTTACCTGAGGAGGAGGATACTCAAGAAATGAGAAAAATCACACTTTGGAACTTAGCCTGTGTCAAAAATATGCAATTTTTGTAAAAAAAAAAAATGTTTGGGGAAGAATAAGTCCCAAACTACAAATAGTCTTCAAAAAGTAAAGTTTTTGACAACATTCTCTTGGCAGATAGAAATGGTAAAATTACTTGTTCTTGCCTATAAGAATACCATTTGTGAAGATTTGCATCCCTGATTAATTATATACATTGACTCATTTCCACAATATGCCAAGTTTGCTTCACATCTCTCTCTCTCTCTCTCTATCATAAAACTCAGATTTGCAAAATCTAAAGGCTAACTATATTTGCATACATAAATTAATAAGAGAGATCTGGATCAGACTGGTTTGTATCAGACTTCACAGACTGCAAATTTCTCAAGCATCCCTAATCTGAACCCAGATTTTCCTATTTAATTCCTACCTCTTAAGTATGATATCATACCAGTTCTCTAGCTATTACCTCTGAATAACATAGCCCAGATCAGTCCTCAGCAAATCCCAGGGTTTATAGTGGTCCACACTTACATCAGAAACGTTATCCTAGTTTACCTGCCACTTTGCATGAGACTGACCCAGTGTGCGTCAAACCTAGTTCTACCCTCACCAAGTTAGAGGGCACCCTGGATTCCTTTCTGGCTCAGATTACAGAAAGAATGGCATCTTGAACCTCTGACCTTGGCTGATCTTTCTCTGCGTCCTTCTATGCAAGCCAGTTTATTCACAATTGAGATGGTGGGAGATTAAAATAAGAAGGAGAGAAGAAAGCCTAAGGAGAATACGCAGGTCAAGAAACAGACATTCTATTGAGACTCAAGAACAGTTGGAGATTAATAAAAGAATCCACTAAGTTCTGGCAAATTAGACTTCTTACTGTGACGTCCACAATGGTCAGCTGGTCAATGGTCAGTGAATGGTCTTTCTCATTCACCCTTTGCCCTGGATGTCTCCTCATCTGTGTCTGAATAATGGATGGGGAAAAAAAGGGGGGTTATATAGAGTTCTTTGAAGACAAGAACTCTGATTTTTGAAAGTACAAAGGAATCACTGTAGGATAGGGAGTTGTGAAAAAACATGAAAAATAATGGAAACTATTTTTATGTAAATAGAACCTCCTTGTCATTTATTGTCTTGAATTACAACTGATATTCAGCAAGCAAGGCCACTAACTGTGTTAAGTAGGAAAACAGGAAATATAGTCCAACACTTCTGGCAAAATTACTTTGGGGACAGCTACCCTACAGCAATGGTGCTATAGCTGAGAGCTTCTCTGGTCTAACAATCTCCACTTTAGACAGAATACTAGGCTAGACTATCTCTGTCATGGGATAGCTGCATAATTAGACTGCACACATCAAGAATATGGACAAGGTTAATTCTGTGATTTCCTCAAACATAATAAAGACTTCTTCTGGGTCCTCTCTGACAGCAGCATTCTCCCAGTAGGATTATCACTGTTATCAGCAGCAAAAAAACTGCAAATCAACCAGTATTGTAAGTATGTACAAAATCCTGCTCTGGAATATTTTATAGCAAATATTAAAGAGTGGCTCCCAAGCTGGCCACCCCTTCTACTTGGAAAGCACAGACCTTAGGAGGTCCCAGACATTCTAAATGATGGTGCTATTTTGACCATCTTTGGTGAATGCTTGAAGATTTCTGGAACCTAAACTGACTTTTTTTCTGATATAACCATACCATAACCATTGTTCATAACCATTTAAGAGTGGAGGTCCAAGGGAAACAATCACTCTCTTGGTTACACAACAGCTGCCTCCAGTAATAGGCCTTTTATTGTTCAGGTCAGCCTTTTCACTTCCTAAATGTCTCCACTGAGCTTCACAGTGGGCTAGTATTTTTTTTAATTTTTTTTTATTATTAAAAAATAGAATTTATTAAACATACATTAAAAAAGAACAATTACATTCATTCCCCATCACATTACATTACATCACAAACATCAACTCTACACAATTTTAAATCTTATACCAAAGAGCTATGCATTTGAATATAATATTACACCTTATTGTTAACTTACTATAACCAATTCCAGCCTTGCCCTAACCTAATCTAAATAAACACTGCATAAATAGACATTGCAGTGTCTACCCCCCATCCACAGTGGGCTAGTATGAGGTAGAGAACAAGTGAAGTGGAAGAGAAGGAGCAAAAAGGATATGGATCTACCAGATTTCAGTAGCAAACACATACATCCATTCCATATTCATAGTCTCACACATACACACACAAAAAGACATAGAGACACAGAGACAAACAGCAATTTAGAGATTTCCTGTACTGATGGAACTAAATATTAGGACTCCATTAAAACAAAAAGATGCTTGATGCCTATTCAAACATGTATGGCCATCATGACTTCCCTACTCTGCACTTGAATACCATCTGGGTAACATGGAAGGAGTCCACTGCAAATGTATTGTATTTCAACACTTCTTTGAGAAGGTAAGTTGTGGAACATGATAATGGTGATTCACCCATACACAGGAAACTTGAGAGCAGATGTTGCAGCAAGAGTGCAGCTACTGGGGAAAGGCATTTATGTTCCCCCAGCAATTTGGCTTGCTCCTTTATTGGATACCTAAATAGTATTTCTAAATGCTCAGCTAAAAGTTTAATTTGGGGACTGAAGGAAAATTTCATTTAGGAGGGCAGAATTCTTATTGGGGGAAGGCAGAGTCCTCATGTTGTCACCCATAGCTACATTCCAATGTTATATTCAGCAAACATTACTGGACATGAACTTACAAATCTGCCCCAAAATAAACCTCTCTTCCCAGAACAGTAAATACAATGACACCTGTTAGCCTCTGGTTGTCCATGATCTGAATCTTTGCCCTCTCCTTCCCACATCTGGCTTCCACAATCTATTACACATCTCCTAGTTAGTAGTGTTGAACAGTTGAACCGTTCAGAAAAGAAAGAAATCATTTCAGTGATATTTCAGGAAAATGTGTATTTATCTTTAGAACATAAGGACTTATAGGAAGAAGGAAAAAAACAGAGCAAGAAAGAGATGAGGGAATGTCTTCAACAATTTGTTAGACTCATTGCAACAGTCCTGTTGTGTCACAACCCGCTGGAAATGTTTTGGAACTATTCATTTTTACACCTTTCATGGGGAAAATGCATCCGGATCTTAATGAAAAGTAAAAACTCTTTTATTCTCTCCTTTTCTCTTTCTCTCAATGTCAGTTCCTTGGATGGACTTGCTTGAAAGAGCTCCCTATCTGAAAGATGTCACATGTTGCATTGACAGGCAGCTATTCAGAGGATGGCAGACAGCCAATAAATCACTCAGTGGTACTTCCTTGTCCTCCCAGGCATGTCTTACAAAATCTACCATTTTCCTCTTCAAACAGCATGATTCAATGTCAAAGAGTATATGTTCTGTTTCAGCTTCTGTATTTACTTCAGATCAACTCTGTCTTCCCTTCAAAACAATAATAAACTCTCTCTCTCCCTCCCTCTCTCCCTCTCTCTATACACACACACACACACACACACACACACACGTACAGAGAGGTTAATTGATTCCCCACCTACCTGCTCTCTTTTAAAAACTTGAATAGAGAAATCCCAGTATACATTTGTAAGGCTATAGAAGTGAGTGCCAATCAAAATGTTGCATCTTTTGATAGAGACTTACTGGAGTGCCTGAGCATCTAGGATTATGCCAACATCATTCCAAAGTCTCACACAATCATTTCATTGAACCAAGATGTGGCCCCCTTGATTAAACTTTGGGAGCACTTTATGATAATATGAACATCAATTTTATGAAAATCCAAAGGTGAATAGCCATCCTGGAGTGATAGTAACAAAAAGCAGAATTTTGGGGCGGCGGGGGGGGGAACACTCTTTTGAATTACTGTCCCTAGAATTCCCCTAACCATGGGGGCTAGTAACTTTTGCAAGCTGCAGACACTTGGGCAAAGGTGAAGTTGAAAGCAAGAAGAGTGGTTGAAGTTTGCTGTACATAGGAACAGTGATGACTGCTGTTTTCCACATCCATGGAACAGTGTTCTGGATTTTGGCCTGAATTTTGAAGGAATTGTTCAATAGGATGTAAACCTGTTTGGGGAATGGGGATTTTGAAAATAGGGTTCAGCAACTTGGACAGCACCTTTAATGGCTGTACTAAGCCCCTGAACAAATTCACTGCCCTGACAGGGAAATTACCAGCCATGCCTGCATAGGAATGAAGAGGGAAGGAATAAAAAAACATAGGAAAAAAAAAAGCTAGATTGAGCCTTGTCTTTTCAGATTTAGCTAAACATCTTCTTATCCTGTTACAATGAAAGTAAAAGTCGGTACTGTTTTGGGGAGGTACTCTTCCAGTGAGCTACTTCTTTTCTTCTGCTTATCGGATGAACCAAGGACAGGGTCTGTGAGACCCATGGGCTAAACGTTCACTTGAGCACCTTTTCATTGTGTCACTCTTATTTCTTTTTCATGGGTAAAGAGAAAAGTACATATGCATATGATCCTTTCAGCAACCAGAAATGGCATTTGACATCAGCTGAGTGTTAAGACTTTATATCTCTTAAAATGACAATCAAAATTGGATCCTCTTGCGATGTGAAACACTCTTTCAATCCTTTGGTATGTGAGAGTTCTCTTTCCATTTTTTATTAACATAAATAAACTGAAAGAAAGACATTTACATATACAACAAAAAGGTGCTCAAGTGAATATTTACATATTGAGAATATTGTAAATCTTTTATTCTTTTTTCCTACTTTTTTCAGTAGAAAGTTCAGATGAAAGGTTACCAAAAGTAATTTCTTTCAGAAGGTCTCATTCTATAGCAAGAACAGATGATGATGATGATGACGATGATGATGATGGTGACGATGATATTGATGATGGTGATGACCTTGACTGCAGCATTGTTGACAGTAATTTATTTTCAATGCAGGATCATTCATATATTGTTTTACTTTTTCTCTTTTACAATTTGAAATGAGTTATAGTCAGATAAAGACAGAAGGCTATGGTAGCAATTAGGGAGGAACTGTGTATTTTTCAAGTGATCCCCCCATATAATAAGACATCTATGTACTGAAGATGTAACTCTTCACTAAGTTTCTTCTTGAAGATAGCAATGAGTAGTTTCAGCAATATTCTTGTCACTGTGAGAAACTGTTTGAAAACCATGCAGTTTTTTAAAAGATTATTTGCAATTCAGGACTTATTCTGTGCATACTTTGCAAATGGTTTTAGGCAGAAAACAGCATTTTTTTATCCATGGGAAACATTTTTAGCACAGAAATATTAATACCTGCACAGAAAGTGCTGTTTTCTGCACACAAAATGTTTACTGTGTAAATTTTACATGGAACAAATCTCCAATGGCAGCATTTTCTGTGCAGGAATTAACATCTCTACATTCAAATATTATTTTCCATGCAGGAAATGCTTTTTTCCTGCACATGAGATGTTGTTTTTCTGCCTAAAGCAACCATGTGCAATTTTGCACGGAATAAGTCTTCAACTGTGAAGATTCTCATCAGTCCAGCATTCTTTTATTCAGGATTTCTCAATATTTGAAAAATGTGTGATTTTATTTTTTACACATTTTTAAAATGTTTTTGAATATTCTTTCCATCTCTATTTTGTATACACCCCCCGTTTTCTCCCCTTCCCCCTCCCCACATTTTTTTATATGCATACATTCCATGCTTTTTGGCAGAGGGGTTCAAATTGCACTGCAAATTCAACAGGGGAAAAAAAAAGACCTAGATTTCAATTTCCTCATATCTTTTTCATCCGGACCTTAGAGGCCTCAAGTCCATAGGAAAATAAGAAGTTGCCTGATTTTGAGTCAAACCATTAGTCTATTTGGCTTGGTATTGTCATATTCGACTGGCAGAGCCTCTTCAGAGTTTTTAGTACTACTCTTTTCCAGTTGAAGATGTCTGGTATTATCTATCAGTTTCCCATATCTTGCTCTGCCTAGTTTCTAAAATCAGTACTGAGTGTGTTCATAGATGGGTGTAATCCTACATTCAGGGAGGCTGGTGGCTTCTATGTCAATAAAGGAATCTATTCTGTGTTTTAGACCAAACTTCAAAGAAAATTATGCAAAGTGTTAAATCTTTTTGGGTGATAGAGTTGTACACTTTGGCTATATCCTTTCAAGTTTGGACTAAACAATGGGGCAGATTCATTGCCCATTATTGACACTGGAACCATCAATCACACCTGTTCATACCTGGAATCTATGTCTGGAGACAGCATGAATATTTGGTTTTGGTCTTCTTCTTCCTTTGTCATGTAGGAGAGAGGAAGGAAGGGCAAAGCAGCCCATCCTCTTAACTAGTGTCTATATAGAAAAGAAGTTGGAAGAAGACTGAAACTAGCTGCACTGTCAGCCTCTGATGGCAAGTACCAGATACGTTGGGCCAGGGCTCACATAACACCTGTAAATGTTGTTGTGTGCCTTCAAGTCATTTCTACTGACAGCAACTCTAAAGTGAAGCTGTCATGGGTTTTTCTGGGGCTGAGATTGTGTGACATACCAAGGGTCAAGCAATGTGTTCCCATGGCCAAGTGGGGAAATGAACCCTCACCTCTAAGTAAACTAACACTCAAACCACGACACTCTATACTGGCTCTCCTGCAAACATTAGCTTACAGCATTTTGCTCCTTCGCCTCTTCCTTGCATAGCAAAAAAGGTCAAGGATAAAATCTAGGCCCCTGCCAAAAAATTATATGGAGAAGCTCCACCTGGTACTTTTGCTAAGGCCCATGATTCTAAGGCGCTTGGAGACATCCTTGATGTCATCCAGTCTGTAGTGAGTTGCAGGTGTCTGTGTGTGTGTGTGTGTGTGTGCGCGCGCAGTTTGTTTTCCCACTCAGTTCTGGTTCCCTAGAATTATCATGTGGAATCTCTCTTTTTGCTACCTAGAATCATAAGGAAGTAAAGCAAGCAAGAAATAAAATGATACCGGAATTGAAATTTAAAGGCCTTGAAATGTAAAATGACTCTCCCGTTGTTCAGGCATAGTTTGCCGCTAGTTAATTTCATCCTGACTGGAATTTATCACCTTTTCGTTCTAATTGGAGAAACAAGTGATATTCCTGAGGGGAAAATACAAAGGATAAACGTCTCTAATTAGCATTGCCACCACATATCACCATAGCTGATTCAGACACCTGGTTGTGACACACAGAGAAGAGGGAGAAATTTGAGCCAGCAGGGGCTGTATTGGATATGATAATTTAAAAATATTGTATGTCTCCACCAGGAAAATCTTAGGCAGTTCTACTCATTGACAATAGGGCTACGGCATTTAAGGTAATAAGATTACTTTGAGGTGGGCTGTGCTTACAAAAATTAAGATGAAGAAGTTGACACTCTGATACTGAGACAGACAGACAGAAAGATAGAAGATAGATATAATTAATTTTAAAAAAATATTAAAAGAGTCATCCCTTTTTTTCCAGCAATCTTTTCTCTGTTACTACTATATTTCTGGAGTTTCTAATACTATTGTGATTAACTACACAGACCAAATAAATAAATAAATAAATAAATAAATAAATAAATAAATAAATAAATAAATAAGAATGGGAATGTAAAAGATGATGGAGATGAAAAAAAATAAGAGAAGAAAAAGTTAAACAAAGAGGAGGAGGTGAAAGGAAAAGAAAGCAGGAGAATAGAAGGCAAAAATAGGCTCCTAATTTTAACAGGTAGGTCTACAGAGAGTTACCTTTGAAAGATATCTTTGAACATATTGGAGATAAACAGGGAACAAAACCTAAAAAGTCCAGGAAAATGTCCTTGCTATTATGCTTCTCAAATAGCCCATGATCTCCAAAAACAATGTCATAGAGAAAAAGGGATAGAAAGCTATAGTGTTTTTGTCAATGTGGGGTGTCTGAGGAAGGGGTTTGATGACTGCCGAGGGAAGATGATTTTATATAATGCTTCAAAGTCAATAACTGTGAATCTCTCTCCACCCCCAAGACATTGGCAAACAATCACAGAAGTTATCAATAAATCCTATGGGAAGCCCACACACTTGACTCAGTGGGGAAAAAAATGCAGCAAAGTTCTATTTAAGCATACAGCTTTGAATTATTTTATACTATTTATATGGTTTGTTTCAACCTCTTTAAAATTGTCTTAAATTACTTTCCTGCCCACATTCTGCCCTGAGTGACTATGAGAATGAGTGAGATACAATTATTTTAAGAAGTACAAAGTAATATGCACAACCTTTGGAAGAATGTCCACAAAACTGTGTGCATCTTTTAAAAAAAAGTTGAGAAAAATGCATATGAAATTCCCTGTATAGGAAAAGGGTTTGCAAGTTGATGTAGACCTCTTTGAGTAGGAATACACATGGCAGCTGAAAATGAAGGGCCTCAACAAGACCAACAGATTTGTGTTTTGCTAGTAGTAAGTAAGAGAAGTGCCCAGATGGCTTTCAGTGAGACTGATTGATTTCAACATCCTCTTATTTCTCATGTTAACCTTCATGTCTGGACAAAGACCTTTACAGTCAGGTATTATTCAGGGAATGTTTTGCTGTCACTATTTTCAGTGACTCTTCTGTGGTATCATCTCACAGTACAAAGACTTCTCCCAAGAGTTCAAAGACTGACTGGTATGCTAGGGACCTTATTTTATTATCTCCTCTAAAATGGAACCTTAAGCACTTTCTAAACAACAGATTAAGCTCCAATATCAAGTTTTAGCACCATTACTGCATAACATTTACTCAATGACATATCTTCAAATGAAAGGTTAGGTAAATTATGTGATGATGACATGAATTATTCAAATTTCATTCTCTGTGACAAAAACCTTACTTGGTACAGACATTTTGATATCATAACATGTTCTTGTAAGACAAAAAAAAAAAAAATCAATCAGTTATATTAAAGAGGGCAAGAGACATAGGGAATAAGGAGAGGACCATAACTCAATGTCACAGCACCGTGTTAAAATGTGGCTCAGTCCCTGGATCTACAATTAAAAGTATCTGAGTGTTTCAGATGTCTTAAGAAATGTCAGCCATGATTCTAGGCATATTCTTTGCATCTGAAAGGTTCAGAAATTACAGGGTAGAGATAATGTTACCATGCTCATTGCTGAATACAGGAACAGTTCTGCAATTCCTTGTTATTGTTGCTTTTGACATTTCATCTTCCCTGTGCACTAAATGTATACCTTGCCATCAAATTTATCTTATCATCTCTTTGTTGCCCTGATCTCTGGGGGTCCCGGGAGCGACACCTAAATAACCAAACAACAAACACAACTTTGGGGAAAATTAACTGGCTAGAGGCAGGGTAACTTAGCAGGATCTTGCAACCCAGATCTACGGGGTCAGGTCAGTCAAGCAGTCAGATGGTTTAAAGTAATAAAAATGATGTTTTATTGAGTACAGACAAATATTAAAGACACCACAGTCACACAGATAACTAAGGAATCAGAACTTGACTTGGAATAGGGATTTTCAGAGGGAAATGGGTGATATGACACCTGTCTCGTAGTCCTGGAGAGGTCTGAAGATTGAGTTCTTTGGTATGGCGTCTCAGTACGTGGGACTGAGGGGACGGCTCACCAAACAAAGCGGCAACAAGGCTGGATGGAAGTCCAGAGTGATTTGAGGAAGGTCTCGGAATCAGGGTTTTTTATAGGGAGAAATGTGACTGTAGGCTATGCCTTACTTGGCGAAAACAGTGCATTTTAGGAGTGGGACAAAGCTTGGAAAAGGTCAGAATTTAGCATGATTGATTTAAGTCTGAATTGACAAAGAGTTAGTCAGTATGCAAATGCTCAGTGCTTGGCAGTTGAGTATTCAGTTTGCCAGGTTGCCTGCTCAGAGCAGGGGAGTTCTTTTGTAAACAGCATGCATACATAACAAAGGTGTTTGCAGAGAGGTCTCTTAAAGCAAGGATCTGGCTATTTCTGGCCTGGCTGGGTGGAGAATGTAATGTCCAGCATTAGCGGCCGTGCCTAGTCGGGGGCCTCACAAACACGTGGAGAGTGGAGGTGGAAGAGAGCCAAATTATATCAAAATGATATCTGGGGGTATCTCCAAGTAGGCCTAGTGACTGCAGTAACATCTTTTTCAAGTGTATTTCTTAGCATAAAGAAAACAAGAACAATCCTGCAAGATCAGACAACAGACCTATCTATCCCAGCATTCTATTACTCCAATGGTCAACCAGAGAACCCCACAAGCAAGACATGACCACAGTACCATTCATCTCCTCATGCTCCCCAACAACTGTTGTGCAGAGACACACTGTGTTATGATCCTTGATTCTGAGCTAAGGTGGCTTAAAATAACTATCTTGGAAATATAGCATAGTAGAGATCCCTTCACGGGGGGATCCTTCCCCATTCCTTTCAGTTGTGGGCATCATCTGCATTGGGATGATGATGATGATGATGATGATGATGATGATGATGATGATGATGATTTTCTTACTTGCCTTTCTCCATGGATTGAGGTGAGGGACAACGATAGATTAGCATATAACATATCAGTTAAAAAAAAGAATATCAATTAAAACAATAGTTAAAATGCATAACATCTTAAAAGAAAAAATATGAACACCTAAAAACAGACAATATATATTTAAAGTCATTGTTAAAATTCACAATTTAAAATCTTCAGGATAGGCCTGCCAGAAGAGACTGTGCTTTAATGTTGTTTTAATTCAGACAGTGTATTCTGCTGTCAAATCTCTTCTTCCATGTCATTCCATAGTCTAGGAGCAGCTGAAGAAAGAGTCCTGAGTGTGCAAGGTGGATTATATGGGAGAAGGTGATCTCATAGGCAATCTGGACACAAATCATGTAGGGCTTTGAAGGTAATAACCAACACTTTACACTGTTCCTAGAAACTAATTGGCAGCTAGTAGAGTGACTTTAATATTGACGTGTGTCAGGGGCATGGGCCTGGTTGGGCCTGTCGCTGCCCCTGAGGCCGCTGGGGCTGAGGGGCCTTGTCTGGAGGCCGACACGGCTGATGGGTCAGGCCTGGCGGCTGTGGGAGAGGCTGCTGGGCCTGGAGCCACCTACCTAGAGGCTGCCGGCCCCGGGTCTGCTCCCGGGGCTCCGCACACTCGTGGCCCCGATCCGCGGGAGGCCTGGGAGTCTGCCTGAGGTCCCGATCCAGAGGAGGTGATGGGCAGAGAGCTTGCAGCTGTGAGGCACAGTCCAGCTGCGAGCCCTCAGCCACATGGCCACGCCTGATTGGTCGGCGCCTGGCTTGGAGGGCTATTTGAGGCAGGCGCTGGGCTGTGGAAGGCACGGAGCAACAACCGTCGGTCAACTGTGGTCCTGCTGTCCGTGTCTTGTTCCTGCCCTTGCCTGAAACCAGTCCTCCTGTTCGCCTTAGTGAAGTAACCTGCCTTATGTACTTTAACAGCCTGTGTTTATTTCTGTTAAGACTGCATTGAAGACCTGCAACTCTAACCAGCTCCCCTGCCTCTGCCTGACCACCGCCTGGCACTGACAACATGATACGCTCACTTCTAGATATACTAGTAACCAATCTGACTGCGGTGTTTTTAACCAATTGAAGTTTCTGAACTTGGTACAGAGGTAGCCCAATATGCAGTACATTGCAAAAGATCAGCCTTGAGGGTACCAGAGTTTGCAATACCATCTTTGGGTCCTCCAGCTCTAGGAAGGGGCACAGTCAAAGCTGACTGTTGCATCTCTCTGAGCTCTCATTTGGAGCAACAGATAGGTTGTGAACAGATTCTTTCAGGGGGCGTGTAACCCCATCCAGAACTGGTTGACACACCTTCAAACCCAGGTTAGGATCCTTGACACTTCTATCTTGTCTGGATTCAGCTTCTGTTTGTTTTTCCTTGTCTGTCTATTAACTCCTCCAGGTCTTCATTCAGAGGAGACACACTATCCTTAGCTGAAGCTGTTTTCAAAGGCATGACAGCGTACTGATACTAATTTCCAGACCTCTCAGGTGTTTCAGAACGGTACCATGGTTAATGGTATCGAATGCCACTGAAAGGTCCAAAAGCACCAGCAGGGACACACTCTCCTTGTCAGTGCTCAGGCAAAGATAAGTCAACCATAATTGTCTCAAATCCATGTCCTGCTCTGAAACCAGTTTGAAATGGGTCTAAATGACTTATGTTATCCAAGATTGCCTGGAATTGGGAAGCAACTGTCCCCTAAATCACCTTGCCCAAAAAAACAAAACAAAACAAAAAAACAGCAAAGGTTTGATACTGGTCTATAGTTGCTTAAGTCCAGAGGGTTGAAAGTGAGATTTTTAAAAGTGAGATTTTTAAAGGTCGTATCACTCTTTCTTTTAAACTAGATAGAGGTGCATTAATAATATACTGTAGTATATTGCAATTGAGATCTAATTACATCTCCTTCCTAGATGACCAGTCAAGAAGGACAGGGATCAAAGGGACAGGTTGTTTTCTTATTTGCCCCAGCAGCTTGTCCACATCAGTGGTACTCATCAACTGAAACTGTTCCAGTATAATCCTATTCATGGATACCCCTTTGTCAACTTCTGCTATGTGCAGAGAAGAAGACTTTTTTTGCTGCATATATTGTCATGTTATAGGAAAATTTTTTGTTAGTTATAAGTTGAGTTTTCCACCATCTGTGCTCCAGTCATCATCCTTTCTCTTTCAGCCCCCTAATGTTCTCTGAATACCAAGGGCCCAATTAGTAATAGATCAGAGAGGACATTTGGGAGTGTCAATAACCCTAGTCAGATCTTGGTTTCGTCTGTTGACCAGAGTTTTGACAAGATCATCTAAGAATTTCTGGAATCCTGAAGGATCCATTAGCCTTCAAGGACAGACTATCTTAATAGATCCACAACCTCTGCAGTGACAGATAACAGCTGTGATACTAACTCTGACCAGAAAATAGTCAGCCCATGATAACTCAGAGGTATTAATCACCTCAACCTACAGATCTGTATGCTTTCAGCTGAAAACAGCATCAAGGTTGTGACCTGCTGAATGTGTGGGCCCTGAAACCAGTTGGAATAGGCCCATGTTTGTCTTGGATGCCATGAACTCCTGAGCTACATCTGAGAGGTTGGTTTTGAATGGAATGTTGAAGTGGTCCATGACCAAAAGTCTGGGAGACTCCAACATCAGTTCTGAGTCCAGTTCAGTGAGCTTGGCTAGGGAGTCTTTTAGGCAGTGGGGTGGATGGTAAACTAACAGAATCCATAATCTATCCCAGGTCTTCAAGCTCAAGTATACACACACAAGCTGGTTCAGCTCACTAACGGGTAATCTGGTCAGGTAATCTAGACCACAGCTACTCCCCCCATCCCCCACTTTCCCTCACCTGCTCACTAACGCAGTAGCCTGCTGGGAGAAACTGTGCCCATATTGGGTTGTGCCCATCTCACAACCAAGTTTATGTGAAGCATGCCAGGTCAGCTTCCTGATCAGTAAGAAGATCATAGACTGTATATACCTTATTTTTAACTGGCCTGGAAATTTGCCCAATGAAGATACCTGCATTACCCTCGTGACCTCACTGGCATAGTTAGAGCTTTTGCTGCCCAGGAGTGGCCCCTGAGTTTGCCACCTGGGGGTGGTCCCTGAGTTTGCTGCCCATCTCAGGGGAAGGAGGACCTCTCCAAAAACCAAATAAAAACTGCTTGATTGGCATTGGGTGATTGGGCTCTGGGAGTTCACACTCAGAGGGGGCGCGCTGCATGTGCTCAGAGACACATCAGCATTTCTGTGGCAGTGAGTGCCCTCTCTCTCTCTCTGTCTCTGTCTATCCCATCTCTCCCTACCTCTTCAGAGGGTCAGCTGGGCTGGGCTCATCCCCAATCTCAGATGTGGGGTAGAGGGGAAGGTGGGTGCCTCTCCCTACCTCCTTGGGGCCTCTCCTCTCCTCTCCCCTCCTCTTCTCCCTCCTTCTCTGCCCAACCTGAGGTCTGCCAGTGTCTGCACTGCTGCTTTGGCTGGAAACAGGTTTGACTCCAGATTGGGAGAGATAGAGGGAGGGGAGGAGAGGAGGAAGGAAAGGACAGCCTCCTTTCCCGGGGTAGCATAACCCTCCAGCAGATCTCTCCAGGAGGCTCCAGTGCCCATCTAGTCACTGGACATCTGCCAGCATGTGGAGGGTGGCCTGGCACCTCCCCAAAAAACATGCCACCCCAGGGCGCCCTGTCCACCCACCCCACCCCTTTGGTACACCACTGCATGATCTTCTTTACAGGTCTTTTCCAAAATTGTGAAAGCATAAGACTAGATCCACCTCACTGAGGTTGGAACATATGCTGACAACTTTCCTAAATCAATGTATGACCAGCTGAATCTGAAGTGGGGGCACATTCATTGCAAGTAGGACCTCCAACTCGATTAGGAATCCCCTGACTGAACAAGGTCTCAGTCCCTGTGCTGCAAATACTGTGAATAATAAGAGTGGTTTATATTCAAGCTCAAAATTATTGATGATACACAATGGCACCAAGGAGGAGGATCTAGCTCCATGCTTTCTCGCAATACCTTTCAGATATTGGTAAGTTACTGCCACGTGAGGAGTCATATACTTCCAACATGTACGTTCAGATGATCTGCTTCTTTCCAGGGCTCTCTGCCTTAAAAGGATTGGACCATGTCCAGTATCTCAACTTCCAATAAATATAATAGAAACATGATCAAAATAGATATAGGGAAAATGTGTAGCAAACAAATTTTCCTCATATTTCTAGTCTGAGGAAGCACATTTGTCCTTAAGAATTATGTGTTGATCACAATGAAAGCATGCTGTGCCTATATTGTTGTATAATGTGTGATGGACTTCAAAAACATCTCAACCCAACACCCTATGTGTATTCTGAGACACATTATCAGACCTTATAGTATAAACAAATCTATTGATTATGCACACAGATCCTATGATTGTGAAGCATAAGTAGTGGTACTGGGCGCCTAAACTTATTTTGTGATATGTAGTCATCATCTCACAGAACCTGCAGGAATTGTTCAACATCATCTGGATCCTGATAATGAACATCACTGTTGTAGCATGTGGTCCTGCAATGTAAGGGGAGCATCTTCATTGAAGGTAGGATTTTCAACTTGGGAATGTGAACTCTTACCAGTCAGAGTCCCTGTGCTGCAGAAAGCACAAAACAGCTTTCGTAGTTTTCACCTGATGTAATGAAATGGTAAGTAAAGATTAAATCACTGCAAATTTGACATATTTGTAGGGACTGAAAGTTTACCATTCAGCTGAAAGGAACTGGGTTGCTGGGTCTTTTTCAGCCAGACATCTTTGACTATTGTATATCCAGCTGATGTTTCAAATAAATAGGAGCCCTGGAGGCGCAGTGGTTAAATGCCAGTACTGCAAGCCACAAGGTTATGAGTTCGATCCTGCCGGGCTCCAAGGTTGACTCAGCCTTCCATCCTTCCGCAGGTCAGTAAAATGAGTACCCAGCTTGTTGGGGGCATGTATAGAAAAATGTATTGAAATACATGCTATTTCTAAGGTGTTCGCCGCCCCGATCCATACGGAGAGGCGGGATACAAATAAATAAATAAATAATAGTAGTAGTAGTAGTAGTAGTAATAATAATAATAATAATAATAATAATAATAATAATAATAATACAGCACTTGGAGAAATCTGATCTGGCACACAGCTCTTCTTACTACTACTACTACTACTGCAAATACTACTACTATCATTTCTTTTTAATAGCAGGAACATGGGAAGCTGTGTAATGTCACCTCAGACTATTTGTCCAGCTAATCCAATATTGTCTACTCTGATGGGAAATTTCTCTCCCTATTCATATTTATAACAGAAATACAACAAAAATCTTGTTTAAAGTACTTTGATGGAGAGTGACTGCACATCTGCTACCTGATTTTTTTTAAATGACATTGAATTTGAAAACTTCTGAGAAGTCTTCTATTGTTCATTTACATTTGTGATACCAGTGCAAGTGTTTTTTAAGATTTTATTTTATGTTTCACAAGCAGGTACTGTTACCTCACTGGTAAACCCTGTCTTGGGGTTTACAATTTTGATATTAAAATATGATTCAATGTGCCTGAGAGGTCACCTGGATGGGCACATAAGCAGCAATGATCAAACAATCAAAAACCAGGTCAGTCTAGTAAAATCCCCAGTCACGTAGCCCCAGGAGACCTCAAGCTGTGCAAGCCCACAGTAAACAAAGGGTCCTCAGCCACTGAGGACCCAACTTGAGGGGATTAGCATCTTTTTCCCAAGTTGACCACCAATAGCAATAAAATCCTATCAGGCAAGGACCATCTACATAAATTCACACCACAACCCAATGCAACTGAAGATCCTGAAACTTTGGCAACACCTTGTGATCTCTTCATGCAAAAGGAGTTGCCATCATGGAACTTCTTTTCTGTTGCAACACCCATTGTTCTCCCCGGGAAAGGATTAGCCCTCCAGGTATCTTTTCCCCTACAAATAGTACCAGTTTTTAAGCAACTCTTTGGATCACTCCTGGTCATACCAGCAGACCGTTCCTCCGTCCGTTGAGTAATCTCCTCAGCCCTCTCCGTGCTGAGCTCCACTTCTTCGCTGTTTTTCTCAGATGAAGGACTTCAGGAAAAGGCGCAGTATTACCCCAGCTACAATCCCTTCAATATTTCCCCTATCCAGTTTCCTGTCTTTCGCTTCTTAATAGGTCTTGAGTGAGTGTGTGAGTGATTGTGTTGGTGCATGAGACTTTCATTCAATAAAATAATTCATTAGACATCTCTGGTTTTTGGCTTGGCCTGACCCTGTAAAAACTGGGTAAAAATACCCCGTTAGGTTACTCTACCTTTCGCATTGCTATTGCTCATGCTCTGGCTAGTTTCCAGTCCCTATCACGTGGAGCACGTTGTCATCCCCCAAGGGGCCCCAGAAATCAGGGTAACAGTACCTCTTTGTATATTGTTTTTCCTGTCCTGTGTAATGGCAGCCGGATGGCTTTGGGGTGCAGCTTTACCTTATAACCCAAAAAATCATGGATTGGCTGCAGGGAATATTCACTGCTGTTTGGATGGCTGCCATTGTCTTTTCCCATTGTAAATACATCATCATTAGACCTCCAGAAAACTATGTTCCTCCTGCATTGAAGAAGATCTCGGTCTAAGTATGCAAAGCTATGACTTACCTCAAAAATATCTGTACCTTTGACATAAGGCTGCAGAGGAAGGAAAGACAGGGCTGTGGGAACAGGAAATCCCACCATCTTTTTTCTTGCAACCCCTCAGTTAGTGGACAACCATTGTGGGGTAACAATTAAAGTGTTGGGCTCGATCTGGGAGTTCCCCCATTCAAATCTCTATTTAGATATGAAGTTTGTGACTTTGAAACAGTCATTTACTCTCAGAATAATCTATTTCACAGGCCTGGTGTGAGATTATCTAACTCTGGCTACCTAGTAGCCCATGCTGGGTGGAGAATTCTGGAAACTTCAATAATTCCCCCATCCCACCCCCAGCTTCTTCTCCTGTGCATGCATTCTCTCTGGAGCAGCTGTCATTTGTCCCCAGGTGTACATTTGGAATAATTTTGCTTGAGAATTCTGAAATGAAAAGCTTCTTGAGGCAGTGAAACTTGATTTAGTAAAATAAAACATAATGACCTGTATAAATTCACATAGAAACAGAATAAATACAAATTATAGCAGTGTCAAACCAGGGACTTTGGAAGCAGTATTCAGGTTCCTTACTGTGTGTGCCAATAGAGCAGCTGTTAGGGCAGAAAGCCATATACTCTATCTCTGAGGAAAGCTAGGGAATAATGTTACAACTTAACAAGGATTGGGTGAGCTAAGGGACGAGTAAGGTTTCCTCTGGTCCTATGAAAATACAGGCTTGGCCTGACTTTTCAGACTGAAAGCTTAGATTTTTGTGTCAGTTGGCTAGTTCCTGGTATAGCCACATCTCAGTCTGGCAATATTATAATTTAGTTTAATTTAGCTCTCATTCTAGGTTTCCATTTTATGTCTTAGTAAGTATCTCATAGCAATGAATCATAATAACCATAAACAGTAAAGAGTAAGAATTGTTAACATCAGCTAACGTGTCTGACACCACCAACCATACACCTATCCATGTATGTCTAACCACAGTCTTCCAGCTCTACCAATAAAATGGAATACCTTTCCAGGAACTTCTTTGACAATTAAATAATAATAATGCTTGTAACTTTGTTCAGAGATAAATGTAAAATGGTATGGAAAAGTGGTGTTGGAGAGAACATTGAAATAAACAAGAAGGGATGCCATCAACAATAAGCATAATACAAATAGTACAGCCCTATTCAGGAGTTACAAAACTGTAAGCATGGAGGGGACACATGAGCCATATCTTTTCCATCTCCTAAATTTCAGATCTGAGCAGAAGGATCTGAAGAGGATCTGAAGATAGACTACAACGGTGCACAGCTGAACACTGTCACAATGCTCTCTGTGATGACGAAACCAATATAATTAGGTTTGTAGTTGGGGTCCAGCCGCTATTCAGACATTGCAGTTCAATCTAGGACGGTTGGGGACAGATAAGGAATGCTGGTATTCATGCACCCGTATCCCTTAGATGCTTTCAATTTCATAAACCTGAACACTGTTAAAATATTTCATATTTAGAAATATTTCTATAGTGATCATCTCAAGGGAGAGGAGAACACTTACTAGAATCTCAAGTGAGCAATGTCTCTCTGTATCTGAAATATTCAAAGATTCATAGAAATCCATTTCATAGTTATAGTCAATTTTAATTATATAGCAAGGTGTGGATCTGAGGCTTGCCAATAGCAATAAATCTTGTTGCATGAAAACATCACTCGGCTTAATGCAATATCAGAAGTGTTTAATATGAAATCTATCTCTTCTCTCTCCCAACAGTCCCACAAATCATTTCCACACATATTTTATATAAGAATTTCCAAGAAGTTAACAACTATATGAGTAATTGTTTTTGAAGCTTGGAGATAAGAATTACAAAACTTTAGATGACGAAATTTGTTTCACTGAACTAAACTCTGCTAAAGTCAGTGGAAAGTGTCCAGCTGATTTGGATGACTTTTGGGTCACATCTGTTTGTTTGTTTGTCGCTGTGCTTATAAAATTACTGTGTCTGCCACATACTGATAAACTAGTTCCAATATTATTTATATGCTCAAAGTAGCAATAAACATGACACAGAAGTATCCTTGCAATGCAGCACCGAGTACTCATGAGAGAACAGGCCAAATTCTGGAAAAAACACAACAGTCCAAAAACATGCTATTACAGTTGTGTTGGAATTGGAGAGAGGGAGAGAGGGAAAGAAAGAGCAAATAGCACCAGGATCTAAAGAAATGGTTGAAAAATCTTAGCATAACAAGAACCTTTTCTAGATAGATATAGATATAGATAAAGTTAAAAAACATGTTTCTTCAATGTCAGGAAATCTTGATAAGAAACCTAGACCGATGAGGGGGGAGGGAAATCACTTTTTTGTGTAGAAAGCAGGATTTTCTGTTCAGGAAACAGCATTTCCTAAGCAGAAATGTTATTATACATGTAGAAAATGCTGTTTGCAGAATAGACTTTAGCAATTGAGCAGTTTTCTAACATTTTCTTGCAGCAGGAGAAAAATTGCTAAAATTACATCTTGCTTCCTTCAAGAATGAAAGTAGCAAAGAATTGCATACCTATGTCTGATACAATGGAATTCTTTCTGCCAAGTTATATTATATTTAAAGATGAGTTAAAATAGTCACGCACTTAAAACACACATTAAGTGTTAAGTTTAAGTTTGTAGGCTCAAAAGCAAACTTGTATTTCTGTTAGGGAGTCTGGAGATTAAGAAGTGTCAAAACATCCACAACAAACTGGAATTCCCTGGACTTGTTTGAACGATTGAGAACTATAATAATTAGATAACTCCATTAAATTTGTGGCATGTACCTAAGGATTGTCACCCGGAAACATGTGCCTCACCATCCTATTTACCATAGATGGATACTATACCAGGATAGTGATACCTGCCTCCTGAAGACTGTTGAACAGTAATGCTTACCTGGACTTCCATAACTGGCATCAGTGCTGGGGAAGGTGACCATTTGGTCATCTGCATGGAAAAGACTAGAATGTCCAGTGATTGGTATCTGTGCCAGATCACTGCATCTGATAGGGGTGGGGAAGTAGGTTATTTAAGCCTGATGACCCTATCACATGCCCTCTTTGATTTTCACAGTGCAAGGGAGAGGGAGGAAGCATCTATCAGTGATAAACTGACCTATTGAATTAATTGTTTTTAGTTTACTGTTTGTGTTTGATCTGATTTCAAGGTGCTGTTGGGAGGTATAGGTATACATTTGCTTCCATTTGGAAATTAGGTGTATCCGGGAAAATCCTGGCTGTTCTTGGTTGTGTGTGTGTGTGTGTGTGTGCTTGCTAGTTGTGACCATTAGTGCTTGCTTTTCAGCTGCTAAGGCTCAGGGCTTTGAGTACTCTACTTCTGATTATAGGATCTGCAAGGCTTTGGAGGGGTGGTCTAGGAACCATGGTCAAGTGGCTGATAAATGGGAGCTTTTGCCTCCAGAGGTTTTGAAAGGTTTAGATACTACCTGGCCTGGAATTTTGTAGTTTGGTTTTTGAGACTGCACTATATCATGTAGCAGCTGCAGTTTTGGAGGCTTTCAATATTAGTGAATTAGTAATAGCCACTAAATCTGACATTTCAGAAAGGTCTTTGGCTTTTACTGATTTGAAATTTGTTGATAATGATATAGTTTTGTGACTTAGGCACTCAAAACAGATCAACAAAGGATTAAAGTGACAATTTAGTTGGGTTTCTGTTCTGACCTGGTGCTATGCCCCACATGTTCTCTGCAGCATAATGTGCAACTGAGGGGATAGAGACAGGCCATGATGTTTTGCCATGTTGCCTTTTCACTCCCCCACCAGGTACCAGTTTTGGGTGGTCACCTCAAAGGCCTTACAGTGTTTGGCCCTTCATGGTGTGAAGTCTGACACCCTTTCTATTTGAAATGGGGTCACCTCCACTGAATCAGCATTGGACTTTGTCCTACAAGACATCCAGCACATTGGGTACGGGAAATCTGATGCTGCAAAGAGGTACATGCATCTCTTAAGCATTGAAATGGTGTTGCCTAACTAACATTGTTTTCCTTTTCCCTGTTTGTTGTTAAATTCTAGGTGCTGTGTGGCAAAAAGGTACATCTTGATATGTTGTCACAGGATGGTATTTTGGGCAATGCACCAGGCCCAAAATTGCCATTTTGGACCTCAACTATGGAGTGGCTGAGGAGAAGAGGACTCCAATGGAGGGGGTTATTGGCTCTTCTGTTTGAGGAGCATGCTCGGCCTCCTTCTGAGGTGTTAGTCATTCACCTTGATGGTAATGACTTGGGTGTGCTGAAGGGCAAGGTCCTCATTTTGCAAGTGTTAAATGATTTTTGAACTATAGAACGTTGTTGGTCTGGTTTGTTTGTTTTTTGTGTAATTTTACTGCATTAAGTTTGGCAGGAGGCAAGCGATCTTAAACACATTGGTCATGCCTGCAGGAGGCTTAATTCTAAACCTTGCAGTGCCCTGGGTTGGAGGCTGGTCAATTTATTCCTTACTGTAGCATTATTTTCCAACAATTGGAGCTCTACAGGGATGGTGATGATAAGGGAATTTTGATAAGGGAATTTTATATCTCTGTGGGAGCTGCAACAGGAGTTGAAGGCTGGCAGGTAGTGGGGGGATGATCTTTGGTCATCTTTGGTGACCACTTTTTGGCATCCTTTTGGTGTGAGGTATGGCTCTGGGGCCCCTTTTAAGATCTTGCATTGCAGTGCATGGGGAAGGAGGTTGCTCTTGAGGCTAACCTGGGATTCAGGCTCTCACTTCCACAGTTCTGCAACTTGGGTGGGAGTCCCTGGGTTACCTGGTCCAATTAAGCAGGAACAGGAAGCAACTCATAATATTTGAATTGTCCTTGGGGCTTAGGAGCTTCACCCAAGGGAAGGATAGGGACTGTTGCAGGAGTTGATATCTGAGCTTCAGCTGGGCGCATATGAGAATGAATGCCCCTCACTCCACTTCCAGAGCAATACAACTTAAACAGGTCAAATAAAGTAGTCCTTATTTAATCCAGTGTTCTGTTCCTGATCTTGTTATTTCATGTCTGATCATTAATGATACCTAACCATGAACAGTTGTTCTAAGTTATACTGTCTCTGAAAATAAAGCTTATCATTTTGGCTTGAAGTTTTCACATTACGTCTCACTATACTGTTTTCCATAGTTTTCCTGATCACCCAACCCATTGTTCTACACAGTATACCTTAGATCAAGGTTGAATTGAGTATCAGCCTAAGTGTGCTTAGGCTGATACTCAAGTCAACCCTGATCAAAAGTATACTCTTGCTTGTAGAGATAATACCTATTTAACAAAAGTAAATTTAAGGTAAAAGTAGTATGCATACTACAAAAGAAGGAAAAACAATCAATAGTGCATTGACCGGTTGTTGTTGTTGTTGAGGAAAAATTAATATGAAGAAATGTGTAATTTTACTGTCTGCAGTGCAATAGTGCCTCCTGGTGGACAAGTACTAGATTACTTCATTCAACTGAGTTTTCTTATGGTGGGTGTTGAAAGAGATAGCTTCTATTGTAGCTGAAAAGATATCAGAGGAAACTGGTATAGTTTTCTTATCTCCTGTCTGGAATCAGTGTTAGGCTGTTTCCATATGATCCAACAAGTTTTCTAGTGAGTAAGGAGAAATATTAATTTGATGAGTCAATGCTCCCCAGACATCCTATAGATATGAAGATTTTTCCATGAACTGAAAGTATGCTTTAGAAGGTTTATTATAAACAGAATCATTTTAGACTTTCCTCCTTCATTTAGAACATTCAATCCCATAGGAGCTACAGCTTTAAAGCAGGAGAAAGCCAGCTGTTTTCTAGTTTGTGCCACTTCTGGAAAACTTGGAAAAGGTTTTTGTGTGTGTGTGTGTGTGTGTGTGTTTTTGTTTTGTTTTTTGTTTTTTTGGATCCCCCAGGAAACATAGCCATTGGTCACACTGAGCTTTTGCATGTTGTTCACTCAGCACTCCATTCTACCTGATTTCTGTCTCTATGTATATCAACACAAAAAATGTGTTTAGAAATAAATGAGAAAAGATGCTACTTAGACCAGAAACTTGTAGACACACTATAATTATGCTGGCATAGACAGCAATGTCAAGAAGAAAAGGGCTTCGGGCATAACTGCCATGAAGGAAAGCAGATACTGGAAAAAGAGGCAGCTTGGACCAAGTCAATGCTGTTAGGGCCTTTCCGCACTACATTGTTATAGTGCTATTATTCAACCTTCAACAGACTATGGAATCCTGGGATTTGTAGTTGAAGGAGAGGCAGTTAAGAATTCTCAGACAGGGACCTCTTTGGCCTCAGTAAACTACAAACCCCAGAATTCCACAGGATATTGAAAGTGAAATAATAGCCCTATAACAGTGGAGTCTATTTTAAGCACTAGTCTACAAACCTGGAGGGAAGAAGCATCCTCTAGCATTGAGCACCAACTGGCTAGGAGTCAAAGAAGTATCTTCTTTCAAATGATACATTTCTAAACATATTTTATTGTGCTTTATGATCTAAGAACTGCACAGTAACTTTCGGGAAGAACAAAACCCAGTGCATAAGTAAGTTCCAATAAGCACATTAGTCTAGTACCTCTGGACCAGGCCCATTTGTATCAGTAATGGCAAAGATGAGATTCTTTCAGGAGTCCTCTTTCAAACACTTTCATTCTCTTTCAACAGCAAGAAACAAAAAGAAAATGAGGAGGTGGGGGAGAGGAAGAGAGGGAGAGAGAACTCCTCGTTCAGATGCAGTCTGAGACATTCTTTACTTGCTTAAATGTGTATTTACATAAACATGTTACCAGAGATAATACCAACATTTGTACAGTGCATCTTGTTACCACACATTTCTTTCAGGGAACATTTGCTCTAAAAGGGGTGGTTGTTATCTCAATCCTGTTTGAGTGCCACTTATTTTGAATAGCAAATGAATGAGGCACTATTTCAGCAGTAAGTAAGGAATCATGTTTGTCAAGGAGATTTTAAAATGCTTTCAAAAAGGGCCCCTTCTTTCAGATGCATTTTAAAGGGGACACAGGCACAGCTCAGATACAACTGCAGAGGAAGCTGTGTTGGCCATACAACCAATTGCCAACTCTGGCTGAGATCCTGCATCAGACATGTAGCCAGTACTATTGTGGCTGCAATCTGTTTCTTACTCTCACCCCCCTCAACCCACTGTAAAATCCAGCCATCCACACTTAGAGATGGAGATCTGTGACACTGTTGAGTGTGGCAGTGAAAGATGATTCATCCTGCCCTGTCCCAGCAGAAGTAACAAGGTAATATCACAAGCTCAGACCCCCTGTGGGGCTTCTTCACACCTCCATGGTGCCTCACTGCCCTACCTAGTTCCCATTCACTAGCACCACAGAACTCCATCCATTGGTGCAGATGACTAGGGGCCTTTCCTCACTACACTATTATAGTGCTATTACTCCACCTTCAACATCCTATGGAATCTTGGGGTTTTCACTTTAGGGAGGGGCCTTTTGAATTCTCAGCCAGAGAGCTTTGGCCTCAGTAAGCTACAAACCCCATAATTCCTCAGGATGTTGAAAGTAGAATAATAGTTTTATAATAGTGTAGTGCAGAAATAGTCCTTGATTTCAAAGTGTATTTCAGAGCATTTATAACCACAACAATGACAACATTTCATTAACATAGATGTGAAACAATTATGAAGTCATGAATCTAACTTATGACTAACAGGATGCCAGCCTCTGCATTGCTATCATGTATTTAACTATAGTGATACAAGAATTATCAGCTTTTGGAACGCAGGTATCTTCATCAGGCAATGACAATTAAATTTAATAGGCAATGTGTAAGTAAAAGTAAGTAATTTATATGTCTTCAAATGGTATATGAGGAACACTCTATCTATGCCTACATGCTCCTTAGTGTCATAGTGTTAAGACGGCTATGGGACCCAGGAAGGGACTCCCTGATATCACTTTGATATCACTTAATTCGGCCCTGGCTAGACCACGCTCGGTGGCCCCGTTGCACATGTTTGGGTTGTTTTCTGTAACAAGCACATACTGGCTGCGGCTGACTAATTCAAGCCAGCATTTCCCAAGCCTCACGTAGCTTCAGGGGACACCCATAACCATACTCCACAATAGTGGCGTGGTTTCCCACCAAACCACCCCTTTGGAGAAGGCCATCAGCTCACCGGCCCCCCTTTGTCTTTCAATGTTAATCCGATCCTGCTGGCAGTGACCTCACCAGATCTTTTTGTCTAGCGCCAAAACTCTTTTGTTCCCCACTTGGTTTGCCATAGCCGCCAGGCATGTTTCACCCTATAAAAAGTCCCCATTTTGGGACCTCGTTGGTTCCTCTTGAACTGCCATCCTGACTTGCTGCCGGTTGATTCAAGAGTTCCCCTCAGCACCCAGCGCTGAGCCCTGTCATCCGTCACTCCAGATTCTACAGGACATCGTGATCAGGTGTCGTATCACTTCTGTTCCCCCAAGTGTCTCTTCCTCATTCCTTTAGTTAGTTAGCATGCGTGTATTTGATTTATCTTGCTTTTGTTTAATAAAGTTGTTATCATTGTAACCCGGCCTGCTCATTGCCCGAAAGCCATAGACGTTGGGTTAAAAGATCTCGCTAAGTTACCCTGCCTTTCGTATGTCAAACCAGTGCTCTGAGTTCTAATTTCCCCATCTTGATCTTTTTAATTGGCAAAGTCGGGCGCCCCTCACGGGACACCCAGTTTTCAGAGTAACAATATAATCATAGAGTTCAAAGTGGCCTCATGGTCATCTACTCCAAACTCCTGCTCAGTGCAGGATCTCCAGCTAAAGCATCCTCAGGACATAACTGTACAGTATCTTTTGGAGGATGTCCAGAGGAGAAGACCCTACCTTCTCTCCAGCCAATTGATTCCATTGCTGAACCACTCTTTGCCGAGACATTCCTTCTAATACTCAATTTAAATCTATTCTCTTTTAACTTCAAACCATTAGACCTGATCCTACCCTCTGGTCTTCCCTCTCCTCTTTGTGACAGTCCTTAAGGTATTTAAAAAGCACAATCATGTCAACTCTCAGTCTTCTCTTCACCAAGGTGAGCATGCCCAGCCCCATCAGCCCTTCCTGTTATGTTTTGTTCTCCATACCTTTTATCAACCTCATTGCCCTTCTCTGACCTGCCCCAGCTTGTCTATATCCTTCCTAAGATGAAATATCCCGAATTGAATGCAGTACTCCAGATGAGGCCTGACTAGTGCAGAATATAGTGGTATGTTCACTTCCTTCAACTTGGAAACTATGCTTCTGAATACAGGAGGCAGAGTACTGAATATGACATGACCACTCCTAGCCACATTCCAGCTTCCCTCCCCACCACCAACACACACATGTTTTTACTTATATTTGTATTTGCTTGATGGAAATACTTTGGTTCCAAAGCTAACAAAGATTTTTTTTTCACTGTTATAGCTTGGCGTATATTATATTATATTAATTTAAATGTCTAAATTTTTATTTATTTATTTAATAAATATTTATTTATGAAAATATTTATATTTATACTAAAAGCTCAAACTCCAACATTCGTGTTATTTTAGGATCACATTTCATGCTACCATGTCATGCAGATTTTTATACCTGATAATGTCACTGGAAGTTCATGTAGTCAACTGAAAATGAGAGACAGTTTGGTAATGTGAACAGTGAATATGTTTGCAAGAAATATTGGAATTAAGGCACCGTTAAAAAAGAGGGCATTTTAAATATCTTGCAGAAAATGATTGCCAAAATCTCACATCCCCATCTATGAAGTTCCATCTCATATTTAGATACCCTTATTATAGATCAATTTGTTTTGAATGAGAACATACTATACTATCAAACAACATATGAAAAAGTGAGAGTGGGCAGCATAGTGAAACATGTATAATTGATTTTAAAATTACATTTGATTCTTATTAACCTTTAAGCAATCAATGGCTATACAATTTCAGCAGCAGTTCCTTAAAATAAGAATTATTGAAAAGCCTTATGAGTAGTGATGAACATCATAAAGCTATATGATCTGCTGCTCTGGGACATTGACTTAATACTGTAAACATCTATAATGCTGGAAGAAATGTTTTACTAGGACTCAACTCCCCACTTTTGGCTGTAAATGAATTCACAAAGCCTTTTTAATAACTTCCAAAAACGTATATGGTCTGTTGAAACAGAGTTGAAACAAGACCTTGGAATGAACTAGTTACAATAACTACAAATAATACAAATAACTAGTTGCAATCTCCCAAAAGTGTGGGGGAAGGGAACTTCACTTTCAATCAGAAAGTTTGTAGCACCCCCATATAGAAAGGTAATCTGGGTCACACATCAACCCCTCCCCCATGTTAAAAACATGCCCAAATTGATGGATACTCAGTGTGAGTAAATACTACAACATAATCTTAGAAGTGGAGGGTCAGAACAGAGACTACTGTACAGATTAATTAACAGAATCAAAGAAGCCATGGCCCTGAGTTTGCAAGACTTGAGCAGCGTGGTTGATGACTGAAGATCTGGGAAATCAGAATTCAAAGTCAACTTGATGGTAAATAATGACTAAAACAATCTCATTAGAAAACCCCTTTCTACATGGCACAATATTAGCAATGTGGAAATATTGTACTGAAATCCAGTCTTTGGTAGTATCAACACTGACAAACAGCATATTTGTAGCGTACTCCTGTGCACATCCTAGTCCATCCTGATCTGTATATAGGGGAAGGAAATCTCATTATGTTTAATCCCAAGGTGGGGTTTATCTTGTATATGTGATGGAATTCTCAGACAGGACTGCACCCTTAGACTTAAAAGTGTTGTCCAACAGTGTGTTCCACCTACCTCTAACTATAAATGATTTCCCTTCTCATCCAAACTTCTCCACATAAAGTAGTTTGGGTAATATATTAAAGAAGTCTAATGAAACCGGTACTAAACATTTGCTACCCCACTGGGAAACATCCTATTCTGGATAATCTGAATGAACAGTCCTTCTCCCTTTCTGAAATAATAAAGTTATATGACTTTTAGTTTTAATGTTAAATGATATTAGATATTTGGTTACAGCTCTCATGTTATTTTTGGGTCAAAAGTTCAGGAGGAAGCCAGATTTCTGAATGTGCTCATGTTTAGAATTTATTTGTGTAGGGGTGATACATGGTCAGAATGCTTTTGATTTTGTGAGGTATAATACCACAACCTTAACTTTGACTTTAAACCAGAAGTTCTCTTCTGTTTTGTTTTAATTTTTCTAGATTAAAGAGTGGAATTTATTTTTATGTTTACTTGGAATGGATGTTAAGGTTCAGAAAAAGTCCGTCAATGTGTCATGCTTTGAGACAGTGATCCAAATTTCATCATATTCAGGTTTCTTTTCTTCTTGTGAATTTCTGTGGTCTTTGAAATATAGAAAGACATAAAAGTTATTTTGAGAGGAAAAAAAACCCTCTTCTTCCCTCAAAGACTTATAACTCTTTCAGTGATGGCCATTCTGTGCTTTAGACCAGTTAAAATGACTGTAGGTCCAATTCCTTCCTACATTTAGGAAATGAAAAATCTGTATTGTGTTCTTCATAAACTTTTTACTATATGGTGTCAATGTGATGCTCAATTTTCATCATATTCTAAAACAAGAAATGCATTCTAAGATTATAAGTGTTCCACCTGTTATGGGCATGGTTGTGGCAACTGTGAAAGTATTACCTCCAAAGTTAGTCCTGCTTGAGTTTGTGGGGTTAGAAAACCAAAGATTCCACCTGATCATCACCATTGTACATTGTCCACTTGGGTAAAAGGCAGAAATAGAAACTTCAAGTTTCTAAAAGGTAATGGAATTAAGAAGTAGAATTGCAGTAAAAACAAGATTGAACTCAAAGGTGGTAGGAAGGGTGACATTATTTTCTGTATGAGGGAGTTAGCGTGGAAATCAGTCATTTCTCACAACTGTGTAATAGCTACAGTCATAACAATAACCAATTAAAAGTATCTAGAGAGAAATAATGGCTTGAATTCATTGTAGAAAGCAGAACAACTTCTCTGAACTAGTCCTATCTGGACATCTAAAAAAACTACACCTACCCACAAAAATGAGAGAGATGACATTGTCATTTCAGTCTGTCCATTCTGCATACGAAAAAAAAAGACACATTAAGAGATCTCCCACAAAACCACAATTTTTACAGAGTAATTATTATTGTCCATTCTTCCCTTGTGTCAAACACACAACTAAATAATTCAAGATTTAGAAGGTGTTGAGGATATGGCTTCTGGCAGGCTAGTGGCAGCTGTTCAGCAGCCAGGAGAATTTTCACAGTAAAGTGCTGGCAAGAGGAATCGCTGACTGCAGTTTACTCCCTGCCCCCCCCACCAAATAAAGGGGGAACAAAGAATTACCTATTTGGGTCCAGAATTCTCATTATATGAATTTACTTTTCAGTAAATGTGCTGTGAATGGGAAGGACAGAAGGAGTAACATCTTGTCCTTGCTGTGAAATGCAGTAAGAAATGTATAGATTGCAAGATCTCACAGCCCTATGTTGGCAGTATGCTTTTTTAAAAAGAACTTTTAATTAACCTTGGATGTCATAAAAGTAAGTAACTCTTCTGATTAAGACAGATCAGAGCAATCTCTTGCAGCCACATTCTTCCCGCAATCAAGAATTCAGTAAGTCTCTCTGCCCAATAAAACTGGAACAGTTGAAGTTAAAAACTGGGTTTGATGTTTTGAAATGAGAAAAACAAATAACTAAAAATCCAAATGGATATATTTTGTGAATAGATTGAATTTCATTGTACTTACAAAAAAGATACTTGGCACTAATAAGGAAATCAAAAGAAATTAAAATGTGAAAAAACACTGACTGTTATCAGCCAGTGTTGTTTTCTGGGAAGTCTCTAGACAGCTTCCAGGAAAGTTAATTGCTAATTCTATAATAGCTGGACTAAATGCAAAATGGAGCCTCCACTGAAATAGTTAGATGATCTTGTGGGGGGATAATGAAGTAAATAAGTAGAGATTTCAACAGTATGGTTGATATCATGAAGCAAAAATTCAAGGAACTCAAATGAGAGATAAGATAAAGCTATATAGAACATACAGTGAAAGATATAAAATTGGACATGGAAGCAACACAGAAACAAGTGAAAAAAGATGAAAAGCAGATGATCAGACAGGAAGAAATAGAAGCAATATCTATACAGAAAGTTCCCTGATTTATGATCAGGTCTTAGTTGGTGAAAGGGAGATTTCACTTCATGAAGGGGAGAAGGGAGGATGAATTTAATTGGAACCTGTTTGCAAACTGAACAAAGTCAAATCCAAAAACAAAAAGAAAGGATGTTGTCCCCAAGACTGTGTTTTTAAAAAGTTTTGTGTGAGGGCTGATTTATCTTATGAAATTTAAGAAGAAGGAAACAAATCTAAAATGGAGGAACTGTCTCAAGACAGTCTTTTTAAAAATGTTATGTGAGAAGCAATCAGGGAAATGATGCTGTTTGATGAAGTGAGGAATTAAATTTAAGAGGAAGATTTGGATAAAGTGGCTTAATACAGTCACAGATTTAGGATGATAAATGGGTTGGTTTATAAATTCTGTAATGGTTTTTAATGCAAAATGGTATAGTTGTATTTGAGCCAACGATACTATAAAACATGTATCAGGTTTAATTAGTGAGTATATAGTTACAGATTTCGGATAATGACATTGGATTATGTTTATAAGAATGTAGTTACATTTAGAACTATTCACTAGTGAAAATAATAATAATAATAATAATAATAATAATAATAATAATAATATTTATTTGTATCCCGCCTCTCCACATGGATTGAGGCGGCGAACAACATGAAATACATTATACATTAAAAGACATTAAAAGACATTAAAAACATACTCAGTCCTCCCCACCCACCAACCCACCTAAACCAACTAGAATATACAGCAATTAACAATCCATCAATTACTATTAGCAAAGCAGCAAGGCAATAGATCGGAGGCGATGGAAATGCTAGTCTGGGAAGGCCTGTCAGAAGAGATCACTCTTGACTGCTCTTTTAAAGCTGTCAAGACTGGTAATATGCCGGGTCTCCTCCGGCAGGCCATTCCATAACTTGGGAGCAATAGAAGAGAAGGTCCTCTGGGTAACCGCAGCCAACCTAGTTCTGACTGGCTGCAGTAAGTTCTCCCCAGAGGACCTTAATGTGCGGGGCGGATTATATGGGAGAAGGCAATCCCACAGGTAGGCTGGCCCCAAGCCATGAAGGGTTTTAAAGGTAAGAACCAACAGCTTGTACTGTGCCCGGAAACTAATAGGCAGCCAATGTAATGACTTCAGAATTGGTGTTATGTGGTCAGTTTTAGGTCTACCAGTGACCAACCTGGCTACCATATTCTGAACTAATTGAAGTTTCCGGACTAAGCACGTGGGTAGCCCTGTGTAGAGTGCATTGCAGAAGTCAAGTCATGAAGTTACCAGAGCATGAACCATTGTTTTTAGGTGTTCCAGCTCCAGGAAGGGGCGCAGCTGGCATATCAGCTGAAGCTGATAATAAGTAAGTCAGAAAAAACAGCAGCATTATTATCTAGCAGTATCAATGTTATTTATGATGCAATGTTTTTATTATATAATAGTAATATAATAGTATTTAATTTAAAAAAATGGATATGGTGTTAGGTAGCTTAACAAAAAAAAGTTTATGTTTTCTATTTTGGAAAGTATCATTTGGAAGAGGGAAGAAAAAGTAAAGGTTACATTTCTTTTCTTTTCATTTCTTTTCTGTTCCGTTCTGTTCTTTTCCTTTTTTTTAATTTACTGTTTTTGAGAGGCTTGAAATAAGTGCTAGATTGTACTCTGTGTTTAAAGGAATCTGGACCTTTCTCTTGATTTTTCTTTCTCTCTGTTGCTTTTTTACTTTAAACTCATATATTTCTGTCTTTCCTTAGATTCTGTTTTTTTTTTCCTGTTCTTTTTATATATTCATTTGCCTATTTCTAGTGTTCTAGTGGGTTTTTTTTTCTTTTGAAAATCTTACTAAAAATGGTTTTCAAAAAAGATTTAAAAGGTGTCAGGATTGACAGGTAGAACTCAGTGAATAGTAGCCAGAGTACAAAAGTTGTCTAAAATGGAAACAGGTGCAGCACCCACCAGTCTTTTGCACAGGTGAATAATTGTTTAATTATTTTTATAGTTTGAGGATGGTTTCGCTGGTCTCCTATCTGGTGGGAGCAGAATAGTAAATGATTCAATGCTGGCCTGTGTTGTGTCTCATGGTGCTGGTTCATGCTGTGTTGTAGATATTGAGACAACAACAAGGTGGATGAGAAGGAGAATGTGTTTTGTATGACAGGACAACATCTTGTAGAATACAGATGTGTTTTTAAAAAGTGGCTAAAATAATAATTGGATCACTTTTGTGAAACTTAAAAGTGAAGCATCATTTGTAACTATAATTATAATTACTGCTTACCTTGAAACTAGAATTATAATGAATTGCTTTTAAAAAATTTCCAGCTTTGTTAGAAACAATTCAGAGAAAAACAATGCCTATGTATCTCCCCACTTACCATTGACTGAGCAAATAAACTTACAAAGATATGAACAATTGAGTTGTATCCAATACATGCTCATAACTAAAGCTTTTTCAACTTTAAATTAATAAAAAAAACTACTTGGACAATGTTAGAATTGAGTCTTTCCTGCTTGCCACAGAATTCACATCAAATTCCAGAAAATGTTTATTGTTGATTTTTCAAGCTACATGCAGAATGTATGTCTAAACAGAGATAAGGACAGACAGGAAAGGATTATGTATTAAAGCAGCATACAGAAGGATTTCTAGGTAATGTATGAATTTAAAAATGTTCAGAATTAATTCAGGGAAGTACAAATATAAACAAAGCATGATACAGTTCAGAATTTGCATGGCCAGATGTTGGCACAAATTGAATATATTGAAATACGCAGTGTGGTTTGGAGACTAGGATGGCTCACTTAGTTGAATGACAACTTCAGAATTAATATTCTATTCATCTTCAAGCAGAATCCACAACAAAATGTTAGAAAGGTTCTCATCTACCAATAGGAGTGTGCCTTTTCAAGGGTTTCACTTGACAGCCATATCCTTTTTCAGCTGGCCGTTATACCCATTTCAAGTTTATTGGTTATCTTTTTAGTAGACATAACATTCTGTGTGTATTAAGCAATGCCCCTGTTGGCCTGCTTTCTGTATGTGTTGTGCCCTCTCCCTCTTCCCTTCTCCGTGTATTTTTATAAAGTACATTTCAAGTGTGTTAACAATTCCCTCTAGTTTGGTAGTGGTCCTATTTCCAGCTCCAGTTCTGCTTTGACACTTACAAACAGAATTCAGTGTTAGCAAGTGAGATTTAATCTCATGTGATATTATGTTCAAATTTAAACTCGATTTCATCCAGTTCAGTCATTTCCTTCCATAATGTTTAACTGTGTAGGAGACTAAATGCCACATTCTTTCCAAGGCTGAGAGTTGGAAACAAAGTGTTAGTTCTCAGGAAAGGATAGCTATGTATCCTCCACAATTGTTGACCAGGGTTTCTAGTATTAGTCAGCTGAAGGTTTGAAGAAACAATGGAAAGAAGGAAAGTCTTTAGGGCTTAACATGAGATGATATAATGAAAGAGAACCAGGTAGAAATAAAACCATACTGGAAACAATACTCCAGAAATATTTAAGAAAGAGATGAAAGGTTGACAGATTCATTTAAGAAAGAACCATTTGAAGAGGAACCTACAACTTTAGAAAGTGAAGTAAAAGTTACATACTTTCCACACGACATTGCTGTTGCATTTTTGCCACAGGATGGCAGCGGTCAGCAGGTCGCACTTCCGCATGATGTTGTCACTGTCCCGCTGCCATCCTGTCATGGAGTGTCATGCTTGTGCAGTTTTCACAAAATGGAAAAAAATCCATTTCGCATGTGCAATCGTGTGGCACTCCTGGCCATGCAGAAGATGCAGAAGCGCATTGGCGATGCTTCCTTCCATAGTGCAGCAATGGAAAAAAGCCTGGCTGTGCTGTGCAAGGAAGATGTGGCGCCATTGGATTCTCTTACACATGGACCAAGCGAGTGCAAAGGGGAGCGTTGCTGACATGCTCCCTGCTGGACCTGGGACTGCAGCAAGACAATATGGAAGAGCTTTGTTGTGCGGAAATGGCCTCAGAGTACTTGGGAGAAATTAATTACAAAGAGCAAATGGCATGCCAATAGAGCTGCTTCAAGCTACAACACTCAATCTACTTTGGTTCTAACTAAAATCTGTCAAAAAAATTATGGAGAACAAAACAAAATGCAGAGAGCTGGTTTGGTGTGGAGGGAAGCATTCCTGTCGCACTCCTTTCCCAACAGAGGTGCTGCTGGGATAGCAACCAGAAGACTATGGGGAAAGGGTAGGGTGTGGAAAGGGCCTACAACTGGCCAAAAAGTAGTGGGTGGGAGGGAAACCAAAATGGCTATCCTGTATCCATTCCCAGCTGATAAGTGATACTACTATCTATGTGAATTGTTCTCAAAACATTTTGAAATGCTCAATAAGTTGCAGATATTTTCACTAGTTCTGCCAGCTTCATCATAACATATATGCTGCCTTTCTATTTACTGAGTTTTAGGTCTTACTAAACGTGATAATGGGGTTTCTCCATTATCTAGGAAACAGAACTTAAGAGAGATAGTTCTCCCTCAGGCATACAAAGGGTTAATGGACCACTAGAGTTAGGTTACATTGATTGGAAGTCAAATAAGATAGATAACATGAGATAGTTGCCCAATGAGGGGGAAGAAAGGAGAGAATCTTTTAGATGCTTCCATGAGAAGTGAAAAAAAAAATCCTCAAGAGACTGTGAGGAGGGTGAGGGAAGCCAGTAGAGGCAGACAAGGCAGTCTCCTGGCCCTCCCCAAAATAGTATCTCAGAAATGACCAACCGCTGTGAGTAGCTTAGAATGTGACTAGTTAGCTGTGTTAGAGCTTTGTTATTTTGGACAGTTTGGCTGATCTTGAGAATCTATCTGTGCTTATAACTACATGTAACTAGGGATGGGCCAACCGAATCCTTGAATCCTCGACTGCTGAGTAAGGATTCTGAATCCCTGTGCTAAAATAGGCAAACAAAATCTTTCGAATACACCAACCAAATAGACTGTTGGAGACTGGAATGCCTGAAAACCAGGAAGACCAGTACACCTGAAAATGTGGGAGTCCAGATGTACAAAGGAAGATAGTAAGAAGGTGAGTTTTTCCCTTGGAATAATAATGGTCTTTGCTAACAATTTCACAAATTACATATGAGCTTGTATTCTAAGACACATAAATTGAGAATTTAATATTTAGGTTCAGTATTTGACTGGAAGTTACAGACTTGAGATTTCAAGAACAACTGAAACATTCCTTTGCATAGCTCCCTTGAAAACCTCTTTCATATACAATTCTGGGGTTTGGAGTTTTGCAAGGTGTCACAACCTTCTCTGCCACAGTGTACTGGTGCATCATCAAACTACAAACTCCAGCATGCCAGAAGGAGCTATGCAAGGAAAAGCCAGTTTTGACCTGGATTATCTCTATACTGTAGTATGTGCCCCTGTTTACACAGGCAGGAAAATGTAGGATTAATCCACATTTTCCTGCCTATGTAGAAAGGGCCTTCATGTTATTTTCAGTCTGGGGAGATCCTGTGGCAAAACTATGACAATTGTCTTGGCCACATTTCTGCAGAGGGAGGTTTGCCTTTGCCTAGGCTTTTGCTAAGGCTGAGAGAGTGTGTCCTGTCCAAGATTATCCTTCTTTCTCTTGCTTTCTAAAAAAAAGATTTGAAAGATTTGAGAGTCATGAGATTTGTGGATTCCCAGAACCTTCCAGGTATTTGGATCCAGATTCAGAAAATTCTGGATTTGTCCCATCCCTACTTGTAACTATCAAGTTTACCTGAGAGGAGGGAAAGTCCTTTCATGAGTATTATTTCCTTGTTTACCTTGCATGTTTAAAATAAATACTTTTCTGTAAGCCTCTGTTCCCTCTCCATCAGCACACATTCCAGGTGCACATGGGGATAGGATTCTTCTCACTCAGAAGGGGGAGGTGAGGGAAGGGAAAGGATCTTTGAACATAGAGATTGTAAATTCCCAAGCAACATCCCACTGCATTGCTGTAGAATGGGCTCAATCAGCAGTTGGTGACAGTGCCGAATTAAGAGAATTCAGGGAAAATTCCTAGCTCCTATTCAAGGCTTAAATCAGCATTGAGAGGGAGGAGGGCCCCCTTCTCCCTTGAATCTCCACACTAAACCAATTACAATATTTTAGGATCACTATTAATTGCCATGGCTTTGCCCTGGCGTTTGTAGCTTTGTGAGGCACGTGGAATAGCTAGTCAGTGAAGAGTATTGCCTCATCAAGCTACAAATCCTATGGTTACATTGGATGCAGCCATGGAAATTAGAGTGGTGTCAAATTGGTACAACTGAGTAATGCAAAATAGACCTTATGTTTTGATGAATAATCTTAAAGTTGTTTCTTTTCTATTATGTACTTCTTTATACTGAAAGTGAAAGCAACGGGGAAAAAGGAGAAATAAAACAAAGTAGCTAAGTTCCAGTACCAAATTCATCTCTCATCCCCCCAATTAATTCTCAGAATATTTTTATTGTTCAAGCTAACATCACTGCAAAGTTTAAGCAGCTTAATAGACTTGCCTTTTACAAAACCGTAATATAACTTTTTTTAAAGAAAATGTTCAAAGGTATTCCAGGTTCCAATTAAAAATAACCTCATTTTCAATAATGCCTGTATGCTTCAGTTATTCTTAATAACAAAAGACTCCCCTGGGAGCATTGCATTTTGAAATGTAGTAGTGGTGAATCAAGTTATAAAATGCCAAAAGTAGAGGTTGCTATCTGTTGAAGGACATATCTTTTATATTTCACCTCCAACTGAACCATTAAAACAGAAAAGACAACTGCAGATCCCTGTTTTTTGTTTTTGTTTTTTGCCAAATACAAAAAATAATTGGTCTCATCTGAAGTGTCTACAGGAGATTTTCTTGGGCCACAGATTTAATTCTCTCTCTCTCTCATTCTCTCTGTCTCAATTATTATGAAAGGTTCACACTAGCTTTGATTTTTATAGCTGAAAGGAAAGGTATTTTATACAGCTCTGGGTTTTCAATACACAATATCTTTTTAAAAAAAAATCTTGTCAACTACAGCAGAGTTTAGTTTAGGAAGATATAGTTCTTGCTTGTCTTCCTATTGGACTGCAATATTCTTTTGCACTACAGTGTTCTTTTGACATTCAGTTGCTTGGTTTTTACACTTGTCTATAATGGCATATATATGGTTCAAGTTAAAGCAAAAAGCTTCACAATTCCATTAATGGAAAATGCATGGCATGACATTGTTGAATTTTGAGTTTTGTTGCCCCACAATCCATTTTATAGGCTGCCAGTTTCAAGGACCAGAAAAATCACAATACAGTGACATTGTTCACATATTTTGTCTTGCTAAATATCTCTGTGAGACAAAGGAAGACATGTGAGCTTGATACTTTATGACAGCACTCACATACTAAACATTTTTTCACAGTAGTCACACAGTGTAAATCTTCATGTGTGATTGCAAAAATCTGATTCCAGACAGCACCTGGGTCATTTCTACTGCAGAAGCTACGTATACCTGGACTTGTAAGGAGATGAATGGCAAACTGCCTACAAAGCACATGCAGGCCACTCTGAAGTGACTTGAACATAAAAATAATTAAGCTAGTAGAATCCTATACATGTCCACTCTGATACAAGTTACACTGAGCAATAATATCAAACAGTGTCTCATCTAGGACTTGTGGTTCAAATTCAGACCCACTAGATAATTTCATTTGGATCCTGGCAGATCAGCCAAGGATACAGTGAAATATTTCAGTCCAGAATATGGTGAAATGTTTGTTTAGAGCTTCATTAATAAGGGACAAAGGTGTTTTCCATGGTTTGTTCCTTCTCTCTCATAACCATACTTAAAAGTAGATCTTTCGGGATTAAAGTCTGGATCTGGTCACAATATGCAGGCCTTCAGACAATATGCAAAACTATATGCTTTCCATGTCTAGGGAGCCAGTATAGTTAAACAATTAAAAGAAATGTGGAGTCAATATTTTACTTTAGGAGTCAATATTTAAAGCCACAATGGTCTTTGCTTCTCAAACACTATTTAAACAATGGAATACCTCATAAGTATCCAGATTAGCTATCTCTATAATAAATATATTGCCATGCCAGAAAATAAGTGCTTAAGCTCTTCAAAATAATCAAACAACAACAAATGCTAATGTTGTCTTAATAGAATTGTGGTGCTTCACATCAGAGACAGGGATTTATTAGCCTGTGCAATCTCTCCATTCAACAAAATATTTATTCTTTTTTGCTCCTATTGGTGATCACAGGTAAACTTTAGCACTCTACTGTTTAATACCCTGTATAGGAATAAGACTGTTCAAATATATAAAAGAGGGAAACTTTCAAAATCTATTAAGTTCTGGTTTCATTATGTTAAGTATTATATTATGTTCAGTGGAATAATTACATATATGAACTAGAATGCATGTGATATCCTGCTTTATATCTACCCGGAATCCATTACTTGGAGTGAGTAGTAAGTGGGTTTCAGCTCAACAACAAAGTAGGTAATATGTGAGAGAACTGAAATCTCTTGAACTCTGTTGTGATCCCACTGTGTGAAATACTGTACCTCCACTGTTTTGTTTCCTTTCAATTTTTATAGAGTACTAGCATATTTACTCGGCATTGCCAGGGGTTTTTATTTTCCTCTTAAGAACTCACCAAACTGTCTTCTCAATTTCCTGTAACTTTGCTCCATATTTCCCAATGCAATCTGTATTCAGAGTTATTTACATACACAGTTTGGGTTCCTGCGGGAATACACTGTCCTCCTCCTTGCTGCTAGGCATTGTCTCCAAAACAACAGGCCTATTCCAGTACCTGTAACTTTCCTCCATAGTCCCTAATCCAGTCTGTGTTTTCTAGTGACATTGATGTACTGGGTTTTGATTTTTTTTGCTTTCCGTTGAATTTGTGCAATGGCTTTATGTTTTTCTGGAAGCATTTTTTGTTTTGAATTTCAACGTTAAGATTCCTTATGTATGGGACCCATACAATCCATTGTGTGAGGTGAGAAGACCTTGCAACTATGTCGTGTATGTCACTAATTTTTCTCACATATGCCTCCCAAAAGTTTTCTTATTGATGGTAGGCCTCATCTCCACAGCAACTGGCCTGAGGCCCGAGAGCTCTCAGCTGAGAAGATTCCATAGAATCGTCACAGCCAGCCAATCATATGAGGTCTTACCTCACACAGCCAATCATATGAGGTATTCACCTGACTGACACAAACAGACAAACACACAAACATTGGCTTTTATATAGTAGATCAGTTTTAACCAGGTATATCAACTTCAGAACAACTGTTCTTCTGTATTTTTCTCTTTAGCACTGGTGAAAATACTTTTTGCTGGTGGGTTAGAGAGAAGAGAGAAGTTCACTTATCAAAGAAGTCATTAATAAAATTGACAAGATCATTAAAATGGAATCATAATATAGTGTGACTCATATTGTTTCACTTTTACATTTGATTATACATGAGTTGAATGTTTTCCAAATGTGCAGTTATGGTTGGTAAGGGACATGCTTCCCCTCAGATCATCAGACTGACCTTGGAGTCACACAGTAATACAGAAACGCATTGCAATAATCTATGGCCTAAATAATATGGTCATTATACTCTTTACTGCAGGAGGTCAAAGAAAATGAGTTTTGTGAGAAGGGACTGCAAGAAACATACACTTTCACTTCAAGTGACTGGCTGGAATGGGGGAAAAAAACTGTTCACACTCATAAAGGTCAGTCTGTGAATAAACCTGCTACACAATGGAACCACACCGTCAGCAGAAACATTAATGAGTAGTAGTGACATATATTGGGGAGCTCAATGAAGATTTTCTCCTAACAGAACAGGAAGGAAATCCCCTTTGTGCATTGGTCATTGTAACTGGACCTTGTGTGGCATGTAGCCATTCCATAGAGTTATAAAGGTTACGGTCAGTAAGACATTAAATTTCTCATGGTGGTTGCATACTTTCCTACCTTCATAAATGCAGGTTGCTAATAAAAGACTATTTTGACTCTTATTCGCCTTTCAGTGGAACTCATTAGAAATTGGGACTTTTAAAAAAATAAAATACTCCACATAGTTGATAAGACCTCAGACTAGTTAGCTACAGTGTAAAGTTCACTCACAGAGAAAAAATCAGTCAGTTTGGGAGTTCCTGGGCTACCACACCAAACACCCCCACTCTGCAAGATGCATTAATTTCATACTTGGACATATTTATGGTTGACACACATGTTTGAAAAAGTGCTAGCTGGAAGCATACGCCAGGTGAAGATGACCTCAGACATGATCAGGTCATAAGTTCAATGAGGAATAGGCAGGAAAGCCTGCTGCTAATGGGCTTAGGGTAATCCTTTCAAAAATTGCAAGCTACAGATACTCCCAAAAACAATAGAAGGCAAAACTGCCCAGGTGAAGAAATCAGGGATTCTACTATGAGCATATACTATGGAGACCTTCCCTCTTCACAGTACCTGACCAAACATTAACAGATTGATTTGTCACCTAGAGTTAAGACAATCAGCTTATCCCAGACCATTTCATCAGTTTCATGGGAAAGCTATTACCCACACACAGAACAGGGCACAACTAGTCCCCAGCTATGTCCCCAGTAAATTGTAGTACTTGGATGTAATACATGGTGCCCAGACCACTGTTTATTCCTGCAACCCTCAGATCTACTGTTTGAGCCACTTCTGCTTCAGGATTGGTAACTATCATGCTTTCCACCCAATTTCTCTCTATCTGACCTTTCTTGCCTCATTTTCCAATAGCCTTTATGTTTCATGAGAGTGTCTGATTTCTCATGTGTTTGTTAATTCCCAATGAAAATTCTTTGTTTAACTTTTAACTGGAATCCTCTCTACTGTTAGTACTGGCATATACAAGTGAAAAGATTCTGCCATTACCCTCCTCTCACAGGCCTCCCTTGAGCTATAATTCCCCAAATTATAAGGATACACTGGCATTGAGGGTGGGCCTCAAGACCCCCCCCTTTTGGATAACATCTGCTTGGGAGATTCCTCTCAAACTATCTCTCTGTCTCTGTCTTTCACTCTCTCTCTCACACACACACACACAATACTCATAAACAGAGAGAGAAAAAGAGAGAGAGAGAGAGAGAAATGGAAGACAGCAGTAATGCTCATGTTATTTTTCAAAGGGCTGTCAGTGATAGTAGGGGATTTCATGTATTGCTTCTGGATGAAAACCTTAATTGACTGTATGTACACTCATTTCTTGGCTCCCCTTATGTCTCTGATGAAGCAAACTCTGCATGTTTTAGGTTGCATACCTGTAAAACAGAATAAGCCCCACTGAATCAAATAAGACTGGCTGCTGAATAAATATATCTATTTGGCAGTGCACTGTCGAACACCAGTTTTTTGGGTTTTTTTTTTTAATAACCCAGATATTAGCTGGGGGGAAAAATTAAACCCCCTACATATTCTAACTAATTATGGCTCTATCTTAACTGGTAACAAATATATTAGCCAAAATCCTATCTGATTTGTTATGTTACATAACTTTACATATGCCTAGCTATGTAGTAGAGGTGCTCAGAAAGCCTTTTATTGAATTGTGAAGATGCATAACAGAGCATAAGCAGTGCCCATGATCATGTTCAATGTGCATTGGTGCATCAGGGCTGATATGACACACAGTGGAACTGTTGTGATGCACATCTTGTTGTGCATCATTCCTGTTGTTCATCTGCACCATTGTGCATTGGTTACTTTGCTGGCTTTGATGCATAGTAATATAGCAGAAGCCCACTGGTAGGGATGTAACTCTGTGATTTATTCTGTATAAAATTCAAACGTGATTGAATTGCATAGCAAACTGCCTTTTTGGTGTGTAAAGCAGCATTTCTGCCCCCACCCCAAAAGACCAGAGTTTTCTGCATAAGAATTAATATTTCTGTGTTGATTTTTTTTCTAAGCAGAAAAGGCTGGTTTCTACACAAAATAACCATGTGTAATTTTTGTGCCGAATAAGTCCTGAACTGTGAAGATTCTTGTCAGTTCAGAAGTCTTCTTATCACAGTTTTTTAACACACACCAAAAAAAAAGAAGAAGAAAAAAGCTTTTCAACCATTTTTTGAATATTTTAAAATATTTTTTTCCTTTCCTCTACTGGATCTAAATGTTATGGAATTGCCACTTATGAATATATAAGGCCCTAACAAGATTCCAGTTACTGACTGCAGTATAAGTTTCATTTTATCTGGATTAACCTAGGATACCAAAATGTTCAGAAATTGTTCAGAAATAGATTTTGCAAGTACATTTGTTTTATTTGAACGTTCCTTTTTATTCAGAAAATCCCCCAGCCTCTATCTAGTTTTTAATGGGAGGTTGTTGGTTCTTTTCATATAATTGTTTTTAAATGTGCTTTAACATTGTAATTTTTTTCAGTTAGATCTTTATTTGAATGTTATTGTTATTAGTCACCTTGGTTGCCATTTTTTGGGCTGAAGCATAGATTAGGAATTTAATAAAGAAAATAAATGCAAAAAAGAAAGAAAGAAAGGAAGGAAGGAAGGAAGGAAGGAAGGAAGGAAGGAAGGAAGGAAGGAAGGAAGGGAATTGTTCCACAGAAATCATGTCCTAAACCTGTTTACATGCCTGTGGTGTAACCTCCAGACATTCAGAGTTCTTTTTTCTGAAGAGTAACCCTTTGGTCCATCTACAGTGCTGCTTGAAGTAGCACCCTTTGATACATTATCTAAAATTCAACATCAAAGCTTATCACAATCTTCTATGAGAAGCCTGACCTTTGGAGTTTGTTGTATACACCAAATCTAGAGGAAGTCATTTTAAGCTAAGGATAAAATAACCTTGAAAAAGACAAGAGCACTTCACTAGTTACATGTGATGCCAGTGTAATGACTAGATAACTTCTAGCCAGTGAAAAACCTGGCAGGCACTTCAAGGTGAAAGATGAGTAAAGAGAACCTTATGTAGGCATGGAATCCTGATAATCTGACAAAGATGCTATTTCATTTCCATGCAAATAGTCCAAAAGAAATCAACATGTGATCATTACTTGTGGAATAACGTTGATTCTATGCAATAATGACAGCTGAGTAACTTTCTGTCTATATTTCTATGCCTAAATCATTATCAGGGTCTTCAAGCAGAATATGGAAAACTGGGGAAAAAAACCCACCTGTGTAGACCGATGAAATCCCCCTCATTTTGGTCAGTTTGAACATCCAGTACAATTACAAACTCTCCAAGTTTGGTACTGTTAGGTACTGTTATTGAAACATATCAAAGTATACTCAGGAAAAATACATGAAGCATACAGTATGGGAATTAAGAATGTGGCTGCATTCAGATTTCTGGCACTGCTTCAGGCAGTGGCATAGAATTATTATTTCTTTTTTATTGTTTTGGATGGATGAGAAGCACAGCAAGAACTTCCAGGATGGTAAAATACTTGCAACTGCCCAAGAATATCAGATGCTGGTGCTGGGAGTGGGATCTTCCCAAATATTTTTGTGTTCATTATAACATTTGCTGTGAACACATGCTTGTGCAGCTTTACAGATTTTTCATATTATGAATGTGGAAAAGCACTTCATTTCAAATTGACATCTTAGCACACTGCATTTTAGATATGTTATGCTATCTTACCTTATCTCATCCTATTTATTCATTATAATTCTTACACAACTATAATAGCAGTTTCCAACACCATACAAAATCAAATAAAAATGGAACAATGTTACAATTAGAAAAAGTTTAAAATATCACATTCAGGATAATCCAATTGTACAAGTCTGAACACAATATAAAACACTATAAATTATTGGCACTATAAAACACTGCAGATTACTATGGCTGAGAATGCTAGAAGAGTGAAAAATAGATCTGAGAACATTGAATTTGTGAGGAAAAAATTAGGCAACGTACTACAGAGGAAATTGAGATTAAGATGGGGAAGGGAATATGTAGAAGTGAATATATGGGGGAAATGTTCAAAATATTTTTTGTTAAGATAAGATAACATAGATTAAAGTGTTCTTAAAGGGTTTCACAAAATAACTTTGGTGTAGGATTGGTCTCTTTTTCATTTGAGTTTGAAGGATGATTATTAAATAAACTTTATTGTCAGAGTTACAAGGGGGAAATAACTGCTCATTTGAAAGAGTATATGTCTTATATCAATATATTTTCCTTCTTTCCAATGTTGAGCGTAAGTAAAGCTTGCTGCAGTTATTATATATAACAATATCTTTTGATGAGATCTTATTTCTCTTTGTTGCCCTAATATATTCAACAAATAAAGTTCTGGCTTCATTTCAAAGTTTAAACCATACATTCTTTGAATTGCATCATGTATTTCTTTCCAAAACTTTTTTTGATATTTTACAGGTCCACCACATATGAAACAAAGATCCCTCTTTCTGATCACATTTCCAACATTTTCCATTCCCATTTCCTGTTATATATTTTTTCAGTTTTACAGGCATCATGTACCATCTATACAAAATTTTATAAAAAAATCCTCTTAAATTCAAACTTGGTGTAAATTTTACATTTGTCTTCCATGCCCTCACCCATGTATCCAACTCAATTGGATGTCCTATATTTTGAGCCCATCTAACCATGTTATTTTTGACAGTTTCTGGTCCCATCTCTCTTTGTAACAATATTGTGTAAAATCTGGAAATTCTCTTTTTTCTGGTCCCCTTTCATCAATACATCCAGTTCATTTTCATTTCTTTCAAACCTGTATAATTTTTGATCCATTTTAAATCTCTCTTTTATTTGTCTCCATGGGGACCACTTAATTTCATGGCCTTGCTCTTTTAATTCATCTTCTGTACTCATTCTTAACTTTGTACCATCCTTTTTCAATAGCTCTTGATATGTCAATAATTTTCCCTGCTTTGTTGGAGCAATATTAATTGCTTCTTGGGGTGAGGTCCACATCAGAAGTCCTCTATAAAATTTGTGTTTTATTTGTATCCACACTTTCAATAGAGACTTTCGGATACAATGATTGTTAAAGTCTTTATTCACCTTTACTTTATCATAGCATAAGTATCTGTGCCAACCAAATCTATTTTCTATTCCTTCAACTTCTTTTATTGTTGTGTTCTCTACTTGAATCCAGCCTTTAATTGTTTCTAAGCAGTATGCTTGATAATATATTTTCAGCAATGGCACATCAAAGCCTCCTCTCTCCTTTGCGTCTTGTAATGTTTTAAATCTTATTCTTGGTTATTTGAAAAAGTATATGAATTTCTAAGCTGGGATTCCACTATGAGAATATGATTATAAGAAAATGCTGAAACTGTGATAGAAAGAACAGGGTATGTGATTGTGGTACCAGAAGAAATAGATAATGGAAATGTTAAATTGTTAATTTTAAGGCTTAGAATTTAAATTTAGGAATATAAGACTCTGGAAGAATAGAAGATTGTTTTTGTAGCTTAATTAGAAGAAATTAATTATTACTAATGGATAGATTTTGGAGCTAACTTTTTATTAACATCTGGAGGTTAATTACTTAATACAGTAAGTTATATGTTATATTTGTGTTAATATAATCAATAGATGATAGAAAGACGTATACTTCTCTGTGAAGTTAAAAAAAATAAGATGGACGAAGCTTAAGTACGGTTCAGTTATAGCAACTGGAGAAAAGTTTGAGAGCCACTTTTTATTTATTTATTTTTCATTCTCTTTTTCTGTATTTCTTTTATTTTTCATTCTTATTTTCTTTTTCTTTTCTCTTTTTATGTAGTATGTAGACTGTTTTCTTTGTATAATTTTAATAAAAGTATTGAGGGGGGAAAAAACTACCATCATTTCAAGGACACTGGGACAACATCTTAAAGTCCAGGAAGAACAAATTTGTATCACCTCTTGTTGAAAGGACACCAACATGAGTACCACAGAGAACATCCAATGGACAGAGCAGCAACCGCCATAAAGGAACTCTAGGCTGAGGGTGTGTTTAGAAGAAGGCCTCAAAATATTACCTCAAGGCATGGGTACACACATACTAGAGAAAACATTCCATAATTGGATATTCAGTTTTCAACTTTGGGTCCCTGAAAATCTTCCAGCTTGGACAATAGCTAATATACCTATTATGAAGTTAGACTAGCTCTGATTAATTCCTGGATAGCACAAGGGAATTGATTTTTCCTTGTCCAATTTGTAAGAAGGCATTCTGCCAAATCAAGGTATTTTTTTTTTTCAAAAACATAACCATATTAGTCTGGATAAGTATGCAAAACATCTTTGAGAGAAAGAAGTTAAGCTTTTGTAGACTTAAGTCTACTACATCACATGCATGAAGTTAAGTGCTTAAGGACAGGCCTTTATAGCTATGAATGAGCAGGTTTTATGTGTGAAAAGGAATAGAAATACAAAATGTGGGTATGGTGATGAGGGGACTAGTTCAATAATAATAATAGTCATTGGGGGACAACCAGAAGGAAAGATTTTGCCTAAAACCACCATATGAATGGTGGGAGGGAATCACTGGAATGTAGTGTGATGCTGGATGGGAACCAGAACGGGGATATGATAAACTGAGCAACAGAGCTCTCTTGAGGCTGTGGTGTTAATTAGTATTATAATATGTTTAGTGTGCCAGGAAATCATTGTCTCTTCTATCCACTGTTGATGGACTGGAGTTTGTGGACATATTCTAGTTCTGCTGCTCCAGTCTTTCTTTGTAGTTTGTTTCATTTTGTTCAAGAACTGATATGCAGAGGTCTGACATGGAATGTCCAGGAAGATTGAAGTGTTCTACAACTGTTTTCCCCTCCCCCCTGTATTTCCATTCCTAATGTCTGACTTATGTCCATTTTTCTTCTCGTGCAGAGATTGGCCTGCTGAAGGGCATTGTGACATTGGACAAAATATATCAAATTAGAAGATGAGCAAGCAAAAGTACATCTAATATTGTAGGTGATGTAATTAGGTCCTGTGATGACATTTCCTGAGTGGATGAATGTGCAGAGTTGGCAAAGTCATTGTGGCAAGGATCTCCTCATGAATGTTGTGTGGCAAGGATCTCCTCATGAATGTTGTGTGTCCTCCTGTAGGTAACTGTTTGAATTTGGGAGGCTGTCTGAAGGCAAGTAAAGGCCTGCCACCCAGAGCCCTTAAGAGGCTAGCATTATTGTCCAGAATAGGTTGTAGTTCTTTGATGAATGATGTCAATTGCAAGATGTATGTGACCACTAGTGGGTTATGTCATTTCCTGTATTTAGTCCGTTCTGTAATAGATTAGTCCAGGGCACAAGTCTTACCTTGTTCATTTTGTTATTTTTTTAAAACTTCATTTGGTGGGTATGGTAGCTTGAGGAATGTTTGTTATAATTCCATTAGTCTAGTGCCCCTGTCTTGTAAATGTGAACAGACTGAATTGTATCAGAGGGCTTCTCTCTAAAATATGGATTTGGTACTGTATTCAGGGTAAAAACTGGAGGCAAGTAAGATATATAGCTTTCAGTGGATTTGTGACATTGTGTGGTACTTAGATGTCTGCTGTGTAGCTGTACAGTGGTGTCCAAAATGTCAGCTTGATAGTTATAGGCTGAGATAAGGTAGAAGCTGTTAAAATTCTGTTGGAATGTCTTGAATGAGTCCTTTCTATGAGTTCGAATTATAAAGATATTGTCTATGTACCTCAGGTAAAGGAGAGGTTTTTGGGGGTAGAAGTTAAGGAAGGTCAGGTCAGCCATGTGAAAATGTTGGCATATTGCTGTGTCATGCTTTTTAAAATAATAATAATAATAATAATAATAATAATAATAATAATAATAAACATATGTTTTAGAATTTTGAAAGTAAGATTTGGGTACTAATTTAAAATGAAACTAGCACTCTAAAAAGACTCATAAGAAGAAATGGAATTTATGCACATTTTTAAAAGGCATCTTAGAGTGGTGCAGTGTTAGACATAGCAAATTTGATAGAAACAGAATATTGCAGCTATAAGCAAACGTGACAACTATTGACTGAATCATTAAGCTGAAATATATTGTATTGGTGGCCCTGTTTATTGGCTTTTATTTTTAAAGTAGGTTTCATTGTCTGATGATAATGATTAGGTGTAATTATGTTAAGGTCAAATAATTCATATAAATCAGTCACTGATGTGGGGAACAGCCTAGGGAAATGAATTAAGATCTTGGTTGGTTGGTTTTTATTGGTGATTATTCATTGTTATGTCCCCCCTCCCCATCTCTCAAGGGCAAGCCCATCAACCTAGTTTGTTCCAACAGTTTCCCTCCAAGCTGTATTTTGAATACAGCTGGCTGTAAAACTGATTTGATTACTTCCAAAGTGAGAGCATATATTCCTCCATCCTTCTGATCACCAGCTTTATTCTTTGTTATGTGAGTTGCAAAATTGCATTCAAATCATTTTTGTGTGATTGCTAATACATATGTTTCAGTTAACAAAGAGTAACTGGCATAATGCTCTGTATGAAGTCTCCAAACAAAGGAGGTCAAACTTTGCTTGCCTAATTTTCATGCAGCAGGCGGAAACACTGTAAACTTTTCACTAGATGTCTCTCATCATAAGATTTCCCCCCACACATTGCAGGACATTTTTAAACAATGCTGTTTACAAAAACGTATAAGAGAGCTAGTAATTTCCTCTAATAGGGAAGGAATTTTTGAAATTCTTCATTTTTGTATCCAAAGTGAAATTTGTGAAAATTTGCATCCCTACTTTTTAGACCCTAGTGCCTTTTCTCTTTCCTACTGCTATTTCTTTTCTTCTCCCTGTTCTTATTTTTTATTGATCCCTCTGTTCCTCCACTTCTGTGCTCAATAAGACTTTCCCTCTAAATATTCTTTTTTCTTATATCGTACAAACATTGATCCTCCCTTCTCTTTCTGACAACCCCAAGTTTGAGAGCCCTCCAGAGGAAAGCACCACTAGAGCTGTCTAGAGGTTCTGTACACTCATGAATCTGCCAGGGCTTCTTAAGACAGCAAGTACAGGTTACAGATATTTTTAACTAACTAAATTCAGTAATGATTTTTAAGAAAACAATAACTCTGAGATGCACATCCTTTGGAGACGTTTAGCATCCATGCAAAATTTTAAGTGGCTTCATCTTTCCTTCACATTTTAATCTGAATGCTCAGATATATCTATATCCATTCCAAGCCATTTTAGGGCTTTGCTGGTGAGGAGCACTGATGGAGTGGGCAAATATTATTTGTTCCATGTTTTTTTTTTAATGAATCAATGATATTCACACTTCTCAGACCAATAGGAAAATTAGAACACAGTTCTCTTTTGGACTGAAGATTTCTCTAAATTTTGTTGTACAATTCACAGAATCAAACTGAAAGTCAAGAAAGCTGCCACAATAAGGAATGGCTGTCACAGCTTGCTATCTGTAGCTTGCTGCTGAAAAAATAAAATAAAAGAAAGAAAAAAAGAGGAAGAAGAAAAGAAAAGAAACCTGATTACTATATTCTTAGAAGGATGAGTTGCAAGTTTTGTGAAATCAGCTCTATACCACACTATTATTCAATAATTTAAAGTATAGATAAAATTTGATGAAAACTGAGCAAGTGCTCATATGCCACTCTGCATGTAGGTGCTTTGGAGACCCACCCATACATCCAAGATGCCCCTTATTTATTTACTTATTTTTGAATTTACAGAATAGCCCCTTCACACATAGGGACTATGGGGAACCTTAATGATGTGTGTGTCTGTCTGTATGTGTGTGTTTATCCTCCCTTGCCTGTCTGAAGCCCAGGAAAGACTTTCTTCAACTAGGCAATAAATAGAAGTTAAAATTCAATTTACTTACTGGTTTTAAAAAGTGTATACCTGGCACAAAACAGTCCAGTGGGTCATTTTGTTTTGTTTTGTCAAACAAAATTCCCAGTCATCCTTACCTCCTACCCTGTTGCCAGCAGTAATTAAGCTCAAATGCTTAGTAATGTGGCTACTAATAAAACACATCCCTCTCTGACAACAGCAAAAGTAAAGACACTGAAGATACCCAACACATTAAGATTGCACACAGATGAAAATCTAGGAGCGATTATAGACCAAATTAAGTCCATTGGTCTTCTTTCTCCTGGGATACACAGATTTCCCCACTAGTATGAATCACTTGGAGGTGAATCATAACTGAAGTCATTTATACTCAATTTCTGTATGGCAATAGCTGTCTTCAAATAACTTTGTCACACCTATTTGATTGGAATGTTTTTAACCTTTACCATGCTTGTCATTCACACACTTTATATTATTAAACAGCTCATGTGAAGGTCACTCACGTAGTATTTAAAATGTACTTACTCATTTTTCTAAGCATCTCTTGCATATTTGGAGTCTAAAATTTCCTGGCTTCAACTACATTTTAAAAAACCACATCACTTTTCAAAATAATTTGTCTGTTGTTACAGTGTTGCATTTTGTTTAAAAGGTAATTTGTTGTTCTTACCCATCACAACAATTAATATTTTTTGTTTGTTACATTACTTGTGCAGTACTGATTTGGTTTCATTATTTAATGTTACCCAGAGAGGAAAACTCTTAGGTTTGATAAGACAATGGCACAAAATCCCCTCAAAATGTTGCTCAAGACACAAAAAGTACCCTTTAGAAGTAATCAATAAGAAGTTAGAGAATAGTACTGATTGAGCTTAAAGCAATTGCTATTTCCAACTAGTGCAGGTCCATTGAACTTACAGGATTTACATAAGTGTTAACATGCCATTTAGCAATTGCAAATAGTGTTTATTACTAGTTAGGATTAGCTAAGCCACCCCCCCCCAAAAATGCTGTCACCATTCATTATGTTGCTTTTGAAACGTAAATCCATTGGGACCTCATTACTGAAAAAGGTAATTCAATAGATGTCCAATGTTTCAGATCTTCAATCCTGTTAGTCCAACTAAGAGGGACAATTCCTCTTCTACATACAACCCCAGTGTACCTACAGAAATGTAATCTTCACTTTGTAACCCCCACCCTCTGCCCCTTGTGATTACCCAACCCCTGCTATGTTGGGTTTTTCAACCCTCTATAGCAGATGCTGAGGTCATGTCAGGACTCCATGAAGAAAGGATTTTTTTTTTCCGTTTAATGCAACTGTTTCTGCCAATAGATGTACAACATTTGATCCTGGTTGCAAGGTCTGAGGAAGCACCAATATAAGGCACCTGCTTACTAACTCACAGTATACTTCCATTTTCTCCCCAATATAAACAGCAGGAGAGGCTCTAGCCATTTTTTCCTTTTTATACAATTCAGCCACAGGTAAGCAACTCTCATGTGTTTCTACCTTGGCTCATTTACAGCAATGGGTACCTATTGTGTATGAGGCTTGGAAATAAATTTTTTAGAAGTTTCCCAAGGTTCTGGTAACTTTTTATTCCATATCCTCTATATACCTATTACAGTCCCCTTTTTAAAAAGGAGATCAATAATCAGTAAGATTTTCTCCAGTCAGTCTCCTTCCAGATAACAGGAAATTATATGCCAGATTTCTAAAACACAACCTTCTGTCTTAGTTTAAGGACAATTCTATAACAAGGGAGAAACAATGTGGCCTTATTCTAGGGTAGAAAAGATATTTAAAAATATGTTTAAGAAATGTTGCATAGCATGTTTTTGAGTGCTGGAAAACCCTGATAGGTTTTGTGCTGCTGAGAATAATCTCAGTTTGAGATTTATTCTCTGATTTCATCTAATATTTGCAGATGGTTGATCATAGAAAACAGCACATGTAAGACAGCATGCAAAAAATACCCACATTTTGTGCAGAATGAGTTCTGAATTGTGAATAGGCTTTGAAAACTGTGTGATCTTTGAATTCTTTCTCACAGTGGAAAGAAAATTGCTAAAATTACTTGTTGTTTCCTTTGAGAAGAAACTTAGTGACATCTCTGCTCTGTTTTTGATGACTGCTATTTATTAGCTCATCTAGCAGAAGGAAAAATACCTCAGTATCTGATGGTAAGTTTTTCTTCACTTTTACTGAACTTAAATCATCTCTTTAACATAGCGCTAAGGATATTGTTGTGGACTGCTGTAGCTGTAGACAGAGGTGCATTATTTCTCATCATAATATGATCTAACCAAACATCTAGCTAAAGCAGAGGAGGGCAGGAGGAACAGCTCTTGAATCCAATTTTTGCCATTAGGGATATCAGGTATGGTTGTATTAAGCACCTTTACTTTTGATTTCTTTAAAAACGATTGCTATGCTATAAAACACCATGTCTCTAAAATTGTCCTTTGTGAAAATTCCTTTATTGTTGTATCATGCTGTGCTGCTTTCATTACCCAGAATAGCCCTAAATTGTTTACTTTCTGCTTTGGGAGCCTTTATGAATAGCTCAATTATAATAAGACTACAGTCTTAGCATTCATTGATGATCAAGAAAAGTACCGATGGATCTTAAGGAGAACAAAGTACTCATATAAAATGCTTATTTATTCAAATGTAAGTATTCAAATGCAAAATATGCTTTCCTGTTCTGAACAAGGTGGTGTTGTGGTTTTTTAACTTGCAGCAGCCATTTTAGCTAATTAATGATTCAAGCTTATCAAGTCATCTCTATTTGTGAGGTCATCCAGCATCTCCATAATGATTTCTGTTTTCAACACTCTGCTTTAAAAAAATCCAACCTAGTTTCCTTGCAAAGATCTTTGGTTTAGCTCCCCATCTAAGAAATTCAGCTATATATCTGGAAATAAGGATCTAGTTAGTTCAATATAATATAAATTTTAGATAAATGCCCTCTATGGTAGCCCTCTTCCCTTAGTTAAAATCACTTCACCACTCTCCCATTTTTTTCCAATTAATGAATGTTGATTATGAAAAAGAAGTCTCATATGGTGAATTTCTTTCCTGACGTTAGATAATTATAGTCTATAAGAGAATGAACTCTCTACTTGCAAGAGTTTAATAGACAGGTTTATATAATCTAAGAATTGCAGGCCATGGTCCGGTACCAGTGGTGTACTTCTGCCTTATCCTTATCCTGCTACAATTGGCAATGTTCCCTCCTTCTTGTGCAGCATAATGACCTGCTTCAGATCATTTGGGAAATTCTTTGGAATGGTTGTGGGGCACAGTGGGGGGCTACAGTGAATGTGAGGGGAGTGGAGGAGAAAGTCTTGACTCTACTGGAGTGGTATATGCAAAGACACAGATGGCTTTTGGTTAAACAAATCTTTCTTTCGGCTATCCTTATGAAATGTTTAAAGATATGAATCAGAAAATCATAGAGTTGGCAAGGACCACAGAAACTAACTCTCTAGCAGTGAAGGAATCCACAACCAAAGCTCTTTTGAAGAAAGGAATGGGATTGTAGGACCTGATATATACAAATGTTAACTGTTTAAAAATAGAGGAATTGATTTTTTTTTTATTGTTGCCTGTTACAGATGGAAAAATATTTGAAAATATTTGATAAAAATTGTCAAAAAAACATATTTTTCAAGTGTTGAGAAACTCAGATGAGAAGAATCCTGGAATGACAAGAATTTTTCATAATTTATTCTGAACAAAATTTGCATGCAGTTGTTTTTCATGGAACTCAGCTCTGTACCCAAATACCACAGAATGCTGAGAGAAAGGAGCCACCTTTGCTGTCCCCAGGCACAATGAACTATGACATTGCGCATGGGAGCAGAGTTGGAGGTGTTTTATGTTAAGGTTGTTTCAGAGGTGGCAATAGAGTAGAAGAGCCAGCCTGCTGGGGAAAGGGGCTAAGTAGATGCTTGTCTTTTGTCCATAGCAGATAGTAAGGGGATGTAAGTAGGACCTATGGTAGACACCTTAGTGCCATTTGCTGAAGGAGAGATGTTTGTAATTGCCTCTTTAGGTCCTGGGATCCATAGGTGGGGGAGACTATCTTTGGGGCTAGCCTGGTCTCGTCTTGAGATTTGGGGGGGTCCTCATGTCTACTTCTAGTAGAGGACCAGCTGAGGAGCAACCCAGCTATTGGAGTGTCCTTGGGTCTAGGTGGTTCTACAAAGAGTAGGTTGAGGATGAAGATACATTTGTCTTAGCTAATCCCATATAAATTGATCACCCCTCCCCTTCAGCACAAGTCAATAGGCTTAGGTTAAATAAAGTAGCCTTTATTCTATATCTGTTCTTGTTATTCCATGCTGAATTAGCAAAACAGCACTTTTCTCCACAGGAAAGAACATTTTCTGTGAAGAAAATAATATTTCTGCTGTATGGTGTTCAAAGACATTTTCTCAGTGGGAAGAAAATTACCAAAACAACTCATTACATCCTTTGAGAAGAAAATTAGTGAAAAATTGCATCTCTATTCTTTGTTACACAACTATTTCTTTACCTTTGTCATTTCTGGCCCTAGGCTGGTCTCCTGAGCTTCCTATTTCATTCATTTATACATTCATTTTACATGTAGAATGTCCACAGAATAACCTGCTTGTTGAGATGCTCTTTTTGATATATCTTTTATTTAATATACAGTATAAGATATTTTGGGAGTTGGCATGGTAGAGTGCTTTGAGCATTGGAGTACAACTCTGGGGAGAGAGATTGTTAGTTTACAGATTCAGACCAAGATATATAACAACTCTACTTCACTCACATAGTTTTCTTGGATAGTTTCTACTTCAAGACAAACATGAGGCTACATGCCAAAGGATTCTTCATGTTGCTGCCCAGGACAATGCTATTTCCCTAGGTAGTATTACCCTATATAAAAAATGAAATTTTTTCCCCTCTAAAGATCGTCATTTACCCTGGAAATAACAACATAGTGTAAATCTGTTCTAGGACCTTTCTCCACCAACAACTAAGGCAGTGATAATTAGAAATATGACTCATGCCATGCCTTGTTGTGGCCTTGTACATTGCTGGGAGAGGTGGAAACATCATACTACTTGATCCCTGACTGGAAGTTGAAGTGACCTCCTTTGCTAAATCCAGAGGCTGTGTGTGTGTGTGTCAAACCAGGAGATGTTACTTAACTATGCAGACATAAATAAGTAGCTAATCTAGGAGTCTGACAAAGATGTATTGTGGAAACTATAAAACAGATAAAGATATGATGTAGTGTTACTACAGTTAAGGAAGGCGAAATATCCTGAATATATCTGTCTATATATATAAATCAATATATATATAAACAGAATAAACAAACCAAAGAAGAGACACTAGACAACACTTTGCTCTCTGTATCCCTTTACAGATGCCTTCTGTAGGTACACATGCAAACATGGCAGCATTGAATTTTCATTTATCTTTTACTCATGTGCACTTGAACACTAATAGAAGCTTCTATCTTGAACACAGGTACACTAATAAAACAAGGTTCTGGATCACATGGAGGCTTCAACTCACACTAAACGAAAAACAAGTAAAAGCCCCATTCAGATTTTCTTTGTCGACATGGAAGCTATGGGGCCGAGTAGGTGAGGATGTCAGAGGCAGGTTTTATAGGCACACCAAAATTCCTTCCCTACTTTAGGAATGAGTATGGATTTGGTTTCTGTTGAGTTTAGATCAGAATTTACCAATATTACATTTGTTTTTACATATTAAGGATGAAAAGCAATGACTCAATCTGACAGTTTCAGCTTCTCCCAAGTTGACACACACCCACACACCTCAAATACTAGGGAAGCTGAAACTCTAAAATAGATCCACTCAGTCCTAAACATGTGTGTGTGTAGCTCCTAAAGGACTGAGGTCAAAATCCTATATCAGCCTTGCAAAACATAAATCTGTGAAATTATGCAGTGATTGTACCACACCACACTTGCATTGGATGGCAAAGTGGCACAACTGAATGTGCACCAAAATGCAGAACTGAATGTACAACTGCCTATGCACATCCATTTCCTTGACCTTGAGCTTCCATGTCTTTGAATGCAGATGTTTTGTCTTGGACAAATGTGTCCCACCAAGTTTGTACAGGAACTTTCATTGGCAGAAAACAGCAACAATATTCCAGCCTGGATTTGATACTCTACATATTGAAATATGTTAGTACTGATTTAGAAGCTCCATCTCCTCTTACCCTCACCCCTAGGATGGGCTTCGAATACTGTATTTGCTGATGTATAAGACTCACCTTTTTCCCAAAAAAATGTTGTTTGAAAATGGGGTGTGCCTTATATGGCAGAAAATAGTATTTGCCACTGTATAAATAGGGTGCATCTTATACATTGGTGCATCTTATATGCCAGCAAATGTGGTATTCCCAAATTTTCTCATTCCTGAAATGAAAAGGTGTTTTACTACATACATATACGTTGTTGAAAAAATGATTAACTGTGGAGGGGAAAAAACTTATTGGTGGAGGACTTATCTGAATTAGTGGGGAGTAAACTTTTGAAATTTTTGAGTGAGAGAAAAAAATAATCAAAGAAGTATATTTCTCCTAAATAGTAGGCAGGTGCAATATGTTCATACTGATGCTGGGAATAAATAATTCTGACCGAACTGGCTGGTACAAAATGACTAGGAACTTCATTTCTGTTTATGAAGAATGTACTAAAAATTGCAAATTTCTTCATATTCAGACTGAAAGCAATAAAAGTTTAAACAATTCATTGGCAGAAGTGAAATTGATAGTTTTTCCATCCCTGTTTTTAACTCTCATGTGAACAGGCTAAATACCTGGAGAAGATTCATTTTATTATGGTAAGGCAAGGAAGCATTTCCCCCATTCAACTTTGAAACAGTGATAACAGGTACTTAAGGAGGTGTTCTGAAGGGTGTGAATTAGGGATGAACAGATCAGTCTATTTCTGGCCTTTGTCAGTTTTGCTCATGCTTCCGAATGAATATACAATGTCCACACTGATGCATAGATTAAAAAAAAAATGATAATAATTACAGATATGTATTGAAATACATATTTTAATGCATTTACGTACAGGATACAAAATTCTAAGTGCATAAATTTCTAAATGTATTTTATCCTAAACTGTGTTCATTTCTTTCCTTCTTTTAGTTTTTTTTTTAAACATACAGGAATTTATAACCTAAAATCACATATGTGGAGTAACATAAACCTAAATACATAAGCCAATTTAACTAATATGGTGGAAACTAACTTAATCTATCTAAACTATGGTAGCATAAACAACGTAAAAAACAGAGACATCTGTTACATCTACTAAGTGACTTCCAACACTTCTTAAGATGGATATAATTATCACTGTAATAGCTTAATTTCTAGATAGATCTCAAACTAAAATACAAAAATTATTATCAGTTTACAATTACTATTGATCAGATATTAATATATCTACCAGTTATCGATAAACTATCAATTATTCAAATCAAAGCCTGATATTGTCCCTAATGATGTTTCAAATATGATATCACTGAACCTCATTCTTAAATCTATTAAACTTTCCCTCTTTAATCAAAATTGTTAGTTTGTCTATTTCAGCAACAGTATACACACAAAATTGTTAAAATCCTGAATAGGGTACTGAACTGACAGTAGTTTGGGACAGAAGCAAAACTATGATTAGAAACTCTTTTTATTCAGCAAAATACAGAGTTAAAAAAGAAGAGACAGCAAAGAAATCAAATTATTTTAGATGAAATAAAAAGAGGAAGAACTTAAACAAAATTCATCAATTTCAGTACATTCTTCACTTTTTGTATTACTTCCTCCTTTTTAAGCAGTGTCTCATTTAATCTACAATTAAATTAAATATTTCTGTATTTCATTGTTATTGTAACTGGATTGTGATGTGATAATATCTTCAGTAATATCTTCATTTCTTTAATGCAGTTTAGGAGAGATTTAGAAGTCAAAAACTTATCAATTCTTGAAAAAAAATTATGTTGCTCTGAACAAAAATTAAATTCCTTAGCTTCTCCATATAAAAGTTCTCATGTGTTCACCAACTCTAGATTTTCTCTTACATTAAAGAAAGAGAGAGAGCATAGTAATTTCCCTTGTTTTTGTTTTCTTTCCTTCTCAGCCAATCTATCCAATTTAAGATTTACAACTCTTTTCTAATCACCCATAACAATCACATCTTCCTAATGAAATTCCAAAATTTTATCCCAAAGTCCTTCATAAAATGTTTATCTATTCTCAGAAGGATCACAAAGTTTTACAATCATTTTTTCTCCCATGGAGTTGAATTTCAATCTCAGTAAAACATCCTTCTGAATCTATAAAAACGTTTTTGAGAAGCCAAGCTATAATTAAAGCACAACTCCTTTTCCCCTTTTATCCAAATATAAGTCAAAATCTTGTTCTCATTTAGAATTCTTCATTTTTTTATTTTTTTTTAATATGAGTTTCCTGTAAACATATAATAACCAGAGAGAAGACTATAACACCATACCAGAATGCATCTAATAGAAGGCATATCACAGTTGGTTTTATAATAGCGGATACTCAGTAAGCTGTGTCCTCAGAAGATTCCAGAAGAAGGTCTTGCAGCAGGGCCAGAACAAATTCACCAGGGAGATCAGAGAAGGTCTAAGACACATAAGTTACAAATGTCTGTAATAAAATGATGAGGAAAGTAAAGGCCACACATATCCATACAAGCCATTGTTAGGCCAATAGGTATTCCTCACACTTTTTAAAATGCAAACTAAAATAGGCCTCACCTCTTCTACATTTTGCTACATTTTTGTTCCTGTTCTGTTTTGAGCCAAACTCCAGTTTATTTCTAGGTTCAACAAAATATTTGCTGGGGCTAAAACACTTCAGAGTCCCCTTCCCCAGATATGATACTTCCAAGACAGGTTGGGGGGTTTACAACCTTCAGTACAGCACCCCCAACCTCTGACAGTTAGCTACCACTGCTGTAACAATTGAAAACAGGCTTATCATCACAACCCAGATCCTATATGGTGATCAGAAACCTTCTCTCAGTTATGACAGATATGTGCAACTCCTTTTCTTGGGCTCAGAAACGAGAATTTAGTAAGTGTCTGCCATAGTTATGATAGTTGGTGGTTGAGAGGCTACTAGATAATTAGGGCTTCCAGGCAATTAGGACTCTTAAAAGTCACTCTGTCTCTGCCATGGAAGGAGGAAGAAATGAGAATGAAGAACACTGAAGTGATGGAAGCAATTTTAGTGGCCCTCACATTCTGAGAAAGAAGAATTTATTTGGACATACCAGTGCTGCTACCTATCTACTGACACCTCAAGGGGAAAGAGAGTACAGTGTCTGGGGTATTGGGAGAAGTAACTTCATATATTTATTTGGACTGGATTTTATTTTGAGCTGAAGAAGAATGTGGGTACTTCATCAGCCTGTCTCTGTTTTGAGGCAGGTTTTTAAGAGTCCCTGAAATTTTTCCTTCCAAGCTTGACTCAAGGGAACTCCATAACTATTCCTACTTGGGGGGAAAAGGTTAGTAGAAAAGTTATTTGAAAACTTGTTGAAATCTGTGCAGTTTCCATTTCATTTCAGAGACTGAAATGGAGAAGGGTTAGATGTTGATTTCAGATAGTTGCATATTATGATTTTAAGGGTTCATTTTCATTTAGGTTGTTAGCTTCCTTGAGCTCCTGTGAAGAAAGGTGAGATCCAAAAGGAATAGTAATAGTTTTAATTCAATGAGATTTGTCTTATTGAGTAATAACATATGACCCTGTTGTGTGTGTCAGGGGGAGAGAGACTGTAACTATTGTTATGATATAAATCTTTTTAAATACAAAAGAAAAATCCAGCTCTGAGACTGGCTGATCCCCATATGGCCCTCTCCGAGAGGGTAGACCTAAGAACCCCCACCCTTGCTTTGCAGGACTTAAGTGAGGACAAAGCACCCTAGGCCAGCCCTAAAGGTACTCTCCTTCCACACCTTTGGATCTCAAGACCTAAAGAGGCAGTTCCAGAGACTTCCCTTTCACAAAAAAGGAGCCAAAATGTTCATCGTAACTCTTATTTCTCCCCTTACTATCTGGCGTGGAGAAGAAGCAAGTGTCTGTTTAGTCTCCTTCCTCCAGTAGGCAGGCCAAAAGGGCTCTCCACTTGTTGCAAGTCCTCCAGAAACAACCTATTACCCTACAGAGAATCTGTGATTCTGTTTGCCTATCAAATGTGGCAATGGAGCCTCTACTAGTGAATGACTGAGCATCTCTAACTGTTTTCAGAAATGAGAGTTGGCCAGAAAGGCCTTTCTCTCTCCTTATCAATGTGTGCTTATCTCAAAGAGGAGCTCAAGCCAAACAGAAAGATTTACAAAGCAGGAGGGGGTTGCAGCGACCCAAGAAATTGAAAGACACTTGAAAATTTGAAAATTTAAAAAGTAGGCTGAAACAAGGGGTGGCATAACAGATCCAAACCCTATCCAAACAAAACTCAGAGTCTGGAAAAGACAACAATATTAGTAAACAGAGCAATATGATTCAAAATTTGAGAGGTCAGACATGTCTCTTATATGCCAAGGATCTTCAGCATCCAATATGCTGGATCCCATACTCACACCCATGGCAAAAGCCATAGAAAAACCCCAATCCTAAACAAATGTGTCCCAAACTGAACCCCTTGCAAACCCAAGTGCTGCAAGGCCTTGGAGGTATCGATCCAAAACTGATATCTGGTAAGGGGCAAAAAGTCAACATGACAAAATAAGGCATGGCCTAGATTTCCTGACCCATACATAACTCTGCAAAGCACAAAGAGAGCATAAAGCTAGATCTAGACAAAGCCCAAGTGTTACCCTCACTCCTTCTTCCTCTGATCCATTTTAGAGGTACATACTGCTTGATACCCAGAAAGAATAAATCCCTTAGCTCCAATACTCTACCTGACATATTCCCTCTAGACAGCACAACCAGATCACTAACCCTCACACCACCCAAAAAAAAGGAGGGGGACAATCAAAGATTCCACATGGAACAAAATGGTCTCATAATCCACAGTATAAATGGCTGACCAAGTGCCCCTTAAGGACTTCACACAATAATGTGTGAAGGACTTCACTTCACACCTTTCAGACATTTTGCCCCACTCTCAAGACCAACCCTCCACCACCTTGTGAATTCTGAAGTCACTTATGCTATCTTGTGACCTCTAAGACCAGGTGTTACAACTCTGCACACAAATTTAAATGGCCAATGAGTTCCTGGAATTCCTTAAGCACAGCCTTCTTACACACTACAAACTCAGAAACCTTCTCTCTCAAATGACTACTTCTCTCCTCAGAGAGCCTGCAGTTTTTTTCCATGGTACTGATCTCTATACTCCAGAAAAACAAACATTGATTTGGTCCTTCTGTTTTCATGGGCTAAGGACACACCCATTTCTGATGTCAATGAATGAAATTCTCTTATCAAGAAGGCACATTGTCCTTTTCTTGTTTGCTCTGTGAAAAAGAAATCATCCAAATAATAAATAACCAGTTTTTGGCTACAACTAAGTTTAAGGGCCCATTCAAGAAAAGTACTGAACTTTCAGCATCAAATGTAAGACCTCAAGCAGTGTATACTATTAGAACACAATTTTAAAATAGCTGATATTTAAATGGGGGGGAGCAGTAGCAATAAAATAGGCAGTCTATGACCAGAGTCAGGGATGTCCATCTGATGAACTGTGAATTCAGAGGTATCATCTTATATGCTTCCCATATCATGTCCATCAATAGTCATTGATAGCCATCTGCTTGGCTAAGTTAAAACCCAGTCAGAAGAAGTGTGCTGGTGGGAACAAAAAGGAGGCCAATAAAGGATTGTTTACAAGCAGCAAAGCATCAAGAGAGTAGAAGTGAAGCAGATGGTTCTGATTCATCCTCTTGACTTGAGGTACAAGAGATTTGCCAGATACTTCCCTCAGGAAGGGAGAAGCTAAGCCATGGAAGAGAGTAAGAAAGGAGCAGAGAGTTATTACCCAGGACTTGCATGTAAGCATTTGCCTGAGGTGCTGCTTACAGGTTAGAATTAAGAGCTACCTTCTGGAGAAACCTTACCATGCTGGTGAGTCTTACAGGGTGAGAGAGGTATTCAGACCCCAGATAGAAGCTTAGGGGGGAAAGGGACACAAAGGAAAGACAGGAAAGCTGACAAGGCCAAGAAAGGCCTAAGAATAGCTAATTTTGAATTTACCACCCCATTTTTTGTATCTAGTTGTTACCACAAAATGTGAGTGATCCAAGGGTCCACCTGCAATGCCAGTACCTCTGTGAAACCTTGGAGAATATTAGCTCAAAGAGAAGGCCTATGAGAGGGAGAGTAATCTAACAGGATCTTTTACATCTGTGTATACTGGTACTAATGCAGGGGCACCAGCTGAAGATTCAAAGAATAATTGTTTTATTGGGGAAATTAACAAAGACAGAGACACAAGATCTAAGCAGTTTCACAATCACACAAGGCTAGCTGAAGGAAGATGGAGGAAAATTTGGATGGTGAGAATTTAAGGTGACATGGGTGATAATTGCGAAACATCAGGAGAAAATACTAACAGAACACATCCTCAAAGCCCGGAAAACCCACAACAACCTATGGATTCTGGCCGTGAAAACCTTTGACTTTAAATCAGTTATTCCATGGAAGCAGTTTTAGGCACTATTGTTTCTAAAGGCTGAGTCATTGAAGGACATCTATAAGTCCATTATCATCACAGTTTCCCTGACTATGACCTAGCCATGCCTTGAGGTCCTCATCTGACCTAGTTTTGCAACAAGTGTGTAGCCAGTTCCATTTTGCCAACAGTTTTCCCAGCCATATCAAATATAATTTATATTTTATACCAATTAATTTCTGCCAATTAGACCATATCATGGAATGGGGGTCTATCTAAATTGTTTCTCTTCCCCCATTTCTCTCCCCCACCCTGGTTTATAGTTTCTTTCTCTTTTCATCCTGCAAATACTTACCTGTTTCCTGCCAACCACCTAAACATCTCATACAGAGATACATCCTGCCACCACATAGGCATGGTAATTAATATTCATATACTGCAGGAGCAAAAATGCCCCCCAGAACTATGCCTTGACAATAACACCTGCTTAGATGAAAAAATCTGGCAGTCAATTTCCATAGGTTCTATTTTATCCTTAAGCAGTTTCTCCTTATTATTCAACTCCTTTTTATCCTTTTTCTTTAAATCATGATAAAGTACAGTGCATTCATCCATCTATTCGCTACACAGGATTTTGTCTCTAATGACTGTAATAAATGGTCCCGCAAAGGAAACTTCTACTCCCCATATGGAATAGCACTATAAAAGACTATACTGTATCTGCTATACTGTAGCCTGCTGCATACCTCCTAAATCCCCATAAAACAATGCCAATGAGACATTTGGGATTTCTGTAAGCCCCAACTGTACTGTATGGGAAGTCTGCCCCCTACAGGACCCACTTGCCCATCACTAGAGCCAACAGAGGCCTGTCCACCTGTAGTGGTCCAGATGCCCCCACCCATGACCACTTATATGAACTTTGATGGATGGTGTTACTGTGAGAAGGCTCACCTGAAATTAGGCTCCAACCAATCCAGACTCATTGACATCACCATCAGCAGTGGCCACTCGAACCTCCTTCATTTCCCCATGCAAAATTCCATCTTCATACCAGCTTTGTTTTTCCAAAGCACCTAAACAAACCAAAATGTGTTTAGTAAGACCTGCCTTACCCTCAGATCTGGTTTCCCATTTACCCGGGACTATGGACTATTTAGGAGTAGCCTGGGCCTTCCCTAGAGCTTTTGGTGTAGCCAGGGTAGCAAACAATTGACTCCTTTCATTTTCTCATCTGAGGAATCAGATAATGTTGGAGGGGGATAGTTGGCTTGTTGCCATTTAGCCAAGCCTTAGGCTCCCCTTCACTACTTTTTTTAGAATCCATGGTTAGTAACTGGGACTAAACACTAGTCCAACTCTCAAGCCACCAAAACCTGGTTGATTCACAGGGCTTCAGTGCACAGGATAAGACTTCACTGTGCCTATCAGGACTATATTGGAGCCAAGTAGGACCTAGCCAACCTATGAGAGGTCTAACTAATTCTATGTGGATCTAAAAGTCTAACCAGGGCCCTTTTCGCACGAGCTTTCTCTCGCGAAATAGCCCCGTGAGCCTCGCGGGAGTGGGAGCGTTGCTCTGCACGATGCACTCCCACTTCTGCAGCGCTCACGGGGCTGAAGTGGCGCGAGCGTGGATTTTTTTTATTTTTGGCTTGAAGCGAAAATAAATGGCGCTCGCGCAAGGCTCCCGGCAGCATCCCGCACTTACCGGAGTGCAGAGCGCCGTTGCAGGCAAGCCTGTCGCACTTCCTCCCCGCTTCTGCCCCCCGCGGCGCCTACAGATCCCAGGGGGCGCTGCGGAAGCTGGGGCATGGCTGAAGACTGCCCATCGCGCAAGAAGACTCCACGTGCGGTAAGGAGGCGGGGGGAAGTGGCGGCCTTTCGGGAGAGGGTTCTCGCATGAGCCGCCCTTCTCCGTCGCGCAAGCACCGGCGCTGCGAAAAGGGCCCATGTCTGCCAGGCCAAACAAGGGTCTGACTAGGCCTTCCTGGCCTGCAAGGAACCTAGAAAGGAGTAGCAGGCCTTCACAGGAGAATAATTTGGCCTATGAAACTTCAAAGAGCCTAAATGGACCTCTGCAGTTTAACTGGGCTCTCAGGCCTTGCAAGTTGTCAACAGGCCTAACTGGGCCTACAATCAGTCCTACAAGGGGCTTGGTGGGCCTAATGGACCTGTCAAAGGGGCATAGCCTGGCCTAACTGGACTACCAGGGGCCTAGTATAGCTACCCAGGCCTGCAACAGGAGATTAGCAGGGCCTATCTGATCTATAAAGGAGACTAGAGCCAAAGCCCCCAGTGAAGTGTACTTGGGACCTACTTGACCTGCAAAGGTGTGTAGTGTGGGGTCTGCCTGGCCTACAATGGGCCTAATGGCGCTTATCATGCCTACAAAGATGCCTAGTGTAGTCTACCTGGCTAACAAAAAGTCTAGCAAAGTCTACTAGGCTTTCTGCAGGCCAGTCAGTGCTCACTACACAGGACCTATCAAGCTGCAAAATTAATAGGGCATAACAGGGCTGTCAAGACCCAGATAGCAAGCTGCATTACAATGAGGCCAAACTGGTTTTAACAAGTCAGATATGAGGAGGTCAAAACAAGGTGTTAGCAAGCTCCTTACCAAAAATATGTTCCTCCCACCATGTCTTAGCCTAAGGCCCTTTTCACACGGCATTTCCAATGCAAAAGGGCCCCGTGAGCATCGCACAAATGTGAGGAGAGGTCCACATGACACACTCACATTTGCACAATGTTCCAGGGCATGACATAGACCGCACACACATTTTTTCATTTTCTGCTTGAAGCCGATAATGCTGCTCGGTCATGCATCACTCCGGGGCCCCACGTGCACTTACCTTGTGTGCGGAGCCTCGGGAGCCAGGCTGGTCATGCTTCCTGTCTCAGTGCAGCCTGGGAAGGCCCCAGGGTGCACTGTAAAAGGAAGAGGCAGGGCTTTTTCAGGGCTCTCTCTGAAGGCTGCTTGCTCAAGTACCGCACCCCAGCACCGAAAATGGGTGAGTTGCAGAAAGAGTGTAAGTTTCCACAGCTGTATCATGTAGTTGTAATAGCAATCTGCCAGCTAGTCACTAAATCCAGCTCCTTACCGGTCAAGCCATAAGGCATCAAGAAAAACTGATCCCCAATCTGCTGTGCACTCTTCTCCTTCATCCTCTTTAAGTGATGCATTGCCAAAAAAGGAAGAACAGATGGAGCTAATAAACCCCCCAGCTCCATTCCTAAATGCCTCATATCATCAGTGCTGGCCATCTCCTCCATCAGAGGTCAGCAAAAGCAGGTCCTCCCTCGCAGCAGCCTGTGTCACATGAGCCTGGATCTATATTTCCCTCATTAAAGAGACTTCTGTCCCAATGTGCCTTAGTTGTTAATATGAAAGAACAATTTCATTGCTGACCTGTGTTCTGATCTTATCAGTTGTAAGCAATTAAAGAACTAATTGACAATTAGGTTGGTATGTCAATTCTCTTGATTCATATTCTAAAAGGCTATTTGCCATGGTACGCTATCAGTCTGACTAATGTACAGTGTGGAAAGAAATAATGTAGCCCAGAGGCCTTGAAGAAGTAGGAAACTAGTGACTTGTCTTCTCCTGACTTATAGTAAAGACCCAGACTCAAACTATAGCTGATTCTAAGTGCATGGGTTTGCCACATAAAATCTTCTACTCCTCTGAAATATCTTGGGGATTTGGGAAAAAGTTTTGCTTCCTTCCACATTCATTTTTTTTAAAAAATAAATAAAAATAAAATAAAACTCAACTTATTTTCACCCCAAATATGTATTAATTTGCAATTCACACACTAAACTCTTTGAAGATAAACTAAAATAAAATTTCCTCGTATTTTTACCAGAATGATACAGCTACTCCCAGCTTAGAGAGAATGATGCTGTACTTACCTGTGATACTGGGATTAAACATGACAAGCTTCATAAAGAAAGGAAAGGAAAGGAGCCCTAATTCAGCACCAGTACAGTTCAATATACAGGGATTCAAGCCCAGACTTGTTACAGTTAAATACTGAAATCCCTAGGCTTAGATGAACAAATCAGTTTTGATTTCTGTCTCAAATCCTTTCCATTCTAAATATGAAGAAAGTTTGATAAATTCTTGTCAAAAGCTAACTGAAAGTAAATCATTTGGATATTCACCACACTACTGAACACGTGCCCTCCAGCACAACTTTCTGAAGTCATATCCCCAGGAAGTGAGAACTTCAGCCACCATAAAACAATGCCATCCCAGATAGGTGACTAAGAATTATACTGTGGTTGACGATATCAAAATCTGTCAAGAGGCCTAAGAGAACCAACATGGGTCACTCCCCCATCCAGGTTTTGAAATACTCCAAGGGAACCATAAACTGAAGTCAGGCTAATATGAATTTAGTTAGTTCGTCCCATCATAGCTGGAAATTACTTTCAAAACAAGATTTAAACAAGTGCAGATAAAACACAAGTGACACAGTCTGCAGTGGGGCATTAGAGATGCAACCCCCCCCTTTTCCCCTCACTGTTAAGAAGTTCCTTAACTCAGTGTCCAGAGATAATTATAGAGGTAGGTCTAGATTACAAACTTCTGTTCATGTGAAGGATTTAAATGTCCTAAAGGTACCAGATCCCATTTAATCTTTGAAATTGTGCAGGGCTAGTCCTGGTTAGTAATTGGATGAGAGACCACCAATGAATATTGGGTGCTGTAGGTTATATTTCAGAATAAGGAATTGTTGGCAAAACCACCTCTAAGTATTCCTTGCCTAAGAAAACCCTATGAAAAATCATGAGCTCAGCATAAGTCAACAGGTAACTTGAAGGCATATACGCACAGTTTCTTTAACCACAGATTAAGGATCCCATTCTGTATGGATCCTACATAGGTTGAACCTGTGGGTAGCAATGATACAGTTTCAGTCAATTGAAATAAAATAAGCAAAAAGGTAATTTAAATTTTAGTCTATATTGTCTGGACCTTCATTTTTTATTAACATTGTTCTTTTGTGCATTCTAATCAAGACTGGGTTCACTAAGGTTGACGGTTTTACAGTATTTCTGTGACGATAAAATTCTAGGCCAGAGCCATAGATATAAATATAGCCATTGGAACATAAATGTGTTCTAGTTAAAGTTATTGCCTTATACTCAAAAGGGAAAACATAGGAACACTAAAAGTGAATAAATCCATACTTCCCATAGTTAATAAAAATGTCCAAGAACATATAGTTCTGCAAACCATGTCTATATCTTACTCTTTGACTGAGATGCCATGCCATTAAGATAATCAACCTGTACTTATAACAAATGATCATCATCATCATCATCATCATTATCATTCTTTAAAACTGAAGGCGAAAGAGAAATGTTTGAAATGGTTTCTGCATACCTTAATAAATATAGGCCTACTTGTATCATAATTCAAAAATCAGACAACTTAGAAACCAAAACTGAATATTTAGCCAGCTGTTTAGTTATTTAAGCAAATAATTTGTATGGGAATCAAAACAACTCATGGACTGCATCTAGGCTGCATGAAGAAATGCTTCATAAAGTAATGGTTTCAGGAGGCAGAGCTCTCACACCTTAAGGAATACATTATGGTCAATATTCCTATGAAACTACTATAATTATGTAGATACATGATGACAGTTTGTCCAGTTCACAATGTCCCACTTACGCGGCAGCATTTGTTTCAATCAAAGGGAGGGGGACTGTTCCCCTATCAACCAGGAATCAGCTGACTGACATTCCTACTTCTTCTTGTTATTGATCTCAGGTGCAACAGCCAGAAGCATGGTCCTTCTCACAACTATCCCTCAAATTGGAGATTGCTCATATGGGGATGGGTGGGAATATAAGTCCCAGTTGAGAGGGAAACAGTCTACAATGGAGCACAACAGCTGCTGTCTGATATGTGGAGACTGCAGGACTTTCACGATCCCTACATATTCCATAAAGCAGTAAATACATAGAGATTGTGTAACTCTTAGAGGCATGCATTCAAAACTGCGCTATTCAATTCTGTTCTATATTGTTATTTAACTGGCCATAGGTTATCAGTGGTACTTGTATACTCTGGCTGTACAAACTGCACTAAATATTTTAAATTCTAACATTTACTTCTTTCACTGGCATTACTTTTGTATGCCACTTTCTTCTGAGCAGCTCATAATAATGTTTCCCTCAAACCAGTGGAAGGATCTATACTAATGAGAATGACCTTTTCACAATTTCACAATAAGCAGACCACTGATCAGAAAGGCCTAACTGAATTGAATGGCATATATTGAGTGCCAGCACCCAGACTGTGCAGTGAAAATGTCTGCGTGCAAAGTTGAGATGTAATTCATCACTAAGTTTCTTCACAAAGGAAGCAACAAGTGATCTTACCAGTTTTCTTCCCACTGTGAGAAAATCTTGAAAACCACACATTTTTGGAACGCTGTTAAGGGCTCATTCTAAGCAAAATTTATGTGACTGTTTTGCACAGAAAACAGCTTTTTTTGTGCAACACATGTGGACAAGATGGCAGTGGGACCGTGAAAACGTTGTACAGAAGCAATACCCACAGAGCAATGCCATCATGTCCCCATGGGCCACACCATGTGGAAACAGCCTAAATCCTGAATTGAGATTCTTGCCTGTCCAGGATTCTTCTCATCACTCGTTCTCTTCTTCCTTATTCTATTTCTTGACACTTAAGAAGCATTATTTTTGACAGTTTTTGGATACTTCTTACATATCTTTCCATCCCTAATGTATAGCCATATGTTGCTTATGCCCTGCAACACTTGTTTTGAATGGCAGCATTGTATACCTGGACACATACCCACAAGTGCAGCTAAATCTACATGAACAGCCATGTGCATCCATGTGAATATGTATTCATGCACACCTGTATGCGTAATAGTACCACATGTACATTCAGCTTCTACAGGTTTGAACTGAATGTGCACATTTTGTATCATGTGCATAGACCACTTGAACAGGGAAACATATGTGTACTTGAGACAGGATTTTGGACATAATTTATTATTAAATTATAATTCTATGCAAAAAGATGTTCATTTTTCTCCTAAATTTAGGAGAAAATCCTGACCTGGAAACTGCCTTTGGCATAATGGTATTTCTCAGTTTTCCAGTTGTGATATACAATTGTTAACTTAGGGCTAGACAATTTGCTGTCTGAAGCAAAGAGTACAATAGAATCTCCATTTCATGAACAGACGTAAACTGAATGGTTAGCTTTATTTCAGCTAGGGATATAATTTCTCACTTATCTTATTCTTATTTGTTTGAATGAGTAATTCTAAATTAACTTGTTCGATCAAAATTAGTAAAATATCATTAACCCATTAGAGCTCTGAGATCTTATACAGAGGCTCTCTTCTCAGACTCATTTGGTGGGAACAAAGGAGAGGGCCTTCTTGGTGGCTGCCCCTAGACTTTCAAACCTTGTTATCCTTCCACCAATAAGTTAAAATATTTTTGTGATATCAGGTTTTTAGAAATAGAATGAGATGGACCTTTAATCATGTTTTTGTGCTGTTTCATCATTTGTATATAGTTGTTTTTTAAAACAAAAATCTTATATTTTTAACTTCATAAATTATTTGTCTCTTAACTTTTACATGTATACCTTTATTGAGGTTTTCATATAGTTTTTAATCTGTGCTGTTTTTAAAGTTGTTGTAAAACTCCTTGAGTATCATTATTGAAAGAAAACTGAAATATAAATGACAATAACTGCAACAATTACAACAAGAGAAATTTTGTGCATTCCATGCAAATTTAAAACTTGTTGTGCTCCTTTTATAAAAAAAAAAAAAAACATGAAACTATTTTTTGTCCAAGGAACATGCAATCATCAGTGGAACAATTCTCAACTGGATAAGCCTTTTAGCAGCCTCCAAGTACTCATATGTGCAAATAACTGGAATTGCCTGAATTCTATTGGTTAATCCAAACTGGAGCATACTCATGAAATCACTTCTTTAATGGTGCTTTAACACCTATATAAATTCTACTGATTCAATGGGTCAACTTTTATTGGAACTACCAATAGGACTCATGACAATATCCTTTGGTCAACATCTCCATGGAGTCTGCAACTTCCACAGACTTCCTCCTATATAACTTTTGTTTGAACAGAATGGACTGCTGCACAAATAGATTGAAGTAAGCCTAGATAGCACAGGAAAAGCACAGCTATTACAGAGTACACACCCCACCATTTTTCTTTTCATTGATCCACCACAGTACCTACTTGTTAGCATACAGCAGGCCTTTCCAAATAGTGTGCCGCAACACATTAGTGTGTCACCTGAAGTGTGTAGATGTGTTACCTACAATCTTGGAAATGTATGCTATTATTTATCAATCATATATTTTTAAAAATATATGAAAGATTTTCATGAGATATGTTGTGTCCCCATACATTTTGTTATAATTTATATATCTGTCTGTATCTCTTATAAAGGGTTCGTTTAACCTCCGGTTTGCTAGTACAACTGAATTACTGTGTTGCAAAATGATGCATGGCTAAAGTGTGTCACCAACATGAAAAGTTTGGGAAGCTCGGGCATACAGGCTCTGTTGCACAACAAGGGATCAGGCAAGGTTAAGGAAAGACAATATATATGTTCCTAAAGTATTTGTTACTGTGTAATTTCAGAACCAGCAGCAGTGCAACATATTGTTCTAACATTTCCAGATCTCTGGATTTTTCTTCTTTTAACCATACTCCCCTATAACTATACTCCCCCAAATAATACAATTATTAATAGTGGTGCATGAAAGCTCTCAGACGGAAGGTGAGGACTATAAGATAGACAACATCAGCATATTTTGATCTTTCCAAAAAAAAAAAAAGTCATTATTGAGTCTAATCCATATATGACAAGATTTGGGTTTTGATGTTTGATGTAATATAATTTCACTATGCCTGTTACTCTAGCACTAAATTAAATTAATATATACACTCAGATTTACAGCTAACTGCATAAGAAGACACCTGTTTCTCTCATGTTTCATTTGGATGTATTGTGGACAATGTGCCATGAATTAGGTATAAATGCTGTAATCTAGCTCCACCCATGGAGATCAGGGCTTTAATGAGCTCTTTCTTTGATCATGCGATACCAGAATTAAAAACTACAGAATTTACTCAGGATAACTCATGGAAATTTAAGCCAAGTCTAACTGGGCCTTTGTACTGGTGGAAAAATAAGCACAATGGCACTTGGAGAAACCATCCCCCCTCCCCCTACTCAGCCTCCATGCAGTCATTGCAGAATGTTCTCCTTCATCCCCCACAATCCCTCAACACCCCTGCATTCTGAGAAGAAATATTGAAGAAGCACAGGGATCGATACGGGGAAATGGAATCCGGTTCCTCTAAAACTACTGACAATCTTCTTCCATTAGAGGAATGACCTGACTAGATTTTGTCCAAAGATCCTCAAAGCACATATATGTATGCAGCAGTCTTTTTTTTTTTTTAGTAAATCCACCCTTACTCTACTTGCCATGATTCAACGGCAAGGTGAGCTAAAGCTAAGAGAAAATCAAAGATCTCACGGTAATTGAAATGTTCTGCCCAGCTTCCTCTGGCCTTGTCATTGACTTTATCCCAGTAATCCCAGTTTCCTCTGCATCAGATCATATAAAAAAAGCAGGCAAATGTGAAAATCTCCCCTTTACTTATGTGCAGACTGCTTACTTGCACTTTAATCTAGCTCCAAAGAAAGTCGTTTTTGAGTTCAACAGGTAAACACTTACAGGACTGCAGACTTAATGATTGAGTGCTTTCAAGGGTAGGGGAGCAGAAATCACTCAAACAGTGTTTCAAATAATGATTATAATTATGAACAAAAACAAGCCATTTTTTCCTGCTTTTTCCACATTTGCTTATTTTTGTTCAAGATGCTTAAAATGTTAGATTACATCTAAAAAGCTTCAATTGCACTCTTTTAAAAGGCCTCCCTCCTTTCTTAAGCATTTCTTTCTTTTTTTCCTCATTCTTTCAGGTAATCAAGATAGGATGAAATTGCTCCTACTTAGACCATTTCTCTGTGAAGAATAAATAAAAAGTAATGGAATCACAGCTTTTAAAAACATTATTATTATTCTGTTCATGCTTATCTTTCTCCAGTTAGAAAGAGAAAAATGTACATTTTGTCCCCTCCTGCTGACCCTCTTTTCTATTTATCCACTTTAAAATGATCACTCTGAAAATCAAAACTATTTTCACTAATGATTTTGTAACTTTACCTTGCTAGTATACTTGAGTGCAAAAATATTTGTTAAAAAAAAAATCATCAAGGCTTTGCATTTGCTGGCCAGCCATGGAATAACAAGAGCAGACACAGAGAACTGGGTTGAAAAGGACCACTTTATTTAACCAAGAATTTGTTTAAACAGAGTTGACCCTGGAAAGAGACAAGAGAGGGAAGCAGCTTAGTGCACAGTGAACAGAAGCCAGGTATCACTCCATGATTTCCTTCTCAGACTTACCCTGGATAAACCACCTCAGTCCTGAGGACAACTCCATACTGGCTGCTCCCCATGTGTCCATCTCCTGTGTCCATCTCCCAAGGATCCCTTCCCTCAAGTTTCAGAACTGATACGATGGCAAAGCCCCCATCCCTGGCCAGCCCTCTGGGTCTCAGTACCTGAAAAGGCAGAGGCCTCCCCTTCACCAAAAAGCTGTTAAGGTATTCATCATAACTCTTATTTCCCCCCCAATACCTGCCAAGTGACTACCTATTTAAACACATCATCCCACACCAACTGACACAGTCCCCTAGATACAGTGTGGGGTAAGCAGAAAACCCCCAAGTAAAGGAGACAAAAATTCCTATCCAGCCCCAAAGGGACCAGCAAAGAACACATTACATTGGAGGTGGGGCGGTGGGATGAAAGATCATCCAAAAGGAAGCAAAGAGGGGTAGACAGAGCTAATAAACTCCTAATTCCCCTCACCCATATGCCTGGCATCATGGTCCATTGCGTGTGACATCATCAAGTCTGACCTCTCCTCCACCAAAGGCCAGCATAAGTTGATCCTACCCCACAGTGCCTCATGCTGCATGTGTCTGGATCTGTACTGCTGACCAACCATGGAAAAACAAAAGCAGACACAAAGGAACGGGTTGAAAGAGGCCACTTTATTTAACCTAGAAACTATTTAAACTGAGTTGAACCTAGAAAGGTACAAGGTGTGTGGGGGGAGTAACGTAGTGCAGAATCAGCAAAGGCCAAGCATCATTTCCATGATTTCCTCTTTAGTCTTGTCTGAGTGAACACCTGAATCCCAAGGGCAACTCAATAGCTGAGTTGTTCCCCATACTGGGAGAATAACTTGGAAGGAGATAAGGAGAAATCTACCCTGATTATTTGTACTCCCATGTAAGGATCAAGGATGTAATCAAGGGTTTGCATCTTTAATCTTTATTATACTATGCGTAGATGAAAGACCCTTCTTAAGAGTGTGGATAGCCTGTACCATTAATGCCTCTATATATTTACATATAGAAACCAAATATCTCTCAGCATTTCATACGAACAGAGAAATTTGCTTTATACCAGGTCATAATAATAATATCAATACTAATTATGGTAATAACAGGCCCATGTAACTCAATATCATCTATTATGATTCTCTCACTGCAGTCTCCACAGTCTCAAGAAATGCTATCAGCTTCTGTCTGATCCTTTTAACTAGAGATGGCTGGGCATGGCAGTGGGGGAAATTATTCTGATTTGCCTTCAACTTTTCTGCAGTGTATTCTAGCCTGGACACTCAAAGCATCTCCTGGCAGCTAAGCCTACAACATGGGCCTCAGCTGTTATCAAGTGGCAAAGAAGGGACATGGCAGGAGAGAAGGAGAGATGACCCAGTATATGAGGGGAAAAGAATAGCACCCCTTGTGTGCAGCCATGGTCTCAAGTAGAACAAAAGAGGATACTAAATAGGGAAGCACAACCACTTTCTTTGAGCCAGACAGATAACAAAAATCCTGGATGATGCCTTTGTCAATCTCTATCTATCCATTTCTCTGATGCTCCTACTCTTCATAGGGTCATATGTGGAGATCCTTGCAAGAGAAAGGTGAGCACAGGGGAATAGACCCATATCCTGTTGTGGTTTGAGAGAAGTAGTGGTTCCTTCCTCTGCAGCTACTAAAAGAATCCAATACACAGGCACACCTTTTTTGTATGTCAGACAGAATGCCAGCCATAATATTAACCTTTTCCAAACTAGTGCTGTAGAAACGTTGAATTTCACCTTCCAAAGCCTCTTCAACTGTTAAGAGTGGCTTCACCAACCTTGATAAAGCAAAACATTGTCCTGATGACTCCTTGTCAATGGTCTGGAATTCTGGATGCTGTACTCCAAAGCATTTTTCTACTGTCCCAGCAGATTCCAAAGCATTTGTCTGGCAGCACAATGGAGAAGGTTGCTATAGTGGTTGTCCACACTGACTTTAGAAAGAAAAAAACCCAAAACAAAATAGAGCTCCTATTATAGCCTGTAAACTTCCTCTCCCCATAAGATAAAGCTTTATTCTCCCTTTTCTCTTCAGCAATATAGAACAAGAAAGGAAAGATAAGGAAATCCCTTTGAGAAAATTCAGTTGAATAAACAAGAATTCAGCACACACACCTTATTTCCTGTGTTTGTTTACACAGCCAGCTATCATCTGCAAGGCTAGCAGAACTGTAATACAAGCAAGATTCAAAAGAGACAAAGAGTCTTGTACTGCCTGAAATCTCTGTTCAGCTAAAGCTAATCAAATCTCATCAAACCCATGGCAATATCAGTGGTCCAAGTATGCCAAGGACACAAGCCCAAAGAGTTTATGATTGCATAAGTTCTTATCTGAAAAAGGTTGAATTGGGAGATGTGTCAACTTGTCTGGTAGGGCAGAGGATATGTATCTATATCAGGGTGGACAACTTGTGGTTCTTCAGCTGTTGGTGGACCACATATACCACCAATGTTTATCATTGGCTATGATGATTCTTTCTAATGGAAATTGCAGTCTAATAACTTCTGGAGGGTTCTCAATTGCTAGTCCAAGATGCATGTCCTAATGTCAAAGTATAACACAACATATACAATCAAATAATCACCCCAAAAGATATCACAGATAACATAGAGTTGCCCTGTTGTTGCTGACAATTTGAAGCCCTGTTTGTCTTCATAGAATAATAGATCATAGAATTGGAAGAACCACATGGGTCGTTCAGTCCAACCCCGTGCTATGCAGGAAAACCCATCAAAGCATTCCCAACAGATGGCCATCCAGCCTCTGCTTAAAAACCTCCAAAGAAGGAGACTCCACCACACTCTGAGGTAGCATATTCCACTGCCGGACAGCTCTGACCTTCAGGAAGTACTTCCTGAGGTTCAGGTGGAATCTCCTTTCCTGCAGCCTCTGGAGCAGCAGAAAACAAGCTCAATCCCTCTTCAAAATGACATCTCTTCAAATATTTAAACATGGCTATCATGTTCCCTCTTAACTTTCTCTTCTGCAGACTAAATATACCCAGCTCCCTAAGCCACTCCTCATAGGGCATGGCTTCCAGACCCTTCACCATTTTGGTGGCCCTCCTCTGGACCCACTCCAGCTTGTTGGTATCTTTCTTGAATTGGGGTACCCAGAACTGGACACAGTATTCCAAATGAGATCTAACCAATGCAGAATAGAGTGGTACCATTACCTCCCCCGATCTAGACACCATACTCCTATTAATGCAATCAAGAATAGCAATGAATTTCTTGGCTGTTGCATCACACTGCTGACTCATGTTCAGCTTGTGATCTACCAAGACTCCTAGATCACTTTCACACATACTGTTTTCCAGCCACGTGTCCTCCATCCTATATTTATACATTCCATTTTTTTCTGCCTAAGTGCAGGACCTTACCTTTCTCTCTGTTGAAATTCATTTTGTTAGCTTTGGCCCAGCCAGACATGTAATACTTTCAAGTAGAACACTTGGATCTACCACTACTGGCATTTGAGAGAAATTTGAATAGCCTAGATCAGTAGGAAACAAAGTCTAAAGCTCCATTTAATTTTTTTAGAAGTTGATGGGGATCCAAAGAGAAAATCACACTCAGTCCAAGCTTCATTACAATGTTATGGAATTATGTGACATAGGCATGTTACACAAGGCATATTTTTTGAAAATAGTGGTATTCTTGCTCCACCATGACAAATGATTCTTGGATGAATCATAAAGCTATCACAGATTTCTCCCCATTAAATAATCCCTCAACCTCCTACTATAAGTTATTTCATTTCATCTGAATTCAGTTTATGTTTTCTCCCCCCGCCCCGCCACTCAGCCACTCCATAATTGATTCTGAACAGATATTCATATCATCTCAATCTCTTACTGACCTTTCACAGCAGTTTCATATATTTGCTAAATAGCACAAAGTATAGAAGACTTGAAAGATGTGGGTCTGCACAACAACACTACCAAAGAGTCAAGCAATAATTCACCCGCATAACTCTCTTAAAAACCTTTTATAAGATAGTACTCTGGGTTTGAACCTGCTCACTGAGACCAGCTCAGTCAACTCAGGTATGCAGCTTGTTTGGTAGCAGATGGATGGATAGTGCACAGTCCTAGTGGCTGGCTTGTATGTTTCCAGGATGATGTTTTCACTCCAGATTTTATTCTTAACCTTGAAGAAGCTGTCCAAGGTGCTGAACCTTCTCACAAGGTGCTTAGCATTTGGGATAGTTCATTGAAATTTGGATTATAATCTGGAATAGATGTATAGCTGCTTTTTGAAGAATGAGCTTAGTCTGAAGAATAAGAATAAAGAGGAGAAGGAGAAGGAAAGCAAATGCAGTTGCTCCTATACCTAAAGATGATAAAGGGAGCCTCATGGCCCAGTGGCTACATATACAAAGAAAGGAGCCATTTCATTCAGGGTGGCAGCATGATACATTGTAGAGCTAGAGTATTATTGAGTTCAGTTCTTTCAACTTTCTGTTTGACTGAATGCAGGCTGGTAGTTAAATCTTGAAGAAATAATGTTGACAGTGACATAGCAGTATGTTTAAAGTGATTTCTTTTACTGCAGTTATGCCACTTCACCATGTATTATTTTTAATGGCACTGCTTGCTGCATGTAGGTAATAGATGTGCAACATAGTAAAATCATCTGCAAGGTTTGTAAGTGTGCTTTTGTCGTGGAGGAGGAAATGTCAAGAAGTGTGTGTGCATAAGTCACCCTTTTATGCTCTCTCTTTCTATTTAAGATGTACATACTGATTTTTCCCTTTCCTACCTCCAGTATATGCACTTTAGGAAGCAGTAAATCTACCATGATTCAATGTTTAGATGGTGCTAACAATGTGGTACATACAGAGGAGGGCATTCCTGGTGCCAGATAGCAGAGAAATGATAAATGCTGAAGTGCAATTGCTCTTCATGACAGTGTCCATAACAGTATCTCCAAAAAATCTCCAGATGCTGGCAGATGCATTGATCCATATCAACAAACTAGTTCTACATATTTCAACCAGCAGTGGTCCCTTTGTACAACTAATGAGTCTCAATTGCTCATTGTGGATCAAGCTGTCTCTACATACTTCATGACAGGGATAGTGGTAAACTGCATATAGTGAACGGAAACATCCATGTTCCCTAGTTAAATGTAACAATTTAGCTGACAGGTAACAGTGAAGCCTCAGAAGAATGGCAGATGATGTCATCATCTCTTTTAATAAAGACATCTCAGCTACTTTCCCATCTCTGGGCCCTAGAATTTGAGAAGCAAGCTTAGAGATCCACCTTTCACCCAATGATTGCTCCTGGGTGCTCTCCCTCAAACGCAATACCCTCTACCCAGATCACCTGCCAAATGATTAAAATATGGTCAGCACCACTTCATTCCAATTACCCCAAATTCTTCTCAGAGTGTGTGAAGGAAGAAAAGGCAAAACTTTCTCATGAGGCCAATAGGGAAAGAATTTTCAAACACATTAAAAAAATGGTTGCAAAACATGTTTTTTGCATGACAATAGATCCTAATTAGAAGAATCCTGGACTGCTTAGAATCTCCTAGAATCTCTGCACAAAATTCATACATGATTGTTTCATGTACTAAACAGCATTTTCTGTACAAGAAACCACATCTTTACAGAGAAAGTTATTTCATGTGCAGTAAACACTGTAATTTTAGATTTATTATGTGCAAAATTCTCATATGGTTAATGTTCATAAAAAGGGACATTTTCTGTGCAGGGAACAGCTTTTTCTGTGCAGAAAATAATATTTTTGCATAGAAATATTATTGCCTGCACAGAAAATACTTTTTGTTCTACTTTACAGAAAGGGGTATTCTATGCCCCAAAAATTTGTGAATTTCTCCCCTAAAGGCTAACCAAAGGTCCAAGATTCTAAACAACAATAGTTATAGTCTGTACTGATCTAGAGTGTAGTGAGGAAAGTGAAGAAACAAAATGAGCTTCTGAGACTGGATGAATAATAATGACCTTCCAAACTCATGGCCCAGTGTTGTGTTCCTAAAGCATCATGACACATCATCACCCAGCCTTATTTTGAGGAGGAAGAAAAGTTCTTTCTTTTTATTGCACAGGATATGACAGTGCCATCGAATCCAATTAATGTACGTTCACAAAACAGACTGAGGTCATTTTTATACTACATTGTAATAATGTTCTTACTCCACTTTCAACGTAGCAATACAATAGCATGTGTATTTCTGTACCTCTTATCAGTAAGTGCTCTCTAAGTGGTTTACAATGTGCTAGCTAATTGCCCCCAACAAGCTGGGTACTCATTTTACCAACCTGCGGAAGGATGGAAGTCTCAGTCAACCTGGAACCCAGCAGGATCAAGCTCACAACCTTGTGGCTGCAGTACCAGCATTTAAACACTGCACCACCAGGACACACAAGAGCCATCCTGTGGAATTCTGGGGTTTGTAGTTTACTGAGGCCAAAGAGTTCTTTGGATGAGAATTCTAAATGCTCCTCCCTAAACTGTAAACCCCAGGATTTCATAGGATGTTGAAAGTGAAATAATAGCACTATATCAGTATAGTGTGGAAATGGCCTCAGATTTTGCTGGCTAAACATATAACTGCATAGATAGCAGTGGCATAGCTACAATACTGCAATGTTATTGACTGCTTACCTTCACCATTGCTAAGTGACATTGGAAAAACTATGAACTCTAGGATAGGAGGCCATAGTGCACTAACATGTCAGACGTTGCTAATAGCTGTATCTTTTTTCTTATGTTCATTTTTTCCCTATAAACTTTTTCAATACATGACTTCATTTTGATGCTCTTTTAATCTCATTGTAATCCACTGGTTTAGATTTGGAATGGTGGCATTTTATTGGTCTTGAATTAATCATACACTACTGCACTACTTTTAATATCCTTCTATTGGCAAAACAGACAGATAAAAAGTGATCAAATTCTTATAATAAGCAAAATAAACCAAGGAAAATCAATTCTGGCTTGTATATGAAACACCTTGCCATCGTTAATCAGAATCGATCCATCAAGTCATGTATTCTGAGTGCGAAGAAAATAAAGTTTTGATGATCAACAGCTTGAGGCAGTTTATTTTAAATTGAAAAACAGATAACATCATATAGGAAACTTCAAAGTACGTTCCACGCAAGGCTGAGCGTTTTCACCTTTGCTTTCTGTTTCTCATCTTCTAGGAAAATAAAAAAAGTTTTTCTCTATGCTTTTCTTATGGTTCTTGGTAGGGGAACACATCTGGTGTAAAACGTATAATTTTTCTGACTCTCCTGGAACACATGCAAAACTTTCAGCCATATGGTGATCACTTTAGAGTGAGAAGGACAGCTCACTATTGGTGGTGTTGGTTTCGGTGGGGGTTGTCTATTGAAATGAACACTGTCCAACTCTGGCTGGATTTTTCCTATATTTTTTCTTTAACAATTGAAACTGATGGAAGAAAGGCAAAATTTGGTTGCAAGTTAAAGGAAATGATCGACACAGGGATTCTATTGAAGCTTCTCTTGACTTGATCTATAGTCATCAGCTGTGTCATAGAAGTCTAGAGAGGATGAGGTCCACTAGATACCTCCATGTGAGGCATAGAAGGACCTCACTTTCATGATAATGACCAGATTCGTTGCAATGTGCCCAGCTGAAGACTGGTGGGATAGAAGGGCTCAATAGCCCACACCCATGGGATCTCTTGACCTGTTAATTAAATGGCACCAAAAGGAAGGAATACCATTGCTATTTCATCTGACTAACTTTTGAATATGTTATTTGTTATTGTCCATTTCATAACTTAATGCATATATCACATGCATAAATTATGCCTATCAAATAAGATAATAAACTTGCAGTCATGAACATGACCACAATCACATTCTTTGTACTGAATGTGCACCCATTTAATATTTTCCTACATATTAGGTGGTGGGAAGAACATATTAATGTTCAACCCAGCTCAATGTTATGTTGTACATGCTTGCCATGTCACTGTGAGGTTTTTAAACAGGGACTGGATGGCAATCTGTTGGGCATGCTTTAATTGTGTATTTCTTCATGGGAGGAGGTTGATCTGGTTGTCCTTTGTGGTCTCTTCTAATTCTATGATTCTAAAGATCAGAAGCCTAGCCAAGGGGGAGAGAAGGAGAGAGAGAGCTAGCAACAGACTACAGATATGATGGAACAGCCAGGGATTCAACATCATACCTTTAAGAATGAAGAACAAGAAATTATCTTCCTAAGTGGGTGTCAGGTTTTCTTCCTCAAGAGATCTGTGAAGCATCTTATCGAAAGCCAATTCAACTAATGTTTCTATTCCTTAGAATACAATGGCCAAGTAGAAGTTGACAGAAATAAAATCCCAGCTAGCCTCTGGATTGTGCAACTGTGCATGTATCAGTTTATTGTTCAATGAAAATTTGAGGTGGGGAGGCTTCCACAGTGAAGCATGGGATGCCATCCTGACACGCTTTCCAAAAATGTGAAAGCACAATAGGAGTGAATAGAAGCCAAAAACAAGCCACTCCCAATTAAATGGAGTTTGTCTTGGGGTTGGGAAAAGAGTTGGACTTCATGATCATCCGGCATAAATTTATTAATGCCTGACCTGTACAGAACAAAAGTGTAGCAATCTCATCAAGGAGCAAGCCTGAAGTAAACTATTAATGTGAACAGATATTTGTAGATACTTGTGTTGGAGCTGAGCCTGGTGAACCATTTGCTAAAGCTTTAGTCTCTTTCTTCCTTGCTAAGTGACAAATATAGTTTCGTTTATCAAACAATGCATTTTACCTCCATGATTTTGTATTGTGATTAATCCAATTATCTACGCTTCTCTAAAAGAGCATGAGCATACTGGATGGTTTTGTTTCCTGCAGCAAAGTAATTTTCTGCATGACCAGCAATAATGTAATGGCAGAAATTTTAATAAGTGGCAATCATTTTTAAAATTAAACCTTAAGTAGGTTACAGATCCCAGTAATGTGTCATTGGTGCACCTGAAGTGATGAACCTTCTTAAAAAGGGAGGAAAGCATCTTTGAACCCCACAAAATGTTCCTGAATAAATAAGAATATTAAGGTTATATTGTGTCAACAGCAGAAATTAGGTTTTGATATCTTTTGTTTCCTTCCTTCCTTCCTTCCTTCCTTCCTTCCTTCCTTTCCCTTTCCCTTTCCCTTTCCCTTTCCCTTTCCCTTTCCCTTTCCTTTCTCCCCCCGCCTATATTTTCATTTCTTTCTCTCTCTTTCTATATTTCTTTGTTTTAAAGAGAAGTCTAAGAAAATATGGTTGGAACAATAGTGGAATGTCCGAATGTCTCTGTTCAAACAAGAATTATGAAGGGAATTGAAAGCAATGACAAGTTTATGGTCACATGATTTGTTTATTTCCAATATGTTAACTTCAATGTACATTATATCAAAGCATCCCAGGAGCAAATGCAACTTTGTAGAGACATTTATAACAGTCATTTCAGATTCATAACTGTTGAAGTTTCAGAAATGCCAAGTTTTATTAAGCATAACATAATCTGAATGGAGGCAACCAAACTGTGTTCTTGGACTTTGGTACTGAGCTGAGATTGACTACACTATAATGGAACAATGTTAGATGTAGATTTTTTGTTGTTATTTTTCTTGTTGCACAATTTTTCAAATAAAATATTTTGAGGGAGTGAGAGAGAAAGCGTGCAATACCTGGAACAGTAGACAGCCCCCTACAGATTCAACTGCACACTGTATATCTCTCACTGAACCTGAAAACAGAAGAACCATAGAAGGAAAATCAATTTTGTGTAACACCTTATCTCTTTAATGTTCTGCCTCCATAGAGTATTTCCTCATGCCCTGGATGGGGGTGTGGGGGGGCAGAGAAAAATGACTAAAAAAATTAATGTTTACAAATTACAATATGAACTGACCTGTCCACACTATGGATGGAAAGGATATTTGAAAACATTTTTAAAAAGCTGAAAAACATGAAAAAAACATGGACTGACAAGTGCTTACCAACCCCTGAAATAATGAGACCACACAAAATGCTTGGGTGAAATCAAAGCAAATTTATGTAAACTGTTACCTATTTAAGTTAATACCCTGAGGATGCAAGAAGGGAGGAGTCCCAAGTGTGGGAGCAGCAGAGGTAAGTGGTCTCCCCTAGACCTCTTCCCCAGCTTTCCCTGGATGAACACCAGGCCCTGAGGGGTAACTCAGGGAGTTCGGTTGCTACCCTGTTCAACCATTTTCTGGCAGGCCAGTCCAAGCATACATCCTCCCACCTTGTTGCAGGACCAGAAGTGAGGGCTAACCACCTCAGGCCACCCCTAAATACAGACTCCTTCCCTACCCCATCCCAGATCTCACAACATGTAGGGGCAGTTCCCAAGGCTTATCCATCACAAAAAAGGTGTCATAGGTGTTCACTGAACTCCTTCGTCTCCCCCATCCCATGCCACCAATAAGGACAAATCTCAGCTTAGTCTTTATCGCCCACCAGAGTGGCCAAGATGGCCTGCACACCTTGTGGAAAGTCCTTGAGGAAAATCTAGTTCCCTTCTACAAATAGGTGCACACTGTCTGACTAGTAAGTCTGCAAAACTGATTAGTGGATGGATTTCTATGGTTTATTCCATGAGAAGACAGCATTGCTCTGGAGCAAATTCTCCCACAAAATGAATGTAATCTAAGTAATGTTCAAGTCCTCCCAATCCCATTTTAGGACATTTCCGTATTACACTGTTATAGTGCTATTATTCCATTTTCAACATCCTGTGGAATTCTGAGGTTTACAGTTTACTGAGGCCAAAGAGCTCTCTGGCTGAGAATTCTAAATGCCTCCCTAAATTGCAAATCCCAGCATTCCATACGATATTGAAAGTGTAATAATAGCACTATAACAGCATAGTGTGGAAATGGCCTTAATTTTAATTGCCCATTTCAGATAAGTGTAGAAAGTCTCAAACATGGCACATGAAACAACCCATAGGGAGAGCCTGATCCATATATATATAAAAAAACAGCAACTCAAGATGTCAGGTAGCCCTCCATATTTTAGTTATGGGACATGTAGTAGGAGTTAAGTAGCAGCTTGCTTGTAACAAGGTATGAGAACCAGAGACCGTTAGATAAACAAAGCTAGGAATGTAGTGATAAGCACTAACAGGCTAAACCAGAACTCCAAGGTCTCTTTTGGGCAGGATGAGAAACTTTTTGCTTTTAATGGCTTGGATTTTGCTAATTGCCTCCAGTTTACTCCCTGAAGTCCTGTACTATGTATCACACTCCTAATAAATAGTGTATTTGCACTGTTGTATTTGTGTGTGTGAATTCGGTTCCTGACACAAAAGCCTCTGGATGGACTAATAGAATGCAAAAGGTTAACTCAATACCACGCTTCAAATGTGTACTCTGGATGAATGGAATCATTACAGACTTCCCATGATGTCAGGATAAATGATGTATTAATCTTAATCCCCCAGAGTTTTCTGGGGGAACAATTCCTAGAGGAGGCACTCTTAGGTTAGAAACAGGAGAGGAACTGTAAGGACCAACTCCCCTACCCTTAGCAAACTCCTTTCTAATTTTTTCCCCTAACTGCATGTTCCAAATCAATAACTGATTTTAAATTCTTAGCCCTAAAGAGGTGACTGGAACCCCTGAAGGGAATCCTAAAGTCAAAAGTAAATCCCTCATGTAAATATTGTCAAACTGTCTGGTTGAGGTATAAAAGCAACCAAACCAAAATCTATCAAGCCTAATTGGACTAGCTAACCTTTGCTGAAGAGTGGGGGTTACCTGTTCCACAGTTGCCTCCCTGCTCTTTATTATTGAAACTGGTTCCTCTACCTTTAGGACAGTTGTGAAAGGAATGTGATCCCACACAAACTGAACATTCATGCCTATACTTACAGGGCTGGCATGCATACAGGTTACCTGGCTGCTTTCATATGGAAAGATTTGTCATAAAAGAGCCAGACATGCCCTGCAAAGTCCATGTATGTTCTGTAAATATTGTTCATATATGTGATTGGCAAATAAGCTCTGTGAGGTTGGGCTGTAGTGATTACTTCAGTGTAGATGAAAAACTCAGAGAGCCAATTAGCCTAGTTAAAATCCATCCCATGTTCCTTAGGATTCTCTTTCTCCTCATTATCAAGATACTTCTTTTCCCCTTTTTCCAGTTCCCAATGGTGGGGGGCATCCATATATTCCCCTTTCAGGATCTTTTCTGTGGTGGAGGTGGGCAGGTGGTCATCAAGAGTGATCATCTGCTCACCAGCAGTCCTGGAGATCATGGGAAACTGATCCAAAAGGACAGACCTTTTCTTGACAGACCCCACTGATAATTGCCCTAAGGGGGGGGGCTACAAGTGTGACCAATAAGAGAACATCTATGGCCACATGGAAGATTGGGGATAAACAACTGTAGAGTTAGACCCTGGTGAACTGTGAAAACTAGCCAAAGGATATGGCTGGGTTATTGGCAGACTCCAGGGCCCCCACAGCCAAATATAATTTGAACCTCCATTGTTGTGTATAGCAGTCCTACCTGGAGTATGAGTTGAAGGGTTGCCACTGTTGTGTTGAACATCAGAAACAGAAGTGTGTAGTGGGGCATGTTCCAAGCTGGCTCCTATGGATATCTCAGTCATCAATGATTTCCTATCTTGCTCTAGAGTTTCAAGACAAGTGATAATTTTACTAGCAACACTGGTTCGAAACATTTTTTTTTCTGAACCCTTGCTTTTTTCCTGTATTTTAGCCTGTTTCTCCCTTTCCAGAGAATGATACTTAGTCAAGATGGTGCTAGTGATATCATCACTAGAAGTGCAGGTGTCAGGGGAAGGGCACTTAGAAGATGGGGACATTTTAGGTGGGCTTTTGCCACCAGACCCTCTAATGAGGATAAAGTAGTTACTATAATTGACAGCCTGTAAATAAGACCAGTGGCAAAGGAATGAGCTAGTACAGGAAGCAGTGTATTTCCAGTATTCTCCTTACCAAAAAGAAGGGAGAAGAGGAAGAGAAAGAAAGTAAAAAAAAAAATACATAAATAAAAATAATTGAAGGGGCATGACTAGATAACCTCGAGGTACAACAGTGGTGATGTTGTCTGCAATGTTCCAGCATAGGCACTGAGGCCTGAACAACTGCAGTCTTAGTGTTGGGCAATAACAGAGCACTGGCCCAATATAGGACCATATCAGGCTTGCCAGATTGCACAGGGGCCAAACATCACAAAAATGAAGGTGAAATGGCTTGAGGCAACAATAACAGGCCAAAGACCCAAAGTGTTACCTTACCGGTAAACGCTGTCCCAGGGTCTACAATTTTGATACAAAATATGATTCAACATGCCTGAGAGGTCACCCAGATGAGCACATAGGCAGCAACGGTTGAACAACCAGGTCAGGCCAGTACAATCCCCCATCACTTAGCCCCAGGAGACCTCAAACTGTGCAAGCCCACAGTAGACAAAGGGTCCTCAGCCACTGAGGACCCAACTTGAGGGGATTAGTGTGTTTTCCCCCAAGTTGAGTACTGATAGCAATAAAATCCTATCAGGCAAGGACCATCTGCATAAATTCACACCGGAACCCAAAGTAACTGAAGATCCTGAAACTTTGGCAACACCTTGTGATCTCATCATGCAAAAGGAGTTGCCATTGTGCAACTTCTTTTCTGTTGCAGCACCCTTTGTTCTCCCCGGGAGAGGATTTGCCCTGAAGGTACTTTTTCTCCTACAAATAGTCCCAGTTTTGGGGCATTTCTTTGGATCAGTCCCAGTTATACCAGTTGACCATTTCTCCATCAATCAAATAATCCCCTCAGCCCTCTGTGCTGAGCGCTATACTTCTTCACTGTTTTTCCCAGACCAAGGAATTCAGGAAAAGGTGCAGTATCACCCCAACTACAATTCCTTCAATATTTCCCCTATCCAGTTTCCACTCTTTGCTTCTTAAATCTTTGTCAAGGTCAGAGACCTGGGCAGTGAACCAGCCCAGAGAAGGGAGTGTGAGAGTCAGCAAAGTCCAGCAGGGAGGAGACAAGCAAGCACTTTACACAAGGGAGTTAATTTACCAGAGCGTCAAGCCAAAGCCATAATCTGAGTCCCAAAAGCCAAGGGTCAAGAGATCAATTCAAGGTAGCAGGAACCAGGTGCTGGGAGCAAGGAACAGGCAAGAGGAGGGCGTGAAAGAAGTTTGCCACAAGCAAAGGAAAGCTTCCAGGCAGGCAGGCAGTTATATAGCCCAAGACACAGGTGTGGCTAGTCACTGCTTCTTGAACTTAATCAAGGAAGCCTCCCTTTGCTCAGCTCTCTTGAGTCTCCACCTTGTTTGTGGGCTGATTGGCCCCCAACCATGTTCAGAATCAGATCCCTGTTGCCCTAAAGGAGCAGACAGAGGAACGCCCAAGCCTGCTTGGTCCATGACAGCAGGGGGAGCTCTTGAGCTGCAGGACTCATCTCCAGCCAGAGCCACAGGGACCAACAGCTGCTCTCATCATCTCCACCCTGAGCAACAGGGACCAACAGCTGCTGCTCAGCAGCAGCAGCTCTGACAGGGGCTTCAGTTATCACAATCTTGAGTAGTGTGTGAGTGATTGAATTGATGTGTGAGACTTTCATTCAATAAAATCATTTATTGGATATCTTTGTTTGGTTTTTGGCTTGGCCTGACCCCATAAAAACTGGGTAAAAAGACCCAGGCCTCTTACCTCTCACCTTGCTATTGCTTGTGCGCTGGCTAGCTTCCATTCCCTATCACATGGAGCACATTAAGGCGTCCCCTATGGGACCCCCAGAAATCAGGGTAACAAAAGCACATGGTCAGAGTCTCCTAACCATTAGGGGGCCTGCAAAACAGGTCAGAGCCAGCATATCCACAATGGAGAACATGATAGAGGGGGTAAGGCTGGGTTCCCCAAGTGAGAATGTCCAAACAGTCATGCACCGGCACAAGCTGGCTGCAAATTCCAAGACAGGAGGAGAAAAGGGAGGGACCCACATATTGTCCCAGCCACAGTCAGTAGAGGAAGTCAATAAATATCAATGCAAATCTTAAGGTTTGTAGTGTGGTGGCACAAAGGAGGCTCCATGTTGTGGGAAAACCATCAACAAAATCATAAACTGAAGACTGGCTAATACAATTAAGGATAGCAAAAAAAAAGAAAAAGAAAGAGGTCTTGTATCCTCCCAAGTCTCTAGACTCTCTCACTTACATACCAGATCACTCACTCACATGCCTGACCACATTCTTGATGCATTCTCAAAGAAATAGATTATGGAGTTGATCCAGACAATATAGCCTCATGTGCCACCTCCATTCTCTGTGGCCCGGCACAATTATTGGCCTCTTGTTTGAAGGAGATCAGCAAAAGCACCTCCTCCCAGCAATGCTGCAGAGCACATTTTATTTATTTTATGTAACAAAGAGTAAAATTTGTTTTGGGCAACAAACATTCTATTCTACACAACAAGCAGTATTTTCTGAACAGAAAACAGCATCTTGTGTGCAGAAAATAATTTGTACAAAACAAGCTGCACAAAAAGTCTGTCTCCTGTACAGTAAATTCTGTGGTTGGGGACATTCCATGCCAAACATGTACATGGTTGATTTGCACTGATAGCCACATTTTATGCACAACAAACAGCTTTTTCCGTGCAGAGAAAAAAATACATTTCTTTTTAGAAACATTATATTTTGCACAGGAAATGGTGCAACTGGAGACATTCCATGCAGTATTTCCATGTGATTGACTAACACTTAAAACAATATTCTCTGCACAGGAAGAAAATTTTTGTGCAGAAAATATTTCTGTGAAGATGCTCTCTTCTGTGCAAAGCTTGATGCTTTCTCTGCTTTCTGTGGAAACCAACCACAGGCAATTTTTGTGCAGAACAAATCCCAAACAGCAAAAAGGTTTCAGAAACTGTAGCTTTCAAAGTCTTTCTTATAGTGGGAACAAAAATTGCTAAGATTACTCATTGCCTTCTTTGAGAGGAAAATTAGTGATGAATTACATCACTACACATTACATTACATATGATCCAGGCTAATGTATAGATTAATATGCACAAAAGAATACTAATAGAGGTAGAAAGGGATTTCTGCCATGAACCAATGGCAACATCAAAAGCCCTGCTTCCATACTGGCAGCCAGTGTGGGAGGTGGGGGGCAGTTTCACATTGGTTTCTCTCCTGGATTTCTCTCATTTTCTTCCCTGTAAAAATCAACAGGGTGAAAGTATCTATGTGTACAGGAGGCTGGCATAGGTAATAGGACAAGCCCTGTGGCCCCACAAAATGTTGTAAGGAATTTGTATCCACAGAACCAAATCTGTCTCCTCCCACCCTAAAGATGCCCTGATTTATGGCCTACATACTTCCACTGATCTTTCTGCAGGTGCAAAAGTGGTGTATCCTCCCACAGCAAAGCTCTTCTTCATTGAAGGGCCCCTCCTAACCCACTCTAGTCCGCAGATCTGGGGACCAAGATTATGCTGTGAGCCACCCATCAGGTTTTTTAATACATTTACAAATCCTGTAATGTAATTTCCAAGTCAAAAAACTTCATCAGAAGGTTATTCTGATAGAGCAGTTGATCTACAAATATATATTTTAAGATATGTTCAAAAGATATAACATATTCAGAAATCCATGTGCAAACTAAAATATTAGCACAGATTTCTTTAAAACGATATATTGACCACTGGGTGAACAAGTGAAACAATGAGATACAAGGACTAAGATGATTCATGAATCCCTAAAAAGAGCAGCCATCCCAACAGAGGTCACAGACCCATCAAAATGTACCACTGATTTCTCTGGGAAAGTTAAGCACAAGCTTTCCTAAAGAATTCCAGTTATGCTTCATAATTTTCCTGGTAGATGATGGTTGTAGTTCTGTAGATTATTTCAACAATAATGATTTGTCAAATCTCAGTGGTGACTGGTGGCTCCCATGTTAGTGGGGTGGGTGAATCTACTCTGAACTTTAAATGAACTATGAGAAGTGCTGATCCTGCTTTGAGGATAGGTTTTAGCACCATGGATAAGTCCTTTACAGTTTGTAATGTCATAATACTCAGAGCTTATTCCCTACCCCACTGACATGGAAGCCACCTGTTGCCACTGGTATCTCAAAATGTCTTGCCTTAAAACATTTAATTACTTGGCAGCACCAGTTATTGTGCATTGCTCTATGGAGAGCTTGCCCCAATTATGCTACAGAAGCAGAAGCAATACAAGGGAAAACAATGCCTTAAGTAAAGTACTATTAATTGACTGATTTTGGTCTGGGATTGCCTAATAATTTATTAAGAGTGAACCATTAGACTAGCATTGTTTGTTTCACTTTTAGACAGTTATCTACCAAAGTGTTTCATGGATAAGCCCATTTCAAAGCATAATGGAAGTGTTATGGCCTAAGCGATAACTTGTGATGGCAGAACATAGACAGGAAATGAGGAAATCACTTAATAAGTGTCAGAAATGTAATTTGCTCCTTCTCTTCTGCATATTTTATCTGCTCCACTGATCTTATGTACTATACAAAATAAGTTCAGGTTACTACCAGATTAATGTGATATTTGCCACAAAATAAATGAGGATGCCAGCTGATTTGCATTACCGTAAGACACAAGATGGATTAATATAATTTTCCACTTCTACCATATATTCAGTTCATCAGTGTTTACTGAAGAAAATATATTACTGGGATCATACATCAGTAAGACTTTGTATTATGTTTGCATTAGGTCCAGATAACCAGAAGCATTTATTACTGTGAACTTTCATGCAATGCAAGCTAAACTGAATAACCATTAAGACTATATGGGCAGTGAAAACACTTTGGATAAGTAAAAGTTGGCTCTTGCAATACTGGCAAAGTATTTTGCTAAAGTAGATTTTGTTCTAATTTCAAATAGATTATTGAAAAATAACACATCATATCGCAGTCCTGAAATGATTCTGCCATCTGATAATGTTTCCTTTGTATGTGTGTTTGTGTCTGAAATAATTCTTCTCTGGAGAAGAATCATATCTTATTGGCAAGGAACACAGAAGGATTCAGGATCAATCTCTGGGGGGAAGCAGAGAAGTCAATTACCCGCCCAAAGCCCTACTGCTTTACTTTAATGGATATTAATGGGAGGGAAATTAACCATGACAGAAATGTACTTTACAGCCCTGATCCTAAGATCTCTTCATTGAACAAATGAAGCTTTGAATCTATTATATTCAAGGCCATTACAATCTGTTTTTGAAACATCTTTTTTAAAGGAGTTATAGCCATCAGAAACATTTTTGGTAGCATTTCTATGCCCACAGAGCTTCTGTACCTTTGGGTCAGACATCCTACTCTCTGAAGGAGCTTCTGCCAGTGGAGAGCCACCAAGTATTAAACCTGTCAAATTTAAGGTGGTTAGAATTGCTCTGTCCCATGCCATGGATATGATTAGCTCTTGATTTTGATCTTTTGATGTTCGGGGAAGTTTCTTTGAATGGAGCATTCCTTTATTCAAGATACAATTTTTGCTTGAAACCTTTGAAGGATTTGAAAAAGTTAGGTTTTGAAGTACAAATCCTCAAATGCCCATGTCAATATGTCAAGTGATCATGTTGGCTTGAGGATTCTGGGAATATACACTAAAGTAATTCTTCTGAGCTCTGGTGAAACACTCCTAGCAGAATGAAGAATGGCTTCCACAACCAACTACCAGTGTTGACAAACACATTACCAAGATTTTATGATCACTGTAGTCAGAGGCAAATGAAAGTACCAGTATTGTTATTTACTGAGTATTGGAGAGGAAATACAGATACAAAGAACTGATGGGCATGGGACACACCAACAACAGAGTAAATGTTTACAGGCATTACATTCAAAATGTCAGTTACTATTACAAATATTTTCCAATGACTGTTCAGATGTTAAGGAAGAGATCCTTTGAAGCAAGAATATCAGTGATATCAGAATTTTTGTAAAGAATATTAAAAACTAGACCAGATAAGCATTTGGTCTGAGCCAACATGGCTCTCCTTGTATTTTTGATAGAAAATTTCCTATTCAGAAATTATTTCCATGATTCTTTTGTTTTGAATCTCACTACAAGTGTAGTGGTTCCACTTTATCCTGTCAGCATTTTCAACAGAATTAGGACCTTTCTTGACATAATTCTTCTGACTTAGATTTCTGAACCTTTTAATATAGACATTTGCTCCTGTCATAGCTTTCTTTGTATTGCTTTCATTCATGAAACACCCTCTTATTTATTGTATTGTCTTTCCCCTCTTCTTTCTCTCCTCACAATCTCACTTGAAAACCAAATGTCCCTAATGGCTTTCTAAAACTCTCCACCTCCGGTGTTCTATCCAGTGGCTTTATTGTAGATTTCAGCATTTCTCCTTCTATTATTTTGAATGTCTCTCAGGAAAAAGATTCAACTTCTCTTCTTGTTTTCTATGCATCTGGTATTAATCCTATGTTGATTATTTTCAGTAAACCCAGTACTTTCTTCTTCCTCTTCCAGGTTCACTTCTGATCCAAAATTACATTGGACTGGCAGCATTTCACCATCCATAATTTCCAGTCCAGTATCCAATATCTCTTTTTCATCTGATTCTTTAGTTTCCATCATATCATCAAATAATTTAAAAGCTCTTAATATTGTTTTGTAGCATTTCCAGTTCTTCCAAATCTCCTGCCAAATCACTGGATCACATTTTTCTTGTAGGGGTTGAATCACTGTCATACTTTCTATTCAGCAGAACCTTGGCAAAAATAAGGTCAACACCTTAGTCCCTACAGTGACTCCTCCAGTACAATGTTCAACAACACAGCCTAGCTTCTGTTATTCTGATTGCTCTTAATGGTGTACTTCTCACAGACAAAACAAGGCCACTTTTCCATATGAAAGCAATCTCTTTCTTTAGTCCATTTTTACTTGCAGGGCACACCCACACACAAAAAACCCCTTCCAACTTTAAAAAAAGCATCTTTCAGGTTTTTAGTATCATCAAATCCTTTATCCATTAAAAAAATATTTTTTTAAAAAAAATCACACTATTATTAAACATTTTGCTTTCAAAATATGATTTAAAAGTCTTTAAAATAATTATTAAAGTTAGTCCGATAAATGCAAAAAGCAGGAATCTCACTGAGGTATTGATGTCACTGTTGAATCAAATATCTCTTTTAGTTCAAAGTATTCCAAAGATGTCATATAAAAGTATTTAAGAAAGAGAGATGCACCCTTAGTGTCTTTTTAAAGGCTTGCATACAGCAGCATGAGCTTGGTGGAATTTTCCAACATGCCCATCCTACTTTCCTTGCAATATTGAAAAAAATGATTGAAAAACATGTTTTTTGGAATATCAAGAAAGAGTCTTGGAGTGACAAGAATCTTTGCCATTCAGGATTTATTCCATGCACATTGTGTATTCAGTTGTTATGCACAGAAAACAATGTTTTCTACATGGGAAACAACATTTTCTATGCAAAGATATGTTTATGCAGAAATATTATTTTAGGTGCAGCAAAAGATGTTTCCTGCACAGAAAATATCACAACTGGGGCATTTCACACAACTTTTATATGTGATTGATTCTTTTCTGCACAGATAAGAATATTTCTGTGTAGATGTACTGGTCAATATTCTAGATCTGCCTCTTCCATCTTGATTTATTAGGCAAGAACTGCTGTGAAGAATGGGAATCTGTCAACTTTTGATCTGGGTGCAACAGACTGATGTTTCCACCTCCCCAATTAGCAATCTTAAATGCAACAGTCAGAAGCACTATCCCTTTCACAATTCTTCCTGTCACTGAAGATCACTGATGGAAAGGATTGGAAATGTCAATCTGCTATGCCCTGTTTGACAGGAGAACAGACCCTCCACACTCACAGCCCCCTCTGCCTGGTAAATAAGGATTGGCAGGCTTTTATGATCCCTGGATATTCCCTACAATGTTAAATACACAGACATCATAAATACAAATCATTTATGAATGCATAACTCTAGGTTACACATTTGTAACTCTAGGTTACACATTTGTAACATTTGTGATCATGATTTTCAACCATTATTTACCATGAAGAAAATCCTGTTTCTTGCAGAGAAAATGATATTTCCTGTTTCAAGCAACTACATGAGAATTTTGCACAGAACCAGTACTAATGGACAAATGGGCTTTGAACACTGTATGCTTTTCAAAGTCTTTCTCAGAGTGGGAATAAAACTGCTAAAATTACTCACTGGTTCCTTTGTGGAAAAAGTAATGAACAACATCCCTATAAGGCATTCAACTTTCTGAGAAGTAGACATAGATAGGGAGCACCAATGGATAGCATGGGCTGCATGAAAACAGTGCTTCACTCTGAACAATGTGGGTCCAAAGCAGGAGTGAAAAAAGTGTGGACTGTGGGCTGTATATGGCCCTTCAGGACTGAAAGTGTTGTACCTGAAGGTTCCCAAATCCCACATACTTCCAGAAGTCCTTGAAAGTGCCCTGTTGCAGCATGTCCAGCTAAATGAAAACAGCTGGACATGATCCCATGGGTCGTCCCAACCCACAAATCCACATCAGGATACATAGCTGTGGACTTATAGCTACATCAGATGTGTATACCTTTCAGTGCAGAATATTGGCCATGATGTCTATGAGAAATGTTTGAGACTCTTCTTTTTGTTCAATGAAATGTCTCGTTCCAGATGCATGACTGCAAAAAGAATACACAGTCAAGTGGACTTTGCACTGAAAGCAATAAATTCTTACCTATCTGCACTGGCCAGGTTCAATAGGTACTACTATTCCCAGCACAAAGAAGACTTGCTATTTATTGTCTCCAGATGCCATCTCAGTGTTTAAGATGAGAAACATGTCAAAAGTGAACTCTAAAACTTAAATTAATTCATTGCTAAGATGTGTGAATATTTTAAAGAGATTTGCCTCGGTGAACAAATCCAGAATAGTTTCAATTTTGCATTTTTTTCAATTCAAAATTTTAATCTATTTGAGGTCTACCCATCCTTTCACAGAATGGCCTACCCTCCTACTGCCAGTGCAATGTGAGCTTTGCTTGTCACTTCAGGGCTGGGTAGGAATTTTCTCCCCTTAACCTGTTTTTTCCCCCTACCATGTATTGTACCTGAGGGATTTTGGCAATTGGCTCTGGGTGGTGTTGATAAGTAGGCTTTCAGTTGCCGGTAGTGGTTGGGGGAGAATATAAGAGTCTTGGCACCCTTTTCATTGTAAGGAAGAGCTCTGGAACAACCTCTAAGTCCTAGGATCCAGGGGGTGGAGAAGGAATCCTCTCAGAGTTTGCTCTCAATTATAAAGTCCTGAGAACTGGGAGAGAGTGTCTTGGCCCTGCCTTTCAGGAAAAGGCCAGCTGGGGAGCAAGCCAAGTATTTGGACTGTCCTTGGGCTTAGGTGTTTTGACCAAAGAAAGAGTGAGGAGCTTGTCAAGGGTTGGTACCTGACTTCAGCTGGACTTACTTCAGGTTACTCCCCTGCTCTTGCTCCTTTCCGGTACAACCCACCTAAATAAGTTGTAGGTCAAATAAAGTTGTCCTCATTTAACCCAGCTTTCTGTGTCTTGGTTGGGCATGAATTGTACTGTACAGAATGGAATACATAAATCTTGAAAGACAGACACTGCGATTATATCAAAGTCCATTCACATTATCCAAGGCAATGAATATTCTAGGGACAAAGTGACTTAACTGATGTGGTATCACTATTCAGAAAAGAAGTGATTGATTAGTCTGTTGGTTTAAGAAACTTGTTAAAAGAAATAGCGTGCATTTTTTATTCATAGAGCCACCCCGATACAATGTTGATGAATAAATGTTAGTGACCAGCTTAAACTTAAACAGTAGTACTTGGGGAACACTCAGTTTGCTCAATGATGCACAATTGTTTTAAGATAATTACTACTAATTAAATTAATTAACACTAATTGGCTCACACTAATGTTGAGATTGACTGATATGGTCAGACATCTGTAGAAATAAAAATAGAATTCTATTTGGCTTCAATTGCTTTCTACCATGTCTTGAATACCTGATGATCCTCTCCCCCAGGGGAAGGCAAATGGATGTTTTTCAGTTGTTTTAGATTACAACTCCTATGAACCCCAGGCAAGAGTAAGCAGGAATAAGTTTGTCAAAAGCATTTATAGAGCACACACTTAAAGATTCAATTAACTTCTGGAGAAATTTGGCTTACGATAATTGCAAAATTTCTCAATTACCTAATGGCTAAAAGATAACTAGAAAGCTAAAGATAATTTGCAAATTTTCTGATATTTGATGAGAATGGATGTCTCAACACATCGGGCCATCAAGACACCTCAAGAAAGTGATCAATAACTGAGAGATTTATCAATTTCAGTTGTTAAATTACAAGATTGTTAAGTCTAGCTTACAATCAGGTAAATTTCAAACAGGATGCCAAGCAACATCTTCAGATGCACATAATAATGTTAATATTGCTACTACTTATATCCAAAAATGTGCAAAAACTTTCATACTCAAACCAAATGGAGAGAAATTATTTGACCTCCCCATGTTTGCATGAGATAATGAGAGAAGATTTTCATCCTTACAAGTAACACAAGTTCCCTCTTAAATGTCATCCAAATTATTAAATGAACATAGTTATTTATAGGTTCTTTTTTGGGGGAGGGGCAATAGGAATGAAATCTTCACTAATTTTGTTCTTGACAGGAACAATGAGTAACTCTAGTATTTTTCTTTCTGTCATTAAGACTTTTTGCAGTTCAAGACTTATTCAATGTTATAGAAGTCTATAATTCATGGTAATATGTGGAGAAATTTCATTGTGATGATTACAGTAGATATCATGAAGCAGGAATATGGAAAATGGAAATACTATCTACCAACGTGGAAAATAGCTGAAAAATGCAGTACAAAGATATAACAATGTTAAGAGATATTGGAAATGAAATCTAGATCAGTTTGGAAGATTCAAGAAACAATTCATGTGAAATAGCAATAATAAATGTTTGTTTTAACTGTGAAATTTCAATAAAATGATTTTAAAAAAAGACTTATTCAATGCAAAATTTGCAGTGTTTTTTTTCCTCTAGAAAGCAGCTTTTTCTGCATAGGAAACTGTTTCTTTCCCAGAAAATTCTGTTTTCAGTGGAAAACCCATTTACAAATTTTGTGTGGAATGAGTCCCAAACTACAAAAGTTCTCATCTGTACTGGATTATCTTTTTCAAGATTTTCTGATGCTCAGGAAACATTTTTGGGGGTCATTTTTGAACAGTTTTTTTTAACAATATTCGTTCCATCTTCAACTACAGAACATTGAGCAAGTTTGATGGGTGCTATATAACTTTGTTTAAATCCATTCTCCTTCAAAGAAACAACTCTATATACCTTATAGCTACCACATGCAAAATGGCCCAAAGAATCAGTTGCTTTTCCTCTTTCCTCACAAATATTCTGAAAAAAAAAAGAAAAAAAAAGACTAGAATCCTATTGAATAGTTACAAATGCATAGTGGAGAGTTATACATTCATGCATGCTTTGTATTCATGATTCCCTATGTATCTCCATGTTTAGGGATATATACAAACTATGAAATTCCTCCAGTAGCTAATGTGTCTGTTCCCCTGTTGCTCATGAAGTGGGTGACTGATGTTCTCACTCCTCATGTGAGCAATCTTCACTGCAAGAGGGGATTGTAACAATACTCCTGTATCTGCCTGTCACAATGGAGATCATTCACTCAAAAGTGTGGGAACATTTGTCAGCTGTTCCTGAGTGATGAGGATCAGACCTCCATCAATCATGGTGGCTTCTGACCAGAAAGTGGGGATGGGGGCCAACCATAGCTACATAACTGCTGTGGTTACCTGTGAAGGTAATACACAGACGATTCTGGCCAGTGACTATAATTACATGGACTCTGGGTTAATAAGAAAGGAAGAACACATCAGGTAAGTAACTAAGGAAATTCTATTGGTAAATATTGCTGCAGTCTTTTTAATGCAGCAACACTTGCCTTTTTAAACCAAATGCTAAAGTTGAAGGCCTGGAAGTCAATTTAATAATCAATATCTATTAGAATTAATAATACCTTGTCATTTTTTAAAAAAATTGAGCAGCTATAATATTGAGCAGAGGCCAATGGAAGCTGAAATAATCCTGACTGCTAGAGGTAATACAATGTACACTGCTGTTTCTTTTGAGTCTGTCTACACCAAGAGAGAATCCTGTTTGACTTCTTCAGCTCTTAGTATATACAATTTCCCCTTCAGGCTTTTTGTCTTTAAATATAACCTCAGTAGCAACCAATTAATCATTCCAACATCTCCCTTTATTTTTTCAGTTAGGTGATATATAATTATTATATTCTATTTTTTCTTGCTGGTGAGTTAGCACATTAATTGGACTCCCCAAGTTCAACTCTGAACTTCCTGTTCACATACAAACCAGCATCTTGCTGGGTTGTCAAATTTAAGAAGAAGCAGAAAGGAATTCTTATTTCTGATTATTGTTAGTTCCAGACCTCTGCAAAGCACTATTTAACTCCATAATGAAAATGGGCAGAGGAGTCTCAAAAACTTATGCTTATATAATACGGAACACAACAATTGATGTGGAATGTTATTTTTAAATGAAAGGGTTACATAAGAAAAGTAAATCTGTCATTTCTTGAAATTGTTGAAACAAGCAACATACTAGAACTTTTACCAACAATATAACTATATATCAAGAGTCAGGTAAGTCACTTCTTACCCTTTCTGTTTCAGACTGGCTTAACCGTACAGATATAAGATGGGTGACACCTGGCTTGACCACAGTATATGTGAAAAGGATCTAAGAGTCTTAGTAGATCATAAGCTGAACATGAGTCAGCAGTTTGGTGTGGCTGGTAAAAAAAACAAAAACAATGTAGTTATGTGCTGCCTCAATAGGAGTATAGTATCTATGCCAGGGGAAGTTATAGTAACACTGTATTCTGCTTTGGTCAGACCCTACCTGGAATACTGTGTCCAGTTCTGGGCACTACAGTTCAGGAAAGACATTGACAGGCTGGAATGTGTCCAGAGGAGGGCAACCAAAATGGGAGAAGGCCTGTCAACCATGTGCTGTGAGGAACAGCTTAAGGAGCTGGGCATGTTTAGCCTGGAGAAAAGAAGATTAAGAAGCAACATGATAGCTATATTTAAATATTTAAATGCACGTCATATGGAGAATGAAGCAAACCTGTCTTCTGCTGCTCCAGAGACTATGACACTATGGAGCAACAGGTAATTTTGCAACATGGCAACACAGCAACACACTAGCACTTCTGTACTCTCAGGTGAAGTTACTGTGTAAGGAGGTACCGGATACTGTATATCCTTCCACAACGGCATTAAAAAATATTTATGCTAGAACAACCAGGAGTTACAATAAAGTAAACCACCTGTAGGATTCTGGAAAATATCCCTGAATTGCCATATTCAGTTTTCTTTTCTGCAACCAAAAAATCCTTGCAAGGAGCCACAGAAACCTCTTTACTCATGCCTCTATACTCATACCAGCAAATTTAGTCTTTTTATAAACAATATGGCATTTAAACATAAGATTATTGCTGAAATTTGGGAATTTGGAATGTTGGATAGCTGGTTAACTGGATAGCTTAATGTTAGGATGTTAGAACATATGTAAGGATATATGTTTCTATATGTATAGGTATAATAATTATAATAATATTATAATAATAATAAGATTACAAGTATATGTATAATTAATAATAATAATAGTAATAATAGGTCCTGCAAGTCTTCTGAGTTTAGCTGTATTCTCTCTCTCTCTCTTTTTTTTTTTTTTTGGTTCCAGTCAATATTTGAGAGGGGGGGGGAATTTTGTCATTCAATTTGTTGACAGACAATGATGTGGTGAAAGACTTATTTGTTAGTAGTTTGGCCCCATTTGTGGGAAATAAGAAATTCTTCAGTTGGGGGAAAGCACTGGAGCTCATCACAGTCAGGAAGTAATTCCGCACAATAAAAGAAATTAAAAAAAAAAGAATTTTTTTTCCCTAGTGTACCTTCTATTATCTGTGTTTGGCTGGAATATACTTGATTTATCACACAGAAATGGTATTTGAGCATATTTTTACATACCCACCCCCCACACCTATACATTGGAATTCTCCTTGTAGAATATTTCATGACTCATACAATGCAAGACTCTTTAATTTCTAATGTGTAAGGGCAAAACTATGGTAATAATACAGCACAGCTACTGATTCTGATGTTGGTTATTCCTTTTCTTGTCTGTGGCTCATCTTTGTTTTATAAACATGTGCTTCAGTACAGAGTGAGCCAAAACTGTGCTTTGTCTTTCTAAAACTGTATCTCTCGAGAGTTGAAATTCAAGAATATTATCAGTAGGAAAACATGGATGACAATTATGTTGGTTATGTTATACTGTTATGTTATATTGTGATTTTTCATCTATAAGCAATGGGTTCATCATGTGCTAGCAAACCACTCAACTGAGGAGTATAGTCTGACGAAAAAAGCCAATATTGTTGAGGCTGAATCTAAGATAAACAGCATCTTGCCAGCTTCTCAGTCTTTCATACCAGCTTTGCAGTGTTTCCAATATGTGCTTGTGGTGTTTACAGTATCTGTAATGTATACAGAGCTGTTTCAGAGTTAATCCCTGTGCTGATATTTTTTCATGAACAAAGGGCACCAGAATAGATATTGAAAAAGAAACATAATTTAACTTTCATGCACTAGAATAAAACAAACTCAAATATTGTGAGTTGTGGGGACTATTTCCTGAATCCACTGATAATTCCAGTGTATTGCAAGGCATTCAAATGCCTGATGCCCAAAAGAATGTTTATGTTGAAAATATGCTTTGCAAATAATTTCAATAGGTTATTCCTTTTGGCTACACAAACACCTCTTTTAACACAAACACAGTTTTCACTCCTTTGGTTATATGTTACCTAACATATGGTTATGACTTGTATTTGACTAGAAAACAGCACTGTGTTTACATTGCTCAGCTATCCAAAAGTTGAAAAGTTCACTTGGTGAGATTCACTTGTCACTATGAATAAACTCCACAATATATCTGAAAAGAAGCACTTTTAATTGTATTTGGCATTTTTGAGAGAAATGTTAGGTACAGTTTTCACGAAAGTGACACTGCCAGAACATTGACAGTTTGGGGTCAAATAGAAGTTTCAGAATGATGTTGAGTGATTCTAGGGGTTATGAAGTCCATCTCAGCAGGACCTCCAAGAGCCAAACCTCTTACATCCATTGCCCAACTTTTTCTTTTCACTAGGAAAAAAAAATAAACAAATGTCCAATAACACCTTCTCAAAGTCTCAAGGACACAACTGGCTGATTAACCCCATGTTCATTTTCAACTAACCTAGTTTAGACTAGAATGGATCTCAAAGAACACTCTGTAAAAGATAAGGCAAAATGGCTAATTACAGAACCTAGAAGCTTCAAGGAGTATTCTTGGCTATGTTGGCATGTAAAAAAAAATAATGTCAGAATTTTGGTGGGAATGGGATCCTTTGTGGCCCATACAATGCCCTTTGGGGTCATATGTAAATCATTTCCATTTCCATACTACACTGTTAATAGTGATATTATTCTACTCTCAACATCCTGTGGAATTTTGGAGTTTTTAGTTCACTCAGTCCAAAGAGCTCTCCAGCTGAGAATTCAAAATGCCCCTCCCTAAACTACAAATGCTAGGATTCCACAGGATGTTGAAAGTGGAATAATAGCACTGTAACAGTGTAGTGTGGAAATGGCCCATGAGGGACTGCATGTGTCTCAAACACTGAACCTTGTCCTCTCATGATTTAGATCAATTAATCAATCTAGAATTCAGAACAACACACACAGACACACATTCTTTTTTCACAACTACTTTGTACAAAATATTGCATGAAAAACAACTTTCTCATGACTAGTTCAATCTGGTACTAAAAAAAAAAAAGTCAGTCTCCCTTTCATTGGAGAAATCAGTTTCATATTTCCCAACTTTTGGTTCTTTCAGATTATAGGGCATTTGGCTGTGACTTTTTTCACTTGGGCATGATCTACATAAAGAACAGAATGGACCATTCCTCTTCATGCTGTAGAATGTTCACTTTGAATCTTCATTTTGAATTATAATTTGAGTGTCTCACTTACTTTTTAAAAATAGTTCTGGGTATTAAAAGCAGTACAACATGAAAATTGCTGGGTTGAACCTATCATGGTTGCTCTTTTTGTTTAATCTTCAGAGAGTTTTGCATGCAATGGATCAAAGGATGCCAAGAAACATTTCCCTAGCTGATGCCTCACATGATGTACTTCCTTCTGTTATCTCATTGGCTCTAACACATACAGAAGAATGAAGGGCTAGGACCCTGAGGGGATAAGAAGCACTCTATTGCTTCTTATTGCAGCAAAATCATGCCATTTTTGAGAGCTTTCCTAATCAGAGATTTTTCTGCAAGCAAAATCAAAGACATGAAGGAAAACTTTTCTAGCTCAGTGCATTGCATTTCTAAGTCAATGAAGTTTAAGGATATTTTTTAAAATATGGCTTCTACAACCACTGCAATTAATATAAGAACATTCAGTTGTACTGCATGTGTTTTCCACACCTTCAAGCTTTGCTGTGGTGATCTTGAGAATTTTTTTTCAGAGTACCCTAAATTTCAAGGTCAATAATGACTAAGGAGTCCTGATAAACATGATTCCTCTCACAATTTCCTTTCTGCAATGCATAGCTCAAAAGGATCATTATATTTATCTAAGATGCTACTTTGATATAGCCATCAACTGGGGTCCACATATCTGTCTACTTGAGTGCTCTAATTGAACTGAGTGTGTCAATTAAAAAATACCTCAGAACATCTTGAGAGCAAACACAAATTCTGTGGCAGACACTTGCTCATTTTTTTCTTTGAAAAACAAATCAAGGTATCTCCCTGAAGTTGAAAATCTTGAAAACCACTTCAACACACAACTTATTATGTATACTTTCCTTTTTCTCAATGGTAAGAGAAATCAAAGATATACTATTTCCTAAAAAAAATGCACATAAGGACATTGTGAAGGTCAGGCCTGCACAATATACAACCCAAGGGCCAAAAAAAGTTGCAGCAATTAGATTACTTATGGTTTTGAATGAACCTTGCTGGGCCATTCCCTCCTCCTCCTTCCCTCCAGGGAGCAGCAGAGAACCAAGCTGATGCTACACTTTGTCCTTGTGCAAGATGACGGCAATTACTTCTTCTTCTTCCATTTCCCTTGGATGGGCGGTGAGGGAGGAAATGCCCAGGAAAAGGAGAAGACCAGCTGGGGCTGGAGGGGGCAAAAAGGAAGGTGGTCTCCTCCTCCCTGAGCAAGCTAACATGCACTGTTACAGGGCAAATTGGGACCCTCTGGAGGAAGCATCTTATTACAGGTCAGTATCCTCATTTACCCACATCCCTCCTAAACTGCACTGGAAAAACTTAAATTGCATTTAATGATTGCATTTTAAAATGCAAACTAGTCCTATCCTGGCATGCACTCTCATAAATTCCACCCTACCAGCACCATCTGGACTTACCCTTCTTTATCCTCCAAATATATTTTCTTTCCTGTTCCTCATAAATAATACTTCTTTTCTGACACCCCAAACTGTTCCCCTCCCCTGTGATCTTTCGCAAATCTTTTGCAAATTACACACTGCTACATTTCTTAAGGCATAGCTCTCTTGTCTTTCCAATAATCCTATTTACTGGTTTTGTGTAATCACAGCTTGCCACATCTGCATTATCTCAGTTGTCCTAACAACAGGGTCAAAAGGGTAGGATAGTGGCCATTTCTGCCCTACACTATTACAGTGCTCTTATTCCACTTTCAACATGCTATGGAATCCTGGGGTTTGCAGTTTAAGGAGGGGCCTTTAGAATTCACAGCCAGAGAGCTTTTTGGCCCTCAGTAAACTACAAACTCCAGAATTTCATGGGATGCTGAAAGTGGAATAATAGCACTATAACAATGTAAGGCAGAAATGTCCAGTGTTGTCATTCCCCATGTTGTATATTGGTGGTGGGTGAAATTCAAGGAAGGAGGTTTCTCTAAGAGTGCTGAGTGAGTTTGTAGTAGAAGCAAGATTTGAACTTTTCAGTCACAGAAAGCCGCTGGGTGACCTTTGGCAGACCACACACTCTCAGCCCCAGAAAATCCAGTGATAGGTTTGCCTTGAGGTCGCCATAAATCAGAAGTGATTTGAAGGCACACAACAGCAATAATTCATTGAGTCTACTCTGGTGAAATAAAAGCTTACCCAGAGTTCAAAAGCATTGTTTTTTAAGACTATAACTCCCAGAATTCCCCAGTCAGTAGTCATATTACCTGGGGTTTGGAGAGACTGTAGTTCACCAAAAGGAACTTTTGTGAAGCTCTTATTTGAAAAGATGTCACGTAAAAGATGGAGAAAGCTTGTTTTCCGCTGCTCAAGAGATTAGAGACCTTTCCAAATTATGTTGTTATAATGCTATTATTCCAATTTCATCATCCTGTGGAATCCTGGGATTTGCAGTTTAGGGAGGGGTATTTAGAACTCTCAGCCAGAGAGCTCTTTAGCCTCAGGAAACTGCAAACCTCAGAATTCCACAGGATGATGAAAGTGGAATAATAGCACTATAACAGTGTAGTGTGGAAAGGCCCTATAATAATATAGTATAATCAATGATTAAACCATTTTGCAAATAAAAAATATTATTATACCATTATTATAACTTTACTTGGAAAGTGAGGTGCTAAAAACCTATCTGCAACCCTTACCTCCTGCCAAGTTGTGCAGGTCAGGTAAAGGCAATACACAGATTGAGACCAGCTGAGTGCATTAGACATTTCCCCACAGATTAAAGGCTGAGGACTGTTAGGTCTGATGAAAATCAATTTGACTCCATTTATCCAAATCGCACCCTTAGCAGAGGTTTATTCTGCTTTGGGTTTTACTATGAAGTTTAAAGGAGTTGTACAAGGTGCTGAAGCTAATTTGGAGACAGGCTTTATCACTTTTTTTTGGGGGGGGGGTTAACCTTTTTTTGAAGAAAAATGTTCAGACAAAGCATCAAGCAGATTCAACACTCTATTGATGCAAGAGCCATCTGCCACCATCTCATTCATACTGTGAAGCTCACATTTTGGTTGTGTCTGTAGAAGAACAGGATACCTTCCATCAGCTCCTTCTGAGAAGAATGTGACAACTTTTTGTATGTGCTGTTAACCAGATGACCACTATTTGTTACTTTCCGTTTCAATGGTAGATTAGATTGATGTACTCCACACAAGGTTGTCCTTTAAGAAAGGACAAATTCAAGAGACCCAGACATCCTTCCTTTTTATGGAGATCAAAATACTGTCTGTAACCTCTATAACCCCACATAGGTTATTATTCATTATGTTATTTCAGATATTTTCAAGCTGTCATATTACGTTTCCCAAATGTGTTACATAAAAAAAAAACTTACATAAAACATAACAACTAGAGACTAATATGACAATCATATTCAAGTGAATTCACACACACAGCCGTTTCCCATGCCTGTGATTCAAGGCAGTTTACAAAGCTGAAAAAGAAGCAAGTAACAGCTCACTTTATTTAAAAAACTAATATGAAGTGAAAATATCGAATAAACTATCACTAGAATTAAAAGCAATGTTGCAACACATTCTCTGAAAAGCAACAAATGTAGACTATATAGTACCATATTATAAGCCATTTGCCCATAAACCATCAGTTTCCAAATCAGAAAAATATTCACTCATTGCTGGAAGAATATTACAGAACAGGCCAGGCCAGCTACTCTAAGAAATGACTTACAGAGCTGTCTCTTGTGTTCTCATCAGATGTTTCTGTGGGCTTTTTCGCACTTTGGGGGGAAAATGGAGCATTCTGATACTTACTGGGCTGGCGCACTCCCTCCATTGATCCAGGCTGATCTGGAGCAGTGCGTGCCCATGCTACACACTTCTCCGGGGACGAAAATGGTGCTTTCTGGTTGGTGGAGCCTCTCCACCAACTGGAGAAGCTCACCAGCCTAAAGCCCGCCCCCGGAAGATTTGCAGCCTCACGCTGGTGCGAGCCTGAAAATCTAGACATTAGCGCAGCGACAGACTGGGGCGCGCTGTGCTATTGAAAGACCTCTTTTAAGTGGTCTTTCAATAGCACAGCGAATCACCAGTTCTGGTTGTTCTGGAGCGGGCTGAAGTCCAGAAATACCTGAAGTAGTCCGGACTCAGTCCACCCCCAAGTGCAAACGTCCTCGCTGGAGGACGCTCTGCCCCGTCGCTAAATCAAAGTGCGGAAAAGGCCTGTGATGGTAGTGGGAGAGTGTCAAATATCAAACTGTACAGACGGTTTCAACTGCCTCAGTAGCTGCTGACAAAGGACATCCCATATGTGTGGACCCTTCAATTTGCCTCAAAACTCTCTGTGGGCAACTTTAAAGAAGCACTTTACATGTAGCATTCTACAAGCAGGAAACTCAAGTTCTTCATATGGTAATGACAAGGGAAATTAATGCTGGAAAGGAAATTAAAGTAACTGGATAGGTAAGATCCACTTTCCCTAGGGATCTGCTTTGGCTTTGAAGTTACACACTCCTATCTGTCCTTTGAAAATTAAAAGAAATGAGTTTATATGCACCTTTTTCCCATCAGGTTTGGGAATAAAGTTTGTTTATTTGTTTAGAAAAAGAAATCGGATACAAAGATTTTATGAAACATCAAAGATTAGAGATGCTTGTAAGGATTTAAGCAGTAGTTGAAATTCAAATGAAATCATCATTGCAATGGCTATAACCTGAAGACTTGCATCACAATTCTATACACAACTACTCACAAATAATTCCCTCTGAATTCCATGAGAATTAAGATTTGGGTAAGTATGTATAGTGTTTCAGCTATAAATTCATATGTGATTTGACTCTGTCCTCCAATTGTTCTCCCTTATGAAATTCTCCACATAAGGAAAAAAACATGAGCACACTATCTGGTCATTGTGTGCCACCATGTCCCAAGTCATCTACTGTCCCATGTGAACATTTGAATCAACATGCAAGCTTCTGATATGGTTTAGATACTTATATTTTCAGTATCCAGCATGATGTGTAAAGCTGACACAAACAGGACAAAAGATCACTACAGACGTTCAGCCCCAATGAAATAGGGACAGTAAGATGGGGTCTAGAACGTAGGTGCTGATTGCAGGACCAGCACAGTCCTGTTGGCTTGCTTTTTCCATGTGATTTTGATTGTACAAAAATAAATGATCATCATGACTGGGTGGGAATGAGGTTTTCTTAGGTTTCTAATGCAGTTCAAGTTTTCATGCAGCTAGCCATTCAAAAGGGATGATGTACTCTAAGGTAACATCAGATCTAGTTGGTGCCAAAATTTCACCAAAGAAAAAATTGAAATAAAAACTTGGAAGGAAAAAAATCTGTCTTAGATGAAATACCACAGAAAGAAGGAAGAAAAATCTAACTAGTTAAAAGTATAGCTACAGACATTTACTAGGTAGACTATGTAACATTTTACTTTCCTTTTTGTCTGTAGCATTTTGTCTGTAGCATTTTACTTTCCTTTTTGTCTATAGCAAAGTTCTAAGAGAATTTGGGGATTTATCCCCAGATGAATGTTTTGAGGGTTACAAACACATATTTCTATGAAAGCTGAAGCACATGAGAAGGTTTACAGAGTTTGGAGAATGAAAGCTGGAAGTGACCATAATGTAATCCTGAAAATCAGCATCATGGCCACAATGTAGTGTTATTCTGCCACCTGCCTTCTTTTTGAAGCATTAAACCAGACCAAATCTGATCAAAACCTCAGTTAAGGTGGAACAATCTCCTATGGACATATGTATCAAGATAATATGTAATGTGTTCATACAGAAAGTTATTTTCAAGACCACATTCTTAGTGGCTTTCAGCTGTTCAGTGAGAGATTGTATATGGAACCAAGAACCTGAAAAAAAACTAAATCCCTATTTGGGGAGAAAATAAACACTTGGAAATTTGGATGATACAAGCTTTGCACGGGATGGATGTAGTCCAGATATTTTGGACTAAAATTCTCACAATCCTTTAGTATTAACCATCTGAGTAGGGATGAAAGGAGATGAATGTAAAAACACCTGAGGGGACAATGCTTTCCATACCCCTAGTATACTATGTGATGGAATTCCCTGGAAGACTATGGCCGTTCTGAGCATCACAAAAGTAGCAGCTGTATGCAAATGACATGTAATAAAGCTGAGTCAATTATTTCCAAAAAAAGGATTTGTCACACTATTGTCTGGTGTGATGGTACATGCAGAGAGATCCACAGCAAAATGGCAGAGCATGTGGTTTCAAAGGAGTTTTGTAGTTCAGGAGGTGTAACTTCCGTTATGGCACTGTAGGTGAGGACCCCCAGATATCAATTTGATATCAGCAATTCGGCCTTAGCTGGACGGTTTTCAGTCACCCCACTCCACGTGTTTGCGAGGTTCTCTGGACAAGCACAGACAGAGTGCAGTCACTAATGGTTTTCACATGCCAGACTATATTGAGGTCAGCAACTCCAGCCTCGTTTGTAGCTTCAGGGAACTTCCAGCTGCAAACTTCACAATAGCTGCGTGGCTCTCAGCAGAGCCAGTCCGGTAAACAAGACATTTACATACTGACCAAACTATTGTCGTCAAGCGTCAAGCTCATCATGTTAAATTTGACCTTTGCCAAATCCTTTGTCTAGCGCTAAAACTCCTTTGGTTCTTACCAAGCTTGCCAAGGCCAGTAGGCACAAACTCCCCTATAAAAACCCCGCATTTCCAAATGGTCTTCGGACTACTTTGGACTGCCATCCCTCTTGCTGCTGGTCATCTAAGGAAACTCCCCTCAGCCAGCCACGCTGAGCTTCTTCTTCAGAATCGCATCTATTTCTCCAGGACAATGAGACCAGGTGTCATATTGCCTACCCCTAAGCTCTCCAATTCTGCTTTCCAGTTAGTTAGTGTGGGTGTCGTTTTATTCTTTGTTTTTTTTCTCAATAAAACTGTTATTTTTGGTTTACTTTAAACTTTCATGCCTGTTCCCTGACCTGAAGTCGTAGACATTGGGTTTAAAGATCCTTGCAAAGTTACCCTGCCTCTCGTTAGCCAAGAGAGTGTTCCAGCTAATTTTCCCCCAATTGATATTTTATTTGGCAATCTGGGCTCCCCTCCCGGGACCCCCAAGCACACAGGGTAACAGAGGAACAGTGTGGTATAGTAGTTTGAACACTGGACTACAACCCTGGAGACCAGGGTTCAATTCCCTACTCAGCCCCAGAAACCCACTGGTTAACTCTGAGCATATCACACTCTCTCAGCCCCAGAAAACTGCATGATACGTTTTCCTTAGGGTCACCATAAGTCAGAAACACCTTGAAGGCATTAGAAGATGAAAAGACCACTGGACATTGGAGTTGAAAGTACAGGACTAGATAGCACAGTGGTCTGGTTTTGTGTAGGGCAAGTCCTCCTTCAGGAATGGATGGACAATTTGTTCAGTCCATCTGGTTTTCATAAGAACTTGCCAAAATTCACAGATTTCTCTAGGAATTCTATGGAAAAAATTGTGATTAAAACAATTTGAATTGGGGAGCAAGCAAAACTGACAGGAAGCAGGCTTTGAAAGCTTAGTTCTTAGAAGTCTGACTCTGAAACCTTGCATCCTAAACCATATTTGTGATGCTGAATAAGGATTGCTAATTCCCCCTCTGCCACAAAAAACTTTTCATCTTTGATATGCAGCACTCTATGCAATTCAGTCTTCTCCATGCTAGACATACCTGTACTTTTTGAACTTGGCTGAAGTAGGTAGGTGGTTAGGAATTTCGTTTTTGATACACACTTAGCAAAAACTGCAAGGCTTTTTTTTTTCTCTACCATAAATCTGAAAAAAAAAAAGGAATCTGAATGTTTTTAAAAAGAGACACTGGTAAATCTATAAATTATCCTAAATAGATATATGAAGGCCCAGGAAAACACACACACACACACACACACACACACACACACACAGACCATTTCCCTTTAAAGCTATGGAGACCTTCATTGGTGGGACAGAGAGGGAGGAAATTTTGACATTTCATTCTCAACCCAGAAGTGTGGAGGGGGGGGGTCAGAAGAATCACCATCCTTTTCCTAGGGAGGTCTGTGGTGGATCAAAGAGTTCTCTCAATGGAAGAAAACCATCTGTATATAAACCAGCATTGGCCTGAATCATATAGTTAATCCTAAATACAGTAGACCTACTGAAGCAGTGGAAATTTATCTGTATGTTGATTCACTACTCAACAATTTATCAATTGGGTCTACAACAGTTGTGACTAACTTATAGGATTTAGGCGTCTCACTCCCATTCAGCTAAGGAGACCCATGTAGTTAAGCAGACTTCCAATTCTGTATCACATGATATACTGAAAAAGAGTAGACATGCAATGGATTCCCATTCAGATATGAATCCAGGGCCTTCTCTGTACTAGCCTGTTATAGTGCTATTATTCCACTTTCAACATCCTATGGAATCCTGGGGTTTACAGTTTAGGGAGAGGTCTTTGGGGCCCCTCCCTAAACTGCAAACTCCAGAATTCCATAGGATGTTAAAAGTGGAATAATAGCACTATAACAGGCTAGTGCAGAAATGGCCACAAGATAGAGAGAGAGAATGAGAAAAAGAGAGAGAGTTGGGCTCTTTTGTTGATGATGATGATACTATTAACTGCCGTCAGGTCGACCTCAACCTATGGTGATCCTATGGATAGGAAACGTCCAAACCACTCAACTGTCCTACTTAGGTCTTTCAGAATCAGGATCAGGAATGTGTCTTCCTTGATTGAGTCTATCCCTTTGCCTTTTTTTTTTTTTCTGAGAAAGATGTTTAAAATGATGAACAAAATCAAGTTGTTCACATATTTGCTGCCCCAAATTCATTTCCAAATAATATGCTAAGGAGGACTTCTACATAAGACTACCTACAACATGAGATTGTTACAATTCCTGGTTTGGGGTATTCAGTTCTTTTTATGGAAATGAGTGTGTTATGTCTGCTTGACAATAAGAAGAAACAGCGGAAGCAAAGCAATTTGTCTGTTTTACTAATGTTGATGATTTCTTCTGCCTTCTGCTCCTCAAATTGGCTTATAGATCCTTTTAGGTTAGGTGTTCTTACAGTTCAGGATGTTGCAGCTCAATTTGTAACAATATTTTTTAAAAAAGAAAAAAGTATGTTCAATTTGTAATTCTGTTCAAGATAAACTGTATTTTAAATATATCAGATTTCCCCCCCCAAAACAAACTGAATTTCAGTCTTTAAAGTGTGTCATGTCAACACTGCATTTTTCCTTTCTTTTTTTTTGAATTTTTTGAATATTTAAATATTATTTTTTTAACCTACTGCCATAACCACAAATAACTCCCAAACCCACCTTAAAAACCAGTCAACCATCCTGAGCAATGAAGATTTATGCTACTCGCAAGCAGAGTGCTGCAGAATAATCTCTCCCACCAAGTGCTGTTGCAATGAAAAGTTGTGACCAGATGTCACAGAGGTCCCTGCTTCTGTTCCTCACATCATTGCTTGCTGGCAGGAGGGAGCTGGTCACATCATCCTGCAACACCCCACTCATGAGAAGCATAGATGTCCATGCTTGGGATGACTGAATATCTTTCAGAGTGGGTTTCAAGGGCTAGTGTAGGAGATAAAACATAGTCACAACATTATGACTATGCATTTGATTTCAGGTTCTAGGATACCATTTTTTTCTGAAAAAATGGGGAAAAAACACCCCCATATGGCTCCAAAAAGTTCTGAAATGTTTACGTCTCTAGTCCTGTGTGTGTATGTGCCTATCTATCTATGGTTCTGGATTTTTTTTTCCTGCTGTCCCACCCCACCTCTGTCTCAGATACACATTTGTGTAACATTTTTAAATAGCATAGATTGCATTCTATCTCATTGTTGTAGAATGAAGAAATCAATGTTCCTTTGACAATCGTAAATCTGACCCTTCCGGTATGTCTTGTTAAAAGGAAAAAAAAAATACACTGACTCTCTGCAACATTGCACAGTTGCAGAGAACAGCCTGAATCCACTTGAATCTATTTACATTTCAAAGACAAAAAATAGTCAGCTACAACAACAAATGATGGCAGCAAATAAGGATGCACTATGAAGCCACATAATATTGAGGATGGAAAGTAGCAAGTATGTAAAGTATGAAGTGTCAAAAATTTTCTGTGCTAGAATAGTTAAATGCTACTTGTTGCCTTTGATATTTTCTGGATCAATTGGGCAGGAGGCTAAAATAATCAGAGCAACTTTCAGAAGCTCTTCCTCTGGGCCAATTAGTACTTGCCCAGGAGTGCATAAGGTAAACAGGACAAAGAGCAGTAGGTTGCCAGCAACAATAATCTGGATCACACAGAGATGCTGAATAATCCAACTGAGAAGCTGATGTGGGGATTCAGAAACTATGACCCAGATCTCAGTCAGATGTAAATTGGCATTGCATCTTTCTTACTGTCTTTGGCATCCCTTGCCTCCATTCATTCATGATTCCTAAGAAGATTTTTCTATGCTCTGTGATAGGAACATAGGTTAGGATTTCTATCAAGAAAATTCACTGCATGAAGAAATACTTCCTTTTGTCTCTTCTGCCAGTCAATTTAGTGGATGAACCTAAATTGTAGATACACGCAAACATGAAATGCAAGAAGATTAAATCACTTTTCTGTTTCTGGGACTTCACAAAGAGATATACAATGGTACTTTGAGGGGGGATATCCAAGCTTTGTTCTTTATCATTCAGGACTCTAAAACACTATCCCATCCACCTTTGAAAGCCACATCAACAGTAAAAAAAGAGGAAAGACAACTAACAGTTTCCTTTCCATTCACACCTGGTGATATGTGAAATCTCTTCTAACACCTCCGATAAACAGCTTGTCATTCAGCAGAGCCTTTCAACCCATGAGGAAGAGCAGAAAACAACAGCCAATAATTGTGAATCAGAGGTAGTTTTCAGAACTCCAGGTAAAGGAAGGAACCAATTAGGACCTTTTCTTTTTATTTGGAACATAAAAGGAAACTTTCCTCTCTATAATTCAGTGGCTTACAACTTCCTGGTAGCAGGAGGCTGCAAGGGAGGCACTGGAAATCACAGAGGGGGATACCACTACCACTGAAGCTCAGCTGTTCCAATGTTTGCTACTGAATTTCATCAGCAAAATCTGCATCTTTCTGTGATTCAGGAACATTAGAAGCACATCTATATACAAGAGGTGTCCCATCATAATAATGGGAGGAAGGAAGAGGAAACTGATGAGAAAGCAGCATCCCAGAAGCAAGAGAAATGCAATATTCTGAGGAAGTGGCATTGCTTTGGTTGTGGCATTGAAGAGTCAACACTGCAGGAGTGGCCTTGAAGAACTGTATTCTGCAGATGCTTAAACAGACATGCCCCATGATTTGAACAACAATGATATTGTGCAATGTAACAATTTGTACTTGCTTACATATTTTTAATAAGACACATCTTTTCATTGCTTTTTCAGGCTGAAGGAGGTTGGTGTGCCCAGAATTACAAAGATGCCCCACAGGGTCCCAATCCTGTATTACTCTAGGAAGCTCTGAATCTTGCTGTGTTGGGACCAAAATACCCAGATCCTATCTGATCTTGGAAGCTAAGCAGGGTCAGACCTGCTTAGTACATGGATGGGAAATCATCAATGAATATCAGGTGCTATAGATTATATTCCAGAATAAGGAACTGATGAAACTACCTCTGACTAAGAAAATCCTACAGAATTCATGGGATCAATAAGCAACTGGAAGACACATACACACAGATGCATGCACATTTGTTGTGTTGGAATCCTTTAGAAAGTTGATCCATGAAATGTAGTCTCCTCCATGAAGTGATCTCTCAAAAATGTATCATGACTTGCATACTGAACCACCACAATTTCACTAACACAGAAAATATGTCCTATTACTTTAGTCTCGTGTTAGTTCCAGTGGACATCTGGGTATATACGGCTGGTGGCACTCTGTAATGATGCTACAGTATTTCCTTTATGTGATTCCTGCCAAGATAGCTAGTGAAATAACTTTGATCTTTGGTAACGATCGTTTGGAGTCATCCCCCAATTCACTCTTACAGTTCACAAAAGGATGTAAATTAAGTAGAGGTTTTTGATGTGTTCAAAATGAATTAAAAGAAAAATAAGTCAATGTTCTAAAGTATAGTTTACCAGAAGGGAGCTGCTTTTAATGTTCCTTTCATAATGAAGTTTGTGCAAACTTAGTTCAGTCATTAAAATTTATGTATTCAGGAAAAAAAAATAGTTAAATAGACCACCTATGTTCTCCATATGTCTATTAGAATTGGAATTAGAATTAATTCAAATATACCATCTATTCTTCTGATTCAGAGTCCTTTGAGGCAAAAGAGAAGCAATTCACAATTTATTAGGAAACAGCAGTCTTTTGTTCTCAGTTACTGTTCTTGGACGGGAATTCTGTGGCACTCCAGATATAGTTGGATTTCACAGTCCATCAGCTCAAGCCCACACAACTCATAGTAATGAACACTAGGTTTGTGCAGTTCAGCAACACCTGAAGGCCCCCACTGTTCTAAGAGGAAGACTGTCATCATGAGTCTCTACTTGTTTTCTCTAATGCCATACATTGGTGATCTTGTGTGTATCAGTTTCATGGCAAACAGAGGCTATTAGAAAATAAAGTAGTAGCTTCTGCTTATTCTGGAGATATGCAGAACCCCATTTTGCAAAATAGAAGAAAATAAGTCTAAAATTCCAGAACCAGGTAAGTACCTATGCTCAGTGGCTTCCAAGAATCACAGTGCTTGTGTAGGGATGGCCAGGGGTTGAGTCAGACTGGAATGTGCTGCAAAGTCAAATATGTTCCTTTCATGTGTTGCAGTAATAATTCATCTCTGTGTGTGCATGGTATCACAGATGGGTGGATGGGTGTGTGTGACTGTGTGGGAAGTGAGTACAAGAGCAAAGGAAGTTTTGCTTGTCAAAGCTTATTTGGACCAGCCCAGGACACAGACAAACCAGACCTGCTCTCTTTTTCCCCTCACTGGAATAGAAGCACACTTTTTAATATTATGATCACACCCTGGCTTCCCTCCACACACACTTAATCACATCCCTGCTTTCCCTAAAACCCACAACCTTTGTGGAATAGGACAAAGCTTGTTAATGGTTACTCCAGAAGGGGATGGATAACCTGTGGCAGCATTCTATTAAAATAAAATGGAAGAAAACACTATATTGAGTCTGTACATATAGAAAAATAGAATGAAATCTTCTTTAAAAGAAACAAGAAGGGAAAGCATATTGAGGATTCGGAAGACTCAAACAAAAATACACTTTCTCACAGGTATTTAACTATATTCATCAAACATCTCAGTGGTTCCTTAACAGAGCTTTCACTCACACACCCCTTTGGCTCTCCCAGAACAAAGGTCTATTTCTCTCCCGCACAGGGTTCTACTCTCTGACTCTTTCAGAGGTGGCTTGGTTACTTCTCTGCTCCACACTTAGGCCTCTGAGAAGCTAACCCTCTTCCAGAATACCCTCTTTTTGTTTACTGGATGCTCTGACTCTATGTAACTCACTGAAGAAAACCCAGTAGATATGTGCTATCTGATGTCTCTCCTACACAGCCCCTCCCTCTGGCTAGGGCTGGGTTCTTCAGTCAGAGAGCCAATTGGATTAGATCACTCTCTTTTAATAGGCTGATCTGCTAGCCACACTCCCAGGCTCTGTCACACATGGAAAATCTAATATTTTTACAAAGAAGCATGTTATTCTGCACTGAAGAATCTGACCATGATCACAATATTCTTAATGTCATTTTAGTGTTGATGTCTTTCATGTTTTACAAAGCTTCTATTAATGCAAAGCAGACTCTGAAGTAGGGATGGAATATTGTTTCAACATCGTAGTCACAAATAATGTCAGCTGGCTAACAAGTTGCATTCCTTCCCTTAAGGACAAGGAAGACAGGAAAGGAAGGATGGAAGCAACCTACCACTTGCCACACTGCATGGAAAAAAAAGGGAGTGACATATTTTGCCTTTTCTATAAAACTTGGACGTCTCTCTATCCAAATTATCACACTTTTTGGAGGTCAGGTTCATCACACTATCCCTATAACAATGCTAGATCATTCACACATGGAAACTATGTGCTAAAAATCAGCTATGTTTGTAAGTCTTCCCTACTTAATTTTTTTTTTCAATTTAATAATCCAAGGATGTCCAACTAGAGTCCCTCCAGATGCTAGTGGAGTACAACTTTAATTGTCCCTCAGTTTTGCTATGTTGATTAAGTTAAGTGGAATTGTAGCCAAGCAACATGTTTTCAAAGCTTTATTCTCTTTTACATTAGTAGTGTTCTCATGTGATCACTTACTTTTTTGAAAAAAAATATAGTATCATGCTTTAAATGGCAATTCAGTTTAATGTATGTTGCAAGTCACTCAGCTTGGATTCCATGTGGAGAGAAAAGCAGGAAGTAAGTAAATTAAATCAATAAACAAACGTTCAAAAAGCCACAAGTTGTACACTCCTGTAAGGTATCAGCTTTCTTTAATTATAAATTTAAAATGGGAAATCTAAAAACGGCAATGGTGAGGATGAAAAGAAGGGAAAGCTCTGTTTCATTTGTGATAGTAAGATGAAAACTTATTGCTGTTATTGTCATACTCCACATGGGTAGAGCCACAAAGTGGACCATTTTGAAGAAGTAGCCAAGTAGTAAATCACTCTATAGAAACAGTGAAAGGAAAACATTGATCTCACTGGGAAGAACAGAACAATGCAGGTGTTAAAGAGGAGCCTCTTGTCTTCATCAATAGCATGCAGTCTTCTGATTTGCATTCTGCTGTATAAACGTATTGATTGGGTTGCCTGTGCCATGCTGAAGTCATTTCCAGATCATTAAACATGAGAAACAAGCCTCATTTTGTTGGCAAATACAGCTGCACATTATGCAGAGCTATATTTATTCCTTGGATTTTTATAGAATAAGCCAAACCATTTTTAATACTTTACTGAATTTGTAATCACTGCATATAAAAATGCAGGTTCTGATGTATGAATGTTATTTCATCTGTATAGGGCATGAATGCCAGGAATTCATCAGTTAGTCAGTTTCATGCTATGTACAAATAATGGGATGGCTCACTGATCATTTATGATTGTGTTAAGATACCTTGTGGCTACTACAAGAAAGCTGTTGAGTTATACAAGTATGGTGAGGGCACAAAGGTAGGGAAGAGTAAACACATCCAGTTGTATAAATTAGACAACAGTGGAGGGTACAAAAATAATCTATTGTTACAAAAACTGATGCTACTACTGCTGCTGCTTTCTTCTTTTTCCTACATACAGCTATTAAACCTCATGTGCTTCCCATCTTTAATATGTAAAAATTTGAGAGTTTTGATAAATTCTTCAAAAGTGAAATTAATTTCAATAGGTGGAACTTTTACCAGAACAAAGAAGACCTCATTGAACTGGCATGCCACATAAATATTAAAGATGAGGAGACTCTCAATCAAGCTCCCAAGCCAACCAATGTTCCAATAATACGGTAGCTTTCAGGCCAGAAACTTCCTTTTGCAAGTTTCTCATTGTATAAAAGAATTTTTCTGTTGTTTGTTTAGCTAGAAAAAACATTGATCTCATAAAAAGCCATACAATAAAGAGATTTCATGCACTGTTGCTACTGGGTTTATTACTCTTATCATTAAACATATTTCCTGTTTCTTTATGTGTAGAGAACTCTGCTTGCATTGATGGTAAGAAATTTGCTTCATCCAGACCTGGGTCAAGAGACCAATTTGTAGCACTTTCATTAGAGGACAATAGAGATAAATTTCTTGCTTCCATGCCATTATTTCTTACTTCAGCTGTTGCACATGAACTCTTTAGAGAGCCAGGGCTATCTGTCGGAGGCAGAGCTGTAATCTTTTGATTTGGCCACTGCTCCCTTTCTTCAAATTCCTTTTTATAGTTTGCCAAATCATAATATTCCAGTATTGATTTCTGAACTAAGGTGGGTAGCATATTTTGAGCTGTGGCTTTTCTGTGCTGAGCCTGAGTAGAGACCATATTGAAATACTCAGAGTATACAAACAGACTGTTTAGTCCTCCAATACTGTACACCTTAATGCATAGACTTTTTTTAAAGATATTAGTAAATAAATTTCAATAATATATCTTAATACTAAGATATAAATCTTGCCAACATACAAAGATTCTATATGGATTCTTTACAGGCTTACATCCCCGTTAGTTTAAAGTCTTTGTGGACTATACAAATGAACAAGTTCAGATTCTTACTTTATCAGCAGTCATCTCGGATCAAAAATATGCTGAGACCATCCTGTCTTTGCTTCAAAATTGTATCAGTTCAAATCAGTTTGAATTGTTTCTCTGGTAGCTAAACTTTTGTATAGATAGAATTAGATTCAAATTGGATTAGTCAGAAAAGCTCATCTCCCTTCTACCCCAAATTCAGAAAGTTAAGGAACACCAGCAGAGATGCACATTGAAATCTCAGTCAAGCTCTGAATTCTCTCTCTCTAGTTTCTTCTTGCTCCTTCACCTCCTTCTCTTCTACATCGGAGTAAATCTTCCCTTGTAACAAGTGTGTAAACATACAAATTTACAGAAAAATACTGCAGTAAAAATTAAAAATATAAACCAAAGGAAGAATTTTAACAAGTGCCTCTATATGATAAAATAGCTAATTTGTTGCTCCCACAGCAAAGGTTTTAAAATCAACACTAGTTGCTTCAGCTTCCAGCTCCAAGAAAATAATTCCTCCAAGCACCAAGGCAAACTAGCTTGCAAGTTTATCTTTGTTGTACTCCTCCTCCTTTTCCCCCCATTATTGGTTTAAAAGTGTTCCTGTACAAACTCAAAAGTTTCCCTGTAAAAAAAAATAAAAAAATATATTATCCTTTGGGATGGCAATAGTCTTTTTGAAATATAAAACTCACAAAGTTGAACAGAAGGAGACTAATGTGGCAGTGAAACAAATACACGTCTGGCTACGCCACCATCTTTTCATCAAACAGCCTTCGGGCAGCAGATATTGGGAGGTGTGGGAAGGGCAGTGGAAGCACCCACCTGGCTACTCTTTTCTGTTGCAAGACAGAATGTAGTAGTCTAGGCAGTCAAAGAGCCACCAGCTCACTGCCATCTGATGTGATGGAGAATTACCAGCCCTATCACCAGTGTTGAAGTGAAATTCAGATACCATTTGGACTGACTTCATAGGTGCAGTTGAGAGGGGTCTCATCTTGCCCTTCACTTCAGGTCTGTTTAGAGCAAGGTCCAAATGGACAAAGGCCAGTCCGGGCAGCTACAATCACCTGATGGGCAGTGGACTAAGCTGTAGATTGCTCTCCCTGACACATGCAGATAAGGAGTGGCAGGCATAGGATTGGAAAGAAGATGAGGTTTGCCAAACTTCAACAATAAAATAAAGAAACAAACCTGCAGACTTTTTCTCACAAACCAATTTTTCCAGTTTCCTCAACCTTAAAAACTGGTGCAAAGCTTTCATCTAATTCATCTTGAGTTGTGGGGAGGGATTGGATGACTGGAAATATTTCTCAAGAGTCATACAATGTGCCACCACACATCTAATGCTATAGACAGAAATAGCATATTACCTACCTCCAGTGTGATGTTTTGCAATAGAATCACTCCACACACCAAGCTGGAATTTGCCATGATTTAACTAAGTGACAGGTCTTATACATGTATGGAGATACCATATTTCTGTTTTCAGGTAGCTAAGCACCCCAAGGGCTACTAGACAAATGCATATTCATCACTTCACAGCTACAATGTCCCTATGACTTACATGCATGAATGAACACAATGCCTTTCAGTTCACCCATACAAGTTGTCCTTATTCACATCAAGCAGTATAACATGAATGAGTGAACTAATTGTGCAGCAAAATTTTATTTTGTTTCTAAAAGATTTTTTTAAAAAACATACGGAGTACTGTTTCATTATGTTGAAATCTCAGTTAGAAAGCTAATCATCCAACACATTTTGACATAACAATTCTGATTATACATATCTTCTTCATGATATAAACAAACAATGGATCTCATGCTATACAGTGTCACAGGGAAGAGATACATTTGCTGGCCTCTGATTAAATGAGGCCACAAAGATTGCATTATGACACTGAATGCCATGACACAAAATATTATGGGGTGGATTCAGGTCAATTAAAAGATGTTGCTGCCCCCTCCTCTGCTTCTTTTGCATTTGCATTCAGACAGCAGTGGGTAGCTTTTCAATTGCAACAGCAAGTGGATTATTGATCACAGTTGTGGCTGGATCTAATTATGGGGCAGTGCTTGGTTGGTGCTGCTGCTGCTGCGAGTACTGCCCCACCTGCAAAATTGCATTTAACATTTACTTCTGGTTGCTTTGCATTCTCCTTTAAAAAAATTCAATTATTATGGACTGCTAAAGGGGTGTGATAAGCCTCAGTTGGGCCCAGGGGGAGGGAAAGGGCAAAACTATGGCCCTTAGCAAGCAGTGGAAATGATTTTATTTGTTTCATTCGAGTTTAAATATAATTATTACTTTTCTTTATACAAAAGGCATTCTGACCAACTGTGCTGGAGAGGGAGTTGGAAGGTGTCATGGCCCCTAGTCAAGCTTTACAGGGAGGTTTGAGTAATTTTCTTGTGGGGGTGAGTCATTACATAGGCCCCTATTTGTCAGGCAATCAAGTTTGGACAGCAGGTCCATGCCTGTGGCCAAGGATAGGTCCCAACTTGGTTAGGCCTCTTAATTGCCACTTGTCCCAGTAGGACAATTTAGGTTATTATACTAGTCCTGTCCAGGCCTATTTAGGTCTGACTAGAAAATGGCCCAAGTTGTTGGAGGCCCTTTCTCTGCCCTGTATAGGCCTCAACTAAGGCCCTTTCCTCATGAGGAAATTAAGACAGGCCAATGTGTCTTGTAATGGAGGTTGTCCCTTGGAGCGGACTAGGTTTGGATTATTTACCTTTGTTCCGCATCTAAGTCTGATTAAATGCACCCCCAAGTGGTCATCAAGCACACTATTTGTAAAACGGAAGAAACTGGTTTTTCAATTTTACGGATCGCGCCAATTCATACTTTCACAGTGGTGCAGATGCACACATTCACACCAATGTGAACTGGTGATCAGTGGAGGGCGGGTTGTGGGTGTGGTCAGCTTCAGCGGTTGGTCCCGCCCAACAAACAAGAGGAAGCACCATTTTTTCATCCTCATAGTGCGGATCTATGAACTCGCACTGCTCCGAATCATCATGGAACATACAGAGCAGTCCTGTGGAAGGACATAAGGGAAAGTATGCCTTGTTTCAAGCCCAGAAGAACCAGTAAGAAATGGCACAAAGTAATTCTCTAGCCTTGTGCTGAAAGGGCCCAAGTCTCGACCTAGTATATTTCTATGCCTTAGACCCCAGCCTGATTTATTTGTAGCAATAGCAATAGCATTTATTTCTATACCGCTTATCAACTGAGTGTTATCTAAGCGGTTTACAATGTAGTGTAGCTAATTGCCCCCAACAAGCTGGGTACTCATTTTACCGACCTGCGGAAGGATGGGAGGCTGAGTCAACCTTGGAGCCCGGCAGGATCGAACTCACAACCTTGTGGTTGCTGTACTAGCATTTAACCACTGCGCCACCAGGGCTCCTTTGTAGGCCCTATCTAGACTCCATTTAATTCCTGACTAGGTCTCCATGTCGCTTTTTTGGCTGACCTCATCCAGGCTCTGGGTTGGTCCTGGCCTGATCATGCCAGGCTTTGGCCTTCTGCCATTTTAGGCATCATCATGGCCTACGTAGGCCCAATCAATTTAACTTCCAAATTTGTGGGACCTCCTGTATAGGCCTTCCAGCCTGTGGGGCTTGCATACCCACCTGACCTTTCTTTACCTGGTGAGGCCAAGTTGGGTGTGTGGGTGTAGGAATGGTCTGCTGGCCTGCCACATGCTTTTAATCTTAAGGCATGCTGGGTGAGGCCCGGTAACTGTGAAGAGTGAAGTTGCTTCCAGTGGTTTGAGAGTTGGAATAGGAAATTATCATGATTAACATAGCTCTGTAGAAGGACATGGGGTTTCCAAGGGTTACACTCCTGCTAAGAGGTTCCTCTCAAGCACCCACCACCAGGTGTTCTTGATCTGAAGACAGTCGATATTACTAATGTTATTTTATCTAGATTGCAAGCACTTGAGGATAGGCAGGCCAAGCCTCACATGAAGGTAACCAAGCATTCATCCAGAGGTATGGTCAAAGATAGTTGGACTAATGAAATTCTTGCTTCTTTTGATGCCTTGGAAGAGGATAATAAGCATGACAAGGTTGCAGGATCAGCTGTGCTACAGGATGGAGCAGGCTTGTCATCAACATCAGCAGTTGACCTTCCTGAGGGAGATGATATCCATGTGACTGTTCATGGTTCAGTTGAGCTACATGATTCTGCTGGCAGGGCTTCTGTATCTAGTCTTGGGAACCATGGACCATATCTGTTAATCACTCCACCATTCAGTCTTTGACACCAAGTATTAGCAGTGGGGGAGCAGGAATCCTCCTCCTGCAGGATGGGCAATGGTAGCAATCACTATTAGTGCCCTGGTATGGCTTCCCACCTATGATAACTCTATAATTAGGACAAGCAGGAGAAGGGAGCATACTCATGGCAGCACAGTAGAATAGTTATAGCACTGTGCAATATGAGTTCATATTGTTAGGAGAGCAGATGCTCTCATTAAGAGAATAGTTGTTACAAGCATCATGCCCCCAAGCATCATGCCCCTGCCCCAGGACCCAGACAGGACTTTTCCCAACAGACACACCCTGGAGACATGAGAGGGACTGGACTTATGGCAGCCAGTGCAGGCAGAAGAGGAAGAGCTTGTTAATTAGGCCACAGTTGGCCAGGACGCTAAGGCTATATAATCAGAGGTCAGGATGGCAGAAACTTGCTGGACTGGACTGACTGCAATGGTGGTGACAGCCTTGCTGAAATCCATGTTCCCTGCTCATATTCTTCAGACCTTGGACCTTTGACTAGATTCTAGATTTTGCTCCTGGGCACTCTCTCCCTAGACTCTTGGTAAATTCAGACTCAGTAGCTCTGGACTGCTTTTGGACTGCTTTAACAAACACTGTTTGCTAGTTACTGCTGATTACACATCTGTGAAGCCTTGGCAAGCTGCCGGCACAGCAAGCCACTACTGACAAGATATTATATGGAGACTATGACAATGTTGGGAATTAGAGAAGAAAGAATAGGATGAACTATATGATGGAGAGAAAGAGAAACTGAAGAGGTATATGGTTGATAGGAACTAGGTGAATTGGCTGATTGGCTTCTTTATTCAGGAGTTATTCAGCCCTGTAGGGTACATTCAATGATACAATGCATCAACATTATATAGAAAGATTAAATTTATTTCTCAGGACCTGCATGGTTTCTGTATGATGAGTCTTTGAGGATGAAGGTATACACTGCCATGAGGTAGAACTTCATACACACCCCGCTTTAGATGCAGATAATGACTCCAGTGTGATTGACCCCAGGGGAGTGGTTGCATAGTTGCCACCTTATACAGAATAGAAAAGAGAATGCTGAGGTGTGTTCACAGGACACCTCGGGTCAGCAGCAGAAGCTACTATATTGGGAATGTTGAGTTCAGAGCACGTGAGCAAACTGCCTCTCTAAATGCAGGCATGAGTGTTCCATACATGGAGACTCCCTTTTGAACTTCCTTAAAGGGAAGGGTCAGACAGGAGGCAACTATGATCAGCAGGAAAGTAAGTGGGGGTTAAGTAAACCCCCCACCTGCAAAATCTTCAGAAGCTTTTAATGTGGCTGCAGTTGATTTCAGATGAGGTGCCAGCCTGTTATTTGAGGGAGGGATTCAAATCTGGGTTTAGGATTCGATTTCAGGGGAATCATCACCCCTTTATGGCTAGAAAACTTAAATATATAGGGGATTTAGTTAGGGAGAAGGTTAGAAAGGAGGTCACTTCCAAGTGGAGAAATGGTGGCAGCTTGATGTGTCTGCTTTGTGCTCTGGGCAGCCAAAGCTAAATAGCAGAAAAGTCAGCTAATTATTAATTAATTACCTGACAGAACCCTCTCTGGGTGAGGAAAAGAGCATCAGGATTGCCCTCAAATATTCAAGATCACTACTTCTCATGAGCAAGCTACTTAGGGAGGAAAGCTCTCTATGTTGCTTTGAACTCCATGGAGAAAAGGTGAAATAAAAATGCAACCAAGAAGAAATTTGTGATGGTTGGAAGTGGTGTTTTGAGCAGCATGGAGTTGCAGGAGGAACATCAAGCCCTGGCTGTTTAGCAACACTCAAAGGACACTGAACCTGCAAAATCCCCACTTTCTTAATCACCTTTTGTGGTTTAATGCAGCAGTTCTTAACCTGTGGTTAGCTGACACACAAGGAGCCATGATGTCCTCGCTGGGAGTCTGCAAAGGCTTAGAGAAATGTTATGAGCTTTTACAATAGAAATAGAAAGAAATAATGAATGGAAGAAAGGAAGATAAATTTGTATGGAATCATCCCAATAAAAATATTATGATAGCAGTGTGTACACTTACTTATTTCTCCATTCTATCAAAACTGAGGACTCTTAATGAGCAACTTTAAATAAATATTTGATTCATTTTAGGGTTTTAAATTTTGAATTAAGTCCTGGTGGTCCACACCAACAAAAGATATTGAAAGAGGGTCCATGGAAAAGAAACGGATAAGAAACACTGGTTTTATGGTTCAATTTGCAAATGAAGGAAAGTTTTTTGGCTGTCAGTGAACATAAAAAGTTCTAGTGAGTGCTCTCATCTCCTGTATTAAAGTTCAGAGGAAAAATAAATTATTTACAATATTTACAAGATCCTAGCTTTAAAAAAAGGGGAAAAGTAAAGAAAAAATCCAATAAGATATACCTTAAGGAAATATTATATGATATTGAAGAAATAGAAAATTAGAAAGATAAAGGATTTTTATTTTTACCATTGATTGCATTTTAAGTAAAGAGAGCATCTCTCTGTGAGAAACAGTCTTTAATTATATTCTGAAAAAGATAACTCTGGGACACTGAGAATAATCAGATAGTGAGCTAGTGGTTTTCAACGGGATTGCTTTAACACTATGACTGGTGAATTTAGAAAGGTAAAGTCTCCACCATAAATTTTACAGAAGCTATAGAAAGAGATTATAGGATCGAAAACTGATTTGATGACATCAAAAGCAGAACTTGATTTGAGAAGTGAATTTAGGGAATTTAAGCAAGTGGTGAAGCAAGTGGTTGAGGTTACAGCACAAAGAGAAAAAAAGTGAAGAGACTGGAAAATGAAATTGAAAAAAAGGGGAAAGATCAATGTGAAGAAGTTAGTGAATAAACCATTCCCTCATAATTGTGTACTGTTTGGTACACTCCCTCTGATGCAGTGGTCAGGGAGATCCATGGGCACAGTGTAAGCACTGAATTAGCAAAACATGACATTAAGCCTGCATTTTGTCTCTTGCTGATCCACCCTAATGCCTTTTAATTGCTGGGATTTGCATTTACATGGATTGGGCCCTTCCTATGGGATGCACAGTACCATATGTGCCATTTGAGAGTTTCAGTTCCTTCTTAGAGTGGGCAATCAAATTTAAGATGGAGTTTAGAGAGGTGGACCATAATTTGAATGACTTTATGTGTATGGCTCTTTAATTCTGGAACTGGGAGTTTCTTTGAGAGAGGACCCTTCCCATCAATTGGTGTTCCTGGACATTGTAATCAATGCAGAAATATCAGAATATGAAGGAAAGAATGCTATATTCAAGGAATTTCAGGGAACTATTGGATATTTACATTTTGCATTCAGGGTGGCAGCACCGGATAGAGCTTGTTACACTATATGTGGTATCAGCTAGCCACACCCTAGGATCAGGATCACACAGTGGTTCAGAAGAACCTTAGAGTGTGGCAGGACTTTTAAGCTGACTTCAATGGAATTTCCATTTGGAAGGAGAAGATTAATCTTACAGGTGCACTATAAGCCTTTTCAGATGTGGGAGGATCCTTGGTATTCAGTGTGTATTTTCAAGGACATTGATGTGTACAAACTTGTTTGAGAACTGGGCTGAGATACATGTCACATCTGATTTGAACATTCTTGAGTTTTCTCCCCCCCCGATTGTAGTTTTAGTTAAGATGTTAAGATATGGGGCAAGGAAATGTGCAACTCCTTGGTTCATTTCTGATGTGTTAATATGGTCATTGTGCAGGTTATTAATTCCCTGACATCCAAATCCACTAGGAACATGAGGCTGGTTAGGGAATTCAGTTAGTGAAGGAGAGGTTTCTGGAGCTGCCCCTACACTTTTTGAGTCCTGGCGGGTGGAGAAGCTGACTGTCCTTGGGGCTGGTCTGAGGATTTAACCCTCACTTTAAGTCATGTGACTTGAGGGTTGGATTCTCAGGTTGTCTGGAGAGCAGCTACCCAATCTTTGAGTTCTCCATGGAGCTCTGGTGTTCCATCCAGGGGAAGGTAGCGAGAAAGTCTTGCCTCAGTTACTCCCACACTAGGTTCCACATCTCAAGGGATAAAATTGAAGTAAGAAGTAATTTAAATAAAGTTGCCCATATTCACCCCAAGTTCTGTCTATTGTCTTGTTATTTCATGTGTTGGTCAGAAAAAAAGAGAGAGAGATAATTTATAATATGAACTAAGAAATTGAAAAATTTATTTATATTTATATTTATATTTTATTTATATTTATTTTCTTTCTTGAAATCTTAACTGGGGAAGTAAAATCTCTATTATCCAAACTAATCTCCAAATACTTCATCTTCATTTGAATATTATTTTATATGGTGGTGAAGCATAAATAAATATATCATAAATATATTATTATTGGATAAATCTTAATTTCAAAAACTCATGAGGGCGGAACACACAAACTGATATACACACATATACAGACATGCATACATAGCGAGCAAGAGAGAGAGAGAGAGAGAGAGTGGGGGGACAGAAAGAATAAGATTTAGGTAACAGGTGTTATTAGAAGAAAAGAAAAGCAGGTATAAAATGTACCTAGATAAGTGATATAAGAGGGTGAATATTGTTTTGAAGCAATCAGATAATCTGTTATGGGACATTTCCACTCTACACTCTACATATTATACTGATATTATTCCACTTTCCTGTGGAATTGTGGGGTGTTTTTTTTTTCCAGTTTACTGAGGCCAAAGAGCTCTCTGGCTGAGAATTCTAAATGCCCCTCCTTAAACTGAAACCCCCAGGATTCCATAGGATGGTGAAAGTAGAATAATAGTACTATAACATGGTTGTGACAGAATTTTCATCTTAACTTTAAAAAAAAAAAAAAACCCTGAGGAAAAAGTGGTGAAAAAATGTTTTCCCCTACTTGAAAATATAAAGGGACATATATCAAGTCAAAACATCACCCCTATGAAGCCGAATATTGTTGACACAGACAGTCAGCAACTCTCATTCTTTCTAGCTTTATCCAGGAAAGGCAGAGATGAAGCCTATGCCTTTCTCAATTGTTCTAAAACAGAGCTGAATAGCCTATGCCCAAGTTATAAACTAGATTGTGTGGCATTTGTGTGCTTGTTTAATGGTGAATGTTTTTTATGCATCTTTTTATGATACTAAAGTATATTCTACAAATTTGCATTTGTTGACTCAGAAAAATTAGTTTGGGCTGGTGACAACACTAGAGTCATACTAGGGGAGGGCACTAGGGATCGAAAAATTGTGCTGTGTATTGTCGAGTTATTTCAAACTTCTGGTGATCCTAAGATGAGCCTACCACAGGAATTTCTTGGTACGATGTGCTCAGAGTGGGTATGCCTTTGCTTTCCTATGAGGATGAAAGAGTTTGACTTCTCCAAGGTCATCCAATGGGTTTCCATGGCTTAGCAGGAAATTTGAATTCTGACCTCCAGAGTAATAGTCCAACACTTAAACCACTATACCATGTTAGTTCTTCCAAAAGTTTAGCTTGCATTAGCCAGATTTAAAAACAAACTAACAAACTTCTGTTCAGACATCTGTGCTAGAGCTCATTGTAAACTTCATGTCTTTCATATAGGAATGCAATTAATATTCAAAAATATTCAAGAAAATTGACAAAATATTTTTTTTTCTTGAGTGTCAGGGAATCTTCACATTTCAGAACTAAAAAGTTGCATGTTATTGATTCATACAGTGAACAACATTTTTTTGTTTAGGAAACAGGCTTTTTCTGCACAGAAAACTATATTACTCTGCAAACTGAAACTCAATTTGTGACACAGAAAAAGAATAAAACTTGGGCAGAGGTTGTGAGAGGATACTGAATTTCAAGGTTTATTGTTAATTTTGTTTATTGTAAGCAGCTTTTAAAAAATCCTTTTGGCACCACATGCGGGGAAGTACCTATCCTAGTGCCTGGAAAATAAAATAAAAAGTGATAGTCTACTTCCCTTTCCAAATCTGATAAGGAAGAAATGGAGCAAATTGAAATGCCACCATCAGCTATTGTGATGTGTCAGAAAGAAGAACTACTGTTGTCAGACTAGGATATCATGCCTACTACAGTATCAGAATGGAGGAACAACCAGACCCTTGTCACCTAAAATTGGAAGAGTCTCTCCATCCCAGATTCAAGGACTTGGCCAATGTAGGTCATTTTGAAGGTTGCCGCTTATTTATTTATTATATTTGTATGCCACCTTTCTCCCAGAATGGCACCCAAGGTGGCTTCCAACTATAAATTAAAAACATGCTAAAATAGTTAAAAAAATAAAATTATTTTTAAAAAATATTCAGTTTTGAAACAAGTTAATAAATAAAGCTCTCTTCTTTGGTTAATTCAAGATGCAATGACATGGAATTTGTTTTCTTCAGCTACAATTCACTCTGAATCTCAGATGCTCAGAGTCTCTGTCTTGCAGATATTAATTTGCAAGAAGAAAGGTGTCCAGGCTAAATGGATTAACCTGGCATAATGACAAAGATCTATTGTATTATTGTTTTTGTTATAAGGCATACAATGATTATAGATTATATCAGGGAAACACAAACCATTTAGTTGTAAGTATTAATAATGGGGTAGTTTAGATGCTATATGGATTTACGGTGCAATCACAATAATATAAAACACAAGTAAGTGCAAAATAAACAATATGGCATCGTAACAAAATTAAACAGGACACGCAGAGCCTCACAGAACATTAAAAGCTTGAAAGAAATTCTATCCAGAGTTATGGGCTGAACAGAAAACATCCATGTGATATATTTCTGAAGATATATTAACCTCTGTAGCTGGTGGTCTAGGATGTGTGTAACAAATGTAATTTAACATTAGGGTGGAATGGAAGAGAAAAGTCATGATACTAAAGCACAAATCCATGCTTGTCATTTTTTTACAGCCAGGAATTATTAGATCCTGGAATCATAAAAATGAAAAGGCACTAAATACCCCTTTGTGTCCCTTCTAAAACAAAGCTTAGGGAAAGGAAGCAGATGGCATCCAACATCATTTAGGGAACCACAGGTTCCTTACTAGTGGTACTGGGTTCTAAGAAGCAACATTGTCTGGAAAAAGGGGAGTTAATTGGGATCCTCAGTGACCTCCTTGTTCAAGATCTGCACATGGAGTGTGGATATCAGGAAAAAAAGAACACTCTTATTGTGTTCTTATTGTGTTCAACATGTCTGCAATTTGGACATTTTGGCCCATATTATCAAGAAGCTGATTGCAATGCTCTTTGAATTGAAGGGAGCTCTACTGGATGAGTCACTGCTCTCATATAGGAAACCCTTTTCAAACATCCATACAAAATGTATAAAGCTCTGGAGTGGTGCTGGCCTGGAGATATGATCTGTGCAGGGACATAGCAAAAGCCTACTCTTGTTTAAACTCATGAACCCCCCCCCTCCCGAATAACGTATACGTAGGGGAAAGAAATCACTAGAACCAGGCTGAGGATTCTGTCTCAGCCAGTTTCACATTTCATATAAGTTTTCAGGGGCAATATATTCCAGTGGTAGGTAGCGCCAAAGAGAAAAGATGGGACAAAATTGCCAGGCAATTCTAGTCAGAAGCAGAGTTGTCATCCACTTATTAAGAACTTCTTGTTGTTGTTGTTGTTGTTGTTGTTGTTGTTGTTGGAATTCAATGTAATAAAATATTTTTTAAAACAACAACAACAACAATCCCTCAACCCCTCAAAATTCAAAAACTTCCTGGATCTCCCCTGGCCTGGACACACCCATTTAATGGCTTGTGCAGAAAGGGGAATGGACAAGGAAAATCTTGCTGTGTCTTTATATTCAGACACCCAACAGTGATGTCATCTTCTAGGACCTCTGGAGGACCACCAGGAGATCCCAGAAGATACCTCCATTGTCGTGTGATCAAGTATACAGACAAATCCTCTTTCATGCCCCCTGCTCTGCACTCACCACTAATTATGTTAGGGACAGTAAGAGATAGATGAGTTTTCTGGGGCTGATAGGGTAGATGGGAAATAATTTCACCTAGGAAGAATTTTATAGCTTGTCTCCCTATACAAGATCTCAGTCTGAGATCGAGGAGAGGCATTTTTACTTTTCAGAATGAGGAAACTATCCTGTACAAAATCTGCCAACCACTGTTAAAAATAAGGAGGAAATATGGCCATCCAGGAACCCTAGAGAGACAGTCTGGACCTGGAATGGGCTTTGTTTGGTTTCAGGCATGAAGCTCCACATCCCTGCATTAGAATTTTGCACATTTTATATATATTCTTTCCCAGTCCTTCACAGATTCCCTCAAACATACTTTAAAATAAGTGCAGAAGAACTGCATTGTTTATCTTCTACAAAACCATGCTTTCCTTACTGAAAAAAGAGGGGGAAAAAACTATGGTGATATAATAGTTCAAGAAAATGTGAAATCTCAGAAAAGAAACCCTATTATGTTTTTACGATGCAAAAATTGCAATGTAGTGCTGTAAGAAAAAAATGGTACTCAGAGGTAGCTGACATCATCAAACTGGGCAGTTAAAATTATATAGCCAATTCAGTGGTTTAGAAAGGTGATATCTGACAGCTGTTACCAATATATTAGCACATGCAATTATAGGAAAGGGCTGCTGTTCAGTGGTAAAGCATACATTGTGCATACCAAAGTCTGAATCCTAAGCAGGTTCAGTTAATGGGACTCAGATAGACAGTATTATTGGGAAAGTCCACTGTCTCAGACTTCAAAGATGGAATTGATATGGTGTTCAGCGTCTTCAATTTCAACAGGTAATCTCTAGATGAGTGTGAAAATTTTGTTTTCATCTATATTGTGAACTGCCTTGGGTCCCACAGTGGGAGAAAGGCAGGTTATATACTATTTGGATCAAATTTTACATTGCATTTCTAATTATGTAAATGTAATTACAAATGAGGTGAGGAATTCACCCCCAGAAGCCACCTTAAACTCAAGAGACCTGCTCCATGTGATGGAGGTCTGTGGTACAGGTCAATGGAGTGCTTCAAAAAGATGTGGCTGGTTTCCCACCACCCCACCATGTTACTACAGCTTGAGGGTGGCAAGGGACTAGATGCATCATCCTGAAGTGCCCCATTCAACCATGCTGCAGACGTCCATCACACGTCCATCACACAGAATAACTTCTTTGAGTTTAAGGTGGGTTCTGAGTGGTATTTATGATTGGGGAAATATTGCCATGATTGTAAATACATACCATAAGGAGCAGTTACAGATCCATAACTCTCAATTATGAATTCATAAATGCAATGCAGAATGCCAGTCAATATTTGTAAACATAAGGGGTTCTGTAAATAGCTTAAACTTCACTTTAATATAGAGATTAGTGAGAATGTTGTCTGAAATTCACAAATTTCTTAATGAATTTGACAGAAAGAACATGAGATTTCAAAAAAGAGAGAAAAAGTAAATCTGACAGATTCACTGATGCAGATAGACGGAATTGTAACTCCACTTCTCTGACATGGTTTAATTGGCAAGATATATTAATCAGCAGATATGTTTAATTGGCATAAAATAGAAATCATAAAATATAAAATCATGTGGAGGAGGAACTTTGACTGGAAAAACAGGTCAGAGGTGACCCCAAACATGGCTGGATCTGACTTGATGGCTCTTTCAATGAGAAACAATAGCTGGCTCCAGGAGGAGCAAAACCCCCTGTGGTTTGCATATCCTATAGAAGGCAAAGCCATAGAACTGGCTACCAATTTCATTTGGAACCTATTTGCTTCAAACTTTAAAACAAAGAGCTTTTGCTTGTTTGACAACACTGGTTCAGGAAGATTTCAAACAAATTCATATTTGCATCATCTTCACACCTGTGATCTTCAATCAGGCAGACATCAAAATCTTTTGCCATCCACATGTTAAAAATCACCAAATGTTTCCTTCAGACATTAACAACCATTAATACATCCTGTCACCTTTTGTCCACCCTGGAAATTCTTTGTTGTCCAAGGAGAAAGTCATTAACACCTCATACATCTAGGGCAGAAGTTTGGGTATAAAGGACCCTGATTTTGGATCTTCCACACAGCACTTCAATTTTAGGGGTCTTCCTTTTTGATTCTGCCTTTTTGACACTGGACATCAGTCCAAGCCACATCTTCTCTGCTTCTCTCTGGATGGTAAATATAGTCTACTCCCTTCTACCTCTGCTATCCATTTTTTTCATTCTTTATTTTCAGTTAGCCCTGTGTGATTGCTTGTATGTGTGACTATTTGTGTTTGCGCATGGATATTTTGCCCCAATAAAACACATTTAAATTTCACTATAAATTTTCTGACTGGTCTCTTTTGCAGTGACCTGGTAAACAAAGGGGAAAAGGTCCTGAAGTTACTCCTTCTCTTGAAATATTTTTAATTTGAGTTAATTAATTTCCCATTTTTACATTTTAATTTCCTGGTTCCAATATAGGACCTCATGGGATCCCATGCTTTTGGGATAACAGAATGGTATGAACTGGAATCAGTGTGTCCTTTTCTTTCCTATGCTGGACTGCAGTTGCCCTCCTGCTTTCTTTTTCAGATGGGCCTCTCATCTTTAACAGCAGGAAGGTATGAACATGTTCCTCTCTGTTAGAATAGCTATCCCTATTGACTGTTCAATCTAGAAGTCTGATGATATTTTTGGCTTGTGTTTGCTAAGCACTTTCCAAAACTTCAAACATATTTCAACATCCCAAAGTGCTGGGGAGGAATTATTCTTCACAGAGAAAAACAAGTCCATCTTTTTGTGCAAAGAACTGTTTCCTGCACACAAAAATATCCTATTTTCTATGGGAAAGAAATGCTTTCAGAACACAGAATAGTCCCTCCAAAACATTTAACAATATTTGAATACAGAGAGAATATTACAGTAGAATATTTGTTCTCTCCCAAATTGTGAAGAAAACTACTGTAATTATTTACTCCCGCATGTTAGAAGGAAATAACAAATGATTGACATTCTCTGCCTTATTAGAGCATATGCTTACCTATAGACTGGACAAATCTAAACACATTGCTACCAGAGCAAGCCAGTGGCACCTCCCCACACACACACACTTCAATTTACAGAAGCCATCTGGATTGGCTGTGAAACTTACTTCAGCTCTGGTAGTAGGCTGGCATTCTGCACTATGTCTGAGAAAAGACCAGTTTAAGGAGAATAAAGCAGGCTGTCTGCAACCCACAGTTCTGACCAACAGAAGGGGAACTGTTTCTTTCCCCTCCATGTGATCTGTAGAGACAGGTGGCAATTTTATTTCAGTTTATTCTTAAATCAGTATTTATCAAAATCTGAAAAGAAATGTGCATATGGAACAAAGCAAAGTTGATAGATTTACCCATCTCTAATCCAGCATCTGCTGCGAGAGAGAAGCATCTCACTCTGCCTCAAGGTAGGACCAACCCTTTAAGTGTGTAGAAATAATCTATTGAGATTTTCAATTGCTACAGAGATTTTCGAACAAAAATGTCTGATAGCATTTAGAATGCAAAATACTGCTGTTGAAAGAATGAGTTGATGGTGTCATTGCATTCATGTTCTGCTAGAGAATACATAGGAAAAGAATAATTAAGAATAATTCAAAATCATAAAAATGAAAAACAAAGGTTTTGTTGTGTCTCCCACTGGTTAATACTGGTTTCATATCTATCTGTAAACAGAAGAATGTGGCATGACTCTTCTGCACTGCATTGTTTGCAGAGTGCTGGTGGTCACCTATAATGGCAGTGTGTCAGTGTCTTCTTTCCAGATATCCGTGTGGTTCCCAGGGGCCTGTGCGTGTTCACTTTAATCCTTAAACATATATGTAAAGGGTAATACCTCTTAGGAAATGCATATGGGAAGTTTTCCTAAACACAGAATAGTATGGATTTTGCTCAAAATACATTTACCTTAAATTTTCTCTTTGGGCCCAGATGATTTAGTTTAGGACACCAGCCGTTCTGTCTTATTTAATTGTACGCAATATTATAAATATCAACAAAACTCAACAATGAAATAAATTATTGTGAGAAAGGAAATGGAGTGGTTGGATATGTAAGAGGAGGAAGTCCTTCCCTGCTCCATAGTTCTTTGTTTCTCTGGAAATGCATAAAAAGTATTGTCTCACACCTTTTTCTTATTAAAGTAATTCTGGGTGCTAAGAAAGCAATAACATGATTATCTCAACACATCTTTTTCATTGGAAAAAGTCTAATCCCTATCTTAAACTGACTTGGGTAGACCTCAGAGACTCTTGGCTGCATCCTGTTCGTGACATACATTTATGTGTGTGCATATCTCTTTAAGGGTGGGACGTCAGTTATTTTCATCAGAAAGCACTTTCTTTCCCTTTTTGCTCTGTCCAAAACTTCCCTCACTGCTGCTGCTGCAGGGAATGTGAGGCAGGAGAATGCAATTCATATGTTGTTGTTGTTGTTGTTTATTTGTATCCCGCCTCTCCATATGGATTGAGGCGGCGAACAACTTACAAATAGCATGTATTTCAATACATTTCTTATATATGTTCTTATATATGTTCAAGATCTTGCTGTTCTGGACTCTGAAGGAAAAGGAAAGGGGAAAAGAAAAGGAAGTTGTATTGGTCTGTCAGTGCTCATTTCTTTCCTCCTCTGAGCTGAGACCAACTACTTCTTCGTCATCTCAAATGCCTCCTTCTCACTCCCCACTGGTAAGCAGGTGCACCAGGGACACTTGACAGCTCCTGGGGATTACATGGAACTGTGAGGGTAGAGCATTGCACACTACTTACTTGATGTAGAGTCTTGACCATGGTACTACACAGCTATGGAAGATTAACTATTATGGATCTTTCCTTTTTAAAAAGTTTGGTGAGGTACTTAGCATTCTTTTTTTAGAAAGAGTGCTAGTGCACTCTCCTGAACCACAGCACTAGAACTCACCAGGAGACATTTTAAAGTACTTAATCAAACTACAGATTCTAGCATTTCAAACTGCTCTAATTGTATAGTTCAGATATACTGTTATCTATCCTCATCTGTGGAAATGTTTGGCTTTTCACATCTCTATATGTCCTCCAAGAAGCACTGGTTTTGAATATTTAGTGGATTTTATACAAATCCCTAATGGGTCACAAAGTTTACTGGGGCAAGTCATTGTCTCAGCCTAAATGTATATTGCTATTACAGCACTTCACCACCACCACCACCACCACACCACACCACTTCCTTCAAGGTACAAATACATATGTTGCAACTAGAACTGCTAAATTCATAGGTAGGGCTATTCAACTGAGAAGATGCTTTATTGAGCATATTGGGGTTGCATGTAAAGGTGATGAACTTACATAAACATATGCTGGTTTTGTATTTTATTACCTTTTAGTCTATTATAAGACAATAACTTATTACAATTAATTTAATTAATACAATGTATGTCGTTCTATTTTGTCTAATTTATCTTATTCCATGACATTTTACGCATTGTATCCTATGTATTGTGCTTTTTACATTTTATCATATTTGCTGTTTGATATGGTCAGTTGACTAATCAATAAACTTTTAACTAACTAACTAACCACCACCACACCCAACCACCCCTCCTATGAGATAGCCAATGTTCATAAGTTGGAATTATTAATGACTGGAGAACATGATCAGAGTCATGCTGGCTGGAGAATGTATTCAGAGTCATTAAAGTTCATATAGGATTAAGGGGAAAATCCTAACACTGATGGGTTTGTGCTAGTCCCTTCCCTACTTCAGGCTCTTGGCACTTTTGAATACAGTGAAAAACAAACTGCTCAGATTAGTGAGCAATCAGAGATCATCCCTCAAACTTACGCTATGGAGATCTTCCCTATACACTCTACCTGACTGAACATTTAAAGAATGTCATGAGTCCCATCCATGTTTTGTCACTCCAGAGTTAAACAAGTTAAGTTGTCAATTCTGTGGGAAAGCCATTATGGCTTTGTCAATGCACCCCTTCAACGTATGAAATAGAGTATAAAAAGCCTAACTTCAATCTCAGCCAACTGTACCACATACTACATGGTGTCCCAGACTTCCGTTGCCCTGTGCTACCCTCAAATGCTGTCTGAGTCTTTCCACTGTGACCTTTTCTTCAGGACTGGTAACTTTCACTCTTTCTACCCAATCTCTCTCTATCCAACCTTTGTTGCCCCACTTTCTGATAGCCTGGTACAGTTCTTAAGAGTGTATGATTTCTCATGTGTTTGTCAGTTTGCATAAAATACTTTGTTTAACTTTAACTGGAGTCCTCTCTACAGTTAATACTGATATACATGAGTGAAAAGATCCTACTGTTACCCTGCTATTACAGGCCTCCTTTGAGCTATATTTCCCCCAAATTCTAAGGAGATGTTGGTATTGCAGGTGGACCCCAATGTCTCCCACCTCTTAGGTAACATCAGCACCTCCCTTTTGTCATGTATAGGATATTGGTGGTACCAGGTTAACCTGTTGCCATTTTTTTTAATCTGATGGAAGAAAAATCTATGAGAATACTCCAAGAAGTCTTGCAGGTGATACACTGCCATCTGATTCACAGGGGAGAAATGCAGACTAAAGGGAAGACAAATACCAGAAATTTCAGGGAACAAAAGGAAGTGATTTCAAAGACACAGATTAAATATTTTATTTCAACTAAAAATACTCTAATTGTCATATTTGATTTTGGTAGCCTGATAAATGTGTTAATCAAGTTATCTGTGCTATTGTGTCTATGCTACCATCTAACTACTCTTTATGACCACAAGCAATACAATTATCAATGTTTGCACATTTCGCACTTCAATTCTTTCTCGCCCCACAGATTACACCTTCCCACTCAAGTATGTAGAATATAATAATATATGTACTGGTTCCAGTCCCTTGTATTTGCTCCTTTCTACTATGGCATGCCTTTTTTTGTCACTTCCTATCTCTAGGCATGGCACATTCTGCCACCTCAGATAATAATCAGAGAAGAGGAATGTAATCTATGCAGAGTACTGGCCCTACCATTAGAGAGTGTGAGGCAGTTTTCTCACACATTAAGATGTAAGGAATGGTGAATGTCATAAATTCTTCACTCCACTAGGAGAGTCCCATAACTACTTCCTGTTCCCCCCGACTTATCTTGTTTCTTTGTCTGCCCATCATGCCTCAATCTCCCAATTCTCCACTTTTTGTCAGCTCCTGTTATCTTGCTGTTTCTCTCCTTGCTGCCTCATCTGCTATCATTCCAATATCTGTCAATTTTACATCTCCTGCCCCCTGTTCTTACTCCTTCATTTGGGAACTCCAAAGTCTGAGAATAGTTTGGATGAGGAAAAATTATGAAACATCTCTACTGTATCTAGGAGAGCACCGACATAGCATATTTTCTATTAAAAAAAGATGGCTTAAATGTTTATTACATGATAGTCTAAATTGTGCTACGTATAATTAATGGTCTATTAAGAAAGGATTAAAATAAACCCTTACACAAAGGGAAAACAGCTGCAAATGTTGAAATTCCTCCAGAAGAACTGATATAATAATGATAGTCTCAGAACAGCAAGCTCCCTTGTATCAGACAGGTTTCCTTATGAGCAATGATGCTTCAAACTCAGAGTGTGGGCGTTCTTGCAATATCTTGCTTGATTAATCATTGGTAACAGCACGCATGTTAAAACATGGCAGTTGAGTTTCATTCTTTTCATGATCTGAGGGCTGTTTTTGTGTGATTTTAAGATGCCTTGTTTTTTGTTTGCTTGTGTGTCTGTGTGTGTGTGTGTGTGGGAGTCATCAGCTGTTTTTGGCATGCAATGACAAGCAAGTTGAAAGAAAGGCAACAAAAAGCTGAAATGCCTTTTTTTAAACTAATATTCTGTTTATAAATATCTCTTACATAAGTACAGCTTCTAAAAAGTTAATAAAGGTAGGAGAAAAAGTTATATCCAGACCCACCTTGTTGTTTGGCAGGGTGGACAGTCTGTTTCCTAAAACATCTTCAGGGTATGAGGGAGGTAAGGAAAGTGAGAAATGATAACTGAACGTTGCAGCAGCACTGTTTTAAGATTTGGCCCTAAAAGAATGGTTAGAATTGTGCCTCCCAGTTGTTTCATAGCCCCCCCCAAGACAGTTTCATTGAACCATGAAGTTCACTGGTTGACCTTCAGCCACTAATCATCTCTTTCCTCTTGATCTGTTTCATAGGACTATTGTGAAAATAAAACGAGGAGAAGAAAAGCCATGTATGCCACCTTGAATTCAGTGGAGAAATAGTTCTGTATACATTTAAAAGAGTAATAAGTAAATAAGTAAACAACTTTAGGAGGATTTTAATGTAGTAACAGCTATGTGATACCCTGGTTTGATGGTTGGAATAGGGTGGAATAAACATGTTTTGGCTTGCTGAAGGAAAGAGGGCAACCAGAGGGATGTGATTCTAAAGTCTAGGAGCAGCCACTGAGAAGGTCCTCTCCTTTCTTCCCACCAAATAAGCCTAGGAAGGTGGTGAGACAGAGAGCAAGGCCTCTCCAGATGATCTTAGAGCTTTAATGGTCTCATAAAGGAAGATAATGTTCCTTTAAATAACCTGTACCTAAGCCAGGTAGGCCTTTGTAAGTCAAAACCAGCATTTTGAATTGTTCTTGGAAACAGACCAGCAATCAGTGGAGCTACTGAAACAAAGGTGTTGCATGATCCCCATAGCCAGCTCCAGTTAATCTGCCTGCAGCTGTTTCAGCTAACTGAAGTTTCTGAGATTTTTTTCAAAGGCAGACCCATGTAGACATTACATTACTCCAAATGGGATGTAACCGTGGCCTATTTTATCACTTTTCTTGTAAACCAACCTAAAATATTTTGTTGTTCTTGCCCATGACAAACAGCGTATTTTTCACACAGTCATGCAGACACACACACCCTTCTTTCGTTTGTCAGAATTTTTATGTTCTGAAAAATCACATGGTATTTGGTACAGTTTTCAAAACAACAACACTTTTTTTAACGCTTCCACCAAGAAAAGTTCAGAAGATTCTTAATAAACTTCTTTGACAAGACTATATCTCCCCAACACCACCTCCTGGAGTCTGCATTCATGTAGTTTCATTTTATTTTACTCAATCAGTGAAAATAGAGAGATATGTTCCTGGCAAAGCCCAACTGCAGGTGCAGATCTATGAGGGCAAATTCAAGGAAACCTCATTTTAGAACAATGAGAATGTCTGATTCTTGGCAAGCCTGTGATAGGATGGCAGGATAAAGATGGCATGTAGAATCCTGGCAGGAAGAAAAAGGTCCTTTAAAGATCTTTGATGATGCATTTATAATGTTAATAGTGCAGGAAAAGAAGTATGTTTTGGGGGTCAGAGCAAACTAAAATGATGCCAGAGAAACAATCTACCTTACTGGAAACTCAAAATGAAATGAACTGATGCCTTACCAGGAATATAATAAAATGTTGATTGCTTCATTGGGAGTTATCTGGAAAAACATATGTCAAAAATAGTCACGTTAAGAATTATAAACAGAATAATTAAAAGATCCAAGTACAGGGTGGCCCAAGACATTTTACTGCCTTTGATAAAGGACATGAGGGTGCTCACTCTAAAAGTTGAGCGGACTAACAGTTTATTCTTATTTTAACATTGGAAACAGGATATGGCCACCACCACACTAAGAGCTTCACTTAAAATTAATTTTTACTTTTATAAAATCCCCATATAGTCTTTGTTCGCTATTTAAAAAAATAAAATAAAATCACTTAAAATTCAAAATGGTCCCAAGTAATCCCCAAAATATCATGTCTTTGAAGTGACATGTAAATACTAATCTTTGCACAATAAGCAATGACATTAGCTGTTATATTATTTTGCAAAAGTAACATTCTTTTGTCCTGACAACCATCCCTCCCTTAATATACTGTTGGCAGAAATTGGAATGTATATATTATTATTATTATTATTATTATTATTATTATTATTATTATTATTATTATATCACATTCTCTGGGGGAGATATTAGGCAAGAACATATTTTAAAAATATTTTAAAAAATGAGAGAAGGTGAAAAAGTAAATACACAAGGGTAATAAATGAGATGAGAGAAAGTGATCAAGGGAAGAGAGATATATGAGAAGGGAGAGATTACTAGAGTCTCTGGTTCACACAAATACAGAGATACATGGGAGAGAACAAGAGCCGCATGGAAGACAAAAAAAGACAAACAGAGGTCAGACAGGAAAAACATGTGAGAAATGAGAGGGATGGAGAATGCAGAAGTAATAGGAAAAAGGCACAGAGAAGAAGAAACAGAACATTGGAGAAGGGTAGCATCTAGGGCCATTTCTGCACTAAAGGCCATTATTGCATTATACCATTATAATGCAGTATCACCATTTGCACAATGCCATCAAGTTAGGGACTTTCTATTCTGCACTCTTCCCTTTTAAACAGTATAGCTACTGGTTTTCCTTCCTCATTACAGCATCCTTTTCCACTCCCGTGTCCCACTTTCACTCTGTTCCACCACACCTGATTGGGTGGTGATAACAGAGGCCCTTTCCACAACTCACTTATTTTCGGCGCTGGGGTGTTGTGCTCATGTGAGCAGCCTCCAGAGAGAGGCTCTCATGTCTGGGGTCCTTCAGCTCCACATGAGCTTCCTGCTCACACGAGACCCCACCTCTTCCTTTTGCAGCACAGCCTGGCACCTTCCCAGGTTGCACTGGACAGGAAGCGCAACTGGCCCAGCTCCCAAGGCTCCGCACACAAGGTAAGTGTGTATGGGGCCCTGGAGCAATGTCCAACCGTGCACCATTGTTGGCTTCAACCCGAAAATGAAAAAAATGCATGTACAGTCCCTGTCATGCCTGGAGCATCGCACAAATGTGAGTGCGTCATGTGGACCACTCCTCACATGTGTGCAATACTCGAGGGGCCCTTTTGCATCGAAAATGCAAAACACAGCTCTGTTGTCCAAAAGTACATGCTTGTGAGTTTCACAGGGAACTGCTGGAGAGTTGTTCCTGTTGTGCTTCAGAAACTGTCACCTGAGGCAGTTGCTTACATCCACCTAACTGTAGGACCTTCCCTGATTTTACCTGATCTTACCTGATGACCACAGCTTCTTCATATCAAAAGTCTTGGAACAGGCTTTTGATATGAAAGATGTACCATCTTTTCTTCATGAACAGCACTGAGCCTCTCTACACTAAAACTAGATGGGGTGGAGCTTTGTCGTGGGATCTTCCTATAGGGAGCCCTCAATACTTCCACATCATGATGGGAACGAGGATTTCCAGAGCTGTTTCAGGGCATCTAAGGCTAAGTCAGACAGGGTCTCTAATTGGTAGATATGGTCTGCCTATAACAATGAGAGCCATGACTGCTCTATTTTTGCATTGATTGGAACACTTTTAATTTTCTAATGGCCGTGATCCTTTCAACCAGTAATCTTACAGAGTTGGTGACAGTGCTGAGGTCAGCCTCTTTCTGCAGAGTCAGAAGGACCACCAGCACTGCAACAAAAGAAAAAAAAAATGGTAGTAAAAGACATTTCTGCTGGGAATGAAATCTGACTTGCAAGCATCTTAGCTACTGAAGGAAATGTACTTCTGTTTTTAAGGGTAGAATCCAGAGTGATTATTATCTGCCCTTATTGTTCTCCTTTAGGTAGCTGACTCAACCTTTATTTGTAAATGCCTTAGCCATAAAAGTGACTGTGATATCATGCACTTTTAGTCTAAAATATTGATTAAACCGATTGTATATTAATGTAATTTGTTTAGGTATGCACTATGTAAGGGGCTGTCAGGAAGGGATGAGAGAATGGAATGTTGAGAGTGAGTGGTGAATGGGGGAATATCTGAAGGGATTTGAATAAGGTTTGTGAATGCCAGTTGGGATGATAATTGATTTAGGACATTTCTACACTACACTGTTACGGTGATATTATTCCGCTTTCAACATCCTACAGAATTCTGGGGTTTGCAGTTAGGAAGAGGCATTTAGAATTCTCAGCCAGAGAGCTCTTTGGCCTCAGTAAACTACAAACCTCAGAATCCCACAAGATGTTAAAGTGGAATAATAGCACTATAACCATGTACTGTGAAAATGTCCTTGGTCAGAGTACTTAAGGGAGTTAGAAAAAAAGATAGGAGTGATTGAAGTGACAATTAGGGTAAAAAGCATCAGTCAGACTTAGGAATTAAGTGGTGTTTCAGAAACTGAATTAGCTGGGAGTGGAGTTTGTGAGAGAGTGTGAGCTGTGTTGTAAATGCATTAAATAATTAATCTTTTTGTTGTGTTCAGCTCCTGTGAATAAAGTATTGGTTTTGTATTTATATGCTTTTAGCCTCCAGTAATGTTATGTGCTAGAAAGCTTGGAAATAGACAAGGTGTCTACTGACAGAAGTGAATAAAGAGGAGTGGTGTCTAGCGAGGATATAAGTTGCATAATATTTCTCACAGGTACCTTGAGAGCATCTAGGAGGTCCTCATGGTTGGTGGAAACAGAAGTAGGACAGGAGGAGGACCTTACATTGGTGACAGAGGTGGGGACAAGGGAACATTCTCATCCTTGATGGTAACCATGAGATTTGTGGAAGACTTCAAATTTGGTGGCAACAGAGGCTTAGGCAGAGCCTCACACCTGGTAGAACAGCAGTGGGTTGAGTGGTAAACCCTCACAGGTACATTTTTTCAACTACAGCTTACAGAAACCTCCAACCAGCAAGGTTTGTAGCCCTGCTATCTAGATGATTGTGAGAGTTATACTGCACTAATGTACCTTGCCTAAGTCCTAGATACATGGTAACTTTGAAGGAACAAAGATTGCCTTGAATAGCATTTGTGGTGGTAGAGAACTATAGTGTCTTCTACATGTGTTACTAGACACTGGGGGGGGGGTTAAAATAAAATTTAACAAGACGTGATCTGATAATTCTCACTACCATTTCTTTTAGTAACATTAATTCTGGACGAAGTTGCCACAGTAGCATATTCCTGCCAATGCTTTTTGAACATACAGAAAAGTGATTTTGCTTTTTTCACAGTTATTTCAGAATGTGTTATGTCTAGGATACTGGAAGACAAACAGACTCATAGAAATAGAAAGTTCAGCTGAAATACGAAACACAAAAGGGACTACCTCCGTACAGCGATGGCAATTTAGCCACAGGCTATTTTCACTGCAACTATTGTAGCAAAAAGATACATAACTATATAAGATTATAGCAGTTAGCCTGCGCTCAATATTCACCCACAAATTTCCCTAATGATAAGTGGTGGGTGACACACAGGTTGAATCACAACTAAGTTCAGTAAATAAAGCCATCATCTCCCAATCATCACATCAGATAGATTGGTTAACTCTGCACTCAGTTCCAACAGGACTTTGTCATTATCCTGGTGGTGCTCTTGAAAACAACATGGTCTGAATTCTTTCCTGACCCTCAGAGGCCATCCAGACTCATTTACCAAGATCTTATGGTAACAGAACTGTCAGCAGCTGTTGCCATTGTACCAGTATCAGGAGAGAGAGACCTCTTTCCTTCCTTCCCACATCTGTCTTCCTTTTCTCCCCCCCCCAACACCAACACCCTCCCCACAGCCTGGAAGTACTTATAAGTTGGAATGTTGCTATTGCATTTAATGCCTTTCATCAGACTATAGGAGAGGAACTTATGAGGAACTATGCGTAAAATATGGAACCACCTGAAAGATTTTATTTGTATTTTCACTATCAAAATATGGAGAAGATACATTAAATGCACTACTTCCTGTCAACAGTCCAATTGTTTTTGTCATAATTGTTTCCCCCATTTTACATATCATCTTTTTTTGCTGTTTTCTCTCCGTATTTTGTATTTGGTACTATAGTAAAAAATATCACATAAATTATGAAAAAGGAAGATAAAGGGAAAAAGAAAAGAAAAGACTTGTGTAGAGTCATTCATATGCTAATGACATTCAGTTTAAACTACTCTAGTTAATTTTACATGGAACTGTGCAGGGCTGGTGAAGACTACAACTTCATGGTGAGCACAGAAAAAGTGAACTGTGTAATTGAAGCTATTATGTACTGGCTGTAGTGTTTGTCAGTACTCTTCTGTTCCCAACTCAGGGAGCTAGTGGTCACTTTCAAAGTCTGGTTAAAGTTGTCCAAGTCTGGAGAACAGCTATACAGTCCCTGCTTATGGACTTCTCATTAAGAACTTTGAGATCAGCAGTAACAAGATGCACAACACTTTCTGTGGTGGTTTCATCTGTATGACATTCCTTCCCATAGGATAGTGTGTTAGCTAACTCAGCGTTGAATTATAAATAGTAATGAGCTCATTCCTCCACTTTTAAGTAGTATATCCATCTAAAAAGTGTTTAAACATTGCTATGGCCATTTCCGCATGGGGTGAGGGAATCGCCCCATGACACTACTTACCAGACTTCTTGGCTCCCTGGTCTGGTCCACACCACTCCGGAGCAGTGCGTGCTCATTGATACGCACTGCTCCAGCGTCTCAAATGGCAGCTTCCAGTTGGTCAAGGGTCTCGAGCAACTGCTGAAGCTCGCCAGCGTAAAGCCCGCCCCCCAGCAGATCACAGGCTCACATTGGGGTGAGCCTGAGAATCTGCATAAGGGAGCAGGCTCGCACTGGCATGCTCCATGCTTTTGAAAGACCTGTTTTTAGCAGTCTTTCAAAAGCACACTGGATGACCACTTGGGGTTGTTTGGGAGTGGGCTGGACTGCAGATCTACAGTAAGTAAGTCTGACCCAGTCTGCTCCCAGGTGCAGACCTCCTCCTTGGAGGACGGACTGCACCATTTTAAAACCCCGTGTGGAAATGGCCTATGTTAACATGAGCCTTTATATAGAATGCTTTTTTTACCTGTATCAAATAAAATCCCTCTTTTTATTTTTATTTTTTATTTTTTTTAAGAAACTAATTCTTTGTGAGGACCTTTGGTTCTCAAAACTGCTATACATATAACTAAACATATAATTAAAAATAAATAAGCAATAAGTAGCTTGTAGGGATGGGGTTGGAGGTTGATATTGTAAAAAAATAATAAAAGGATTCTGTTATGAACATGTCCAAAGCATTGTGTGAAACTTTTCCATCTTTGAGGTTGAGATTTTTGAATCACTGACCACATAAAATTTCTTAACAATGAGGATAGGATGTTTCTATAGATAGAAAAAACAGGATAGGATGAAATCAGATAGTATTTTAGATCTGAAGTCACCAGAGTTTAGCTTTTTGAAACCTATTCTGTGTGTGTGTGTGTGTGTGTGTGTGTGTAACCAGAAGTCCACCACACAGAGGCCATTTCCACACTACAGTGTTAAACTGCTACTATTCTACTTTCAATGCTCTGTGGAATTCTGGGGTTTGTAATTTACTGAGACCAAAGAGCTTTTTGGCTGAGAATTCGAAGTGCCCTTCCCTAAACTACAAACCCCAGAATTCCATAGGAGGTTGATAGTGGAATAGCAACACTTTAACAGTGTAGTGCGGAAATGGTCAGAGACAGGTGCATAATAATGTCATGGATGATCTCAGATCAGTTACCTGAGAGAAAACCAAGACCAAATTTCCAAGTCCTTTTCAACTAAATGCTAGTCTTGATTTCCTCTATGTATTCTTTTTCAGTTGTCTAACATATGACAAAAGGCTTTTGAGTTGCTGCTATGGTTCAACATCTGGAAGTCAGAAACTCTTGCCACCTGCTTCACATCACCCAGAAACCAAATGGTAGATCTCAGACTACCTTTCTGCCTTCTGTGTCTCTTTGTTTTAGGTAGCTAACATTACCTAAAGTTCAAAAGACAACAGTACCCTTTTCTTATTTTTGTCTGTCACTGACAAAGCCAGTGGATCAGTACTGTATAATTCTATGTCAGATACTAATGCCATATAATACTTACAAATGTTGGCACTCTTGGAATGGAACTTGCCTAGGTCATTTATGGAGGAAGTTTGATTAACCACTGTAGCAAAACATAACATATCCCCACAGTTAAATTAATAACCATATTCCGAAGGTTAGCTTGTAAATGGAATTGGGACTTCTACTCTGCAACTATAGATCTTGAAGCCTTCACAATATTCACTCTCATCCCTTAATCTTTGGAAAGCCTATTTATTTCAGCTACAGAGACAAATGAATTTTGCTTTTATTACCAAGAATAACTGAGTGCTCCATTCTTCATTGTTCTTCCATTTTAAAGATTTCGTTCAGGGCTGTTAGTTAAGCAAACATTCAATTATCTTCATCCAGCATGTTATGAGCCAAAGCTGTAAGTGGACTAATGATTTGCTTGAACATCAAGCAAAAGAGAATACAAATCCCTGTTGAAGATGACCACATTTGTTTTTGTATTGTATTTTATCATTTGGTCCATCACATGTCTAAACTTCTTGTAAAATATAAATTATTTGTAGTTAATTAGATATCAAGTCTGAAAGAGAACAGTGGCTAGTGGTGATTCCTTATCAATTCTGTATTGTGTTCATTCACAGCCATAAACAATGGCATACATCACTTTAGACTAGAATTCAACTAAGTGAATATATTTGGGTTTTCACGGACATAGTGTGGTTCTTTAAAAACACTACTTTCACCTAGCTAAGGGTTTGGGGGATACTAAGGGTTTGGGGGATTGTGCCAGTGGTGCTGCTTCCCTGAGAGAAGACTCCTTAAAGCTATGGAGACTTTCACTGGTGGGACAGAGAGGTAGGACATTTTTGACATTTCATTCTCAACTGTGTCTCACAAATCTTCCCTAGAGGGAGAGGGAAATGAAAACAGCTTGAGAGAGAGCATAGAAGAGGGGGATGTCAGAAGAATCATCACCTTCTTCCCGAAAGGCTTGTGTTGGATCGAAGAGTTCTCTATCAATGAAAGAAAAACATCTGGATACAAACCAGCTTTGGCCTGAAACATATAATTTACCCTAAATACAGTAGACCTACTGAAGCAGTGGAAATTTACCTGTATGTCAATTCACCATCCAACAATTTATCCAGTAGGTCTACAATAGTTGTGACTAACTTATAGGATTTAGGCCTATATGTTGATTCAACTGCCACATGGGGTCTCACCTCAATGCAGCTAAGGAGAACCATGCAGCTAAGCAGTCTTCCATATCTGTATCACTTGATATACTAAAAAATAGTAGGCATGCAATGGATTCCCATTCAGACATGAATCCATGACTGTATCCACATTCAGTGTTATTTCAGTGTGATACCATTGTCATGTGTGAACCTCATGTAAAATCCTGAATTTTGTAGTTTGATGAGATAAGCAGAATTCTCTACTGGAGTTCTCCAGCTGTTCTCTCCACAAGAAGGGAATGGAAGGTTTATCACCAAATGACAATTCTCAGGATTGGTATGAGACTGCTGTACTAGTGAAGTGTTGACACACTCTAGGTGAACATGTCATCTATCCACACTGAATTATCTTAAATGGGCTGTATATTCCAGTTGTTTCCTCATTCACATTCTCACAATAGCTTGCTAGCTCAGCTGTGACTGGTTTAAGAAATTTTATACCTGAAAATCGTGGTAAATTATAATCTGCCATCTTAACAGCTCCATGCCCACCTTCCTTGTGGCAAACCCCAGACATCAAAGCACAGGGCAAGAAAAAGCTACACCTTTTGAAAAGAATGCTTTTGGTTCAAAATGGGTCAGTGAGATTTTGTTATTGTGGTGGTGTACCTTCAAGTCATTTCTGGCTTATAGTGATCCAGGGTTTTCTAGGGCTGAGAGTGTGACATGTCCAAGGTCACCAATGGATTTCCATGGCCAAGAGGGAAATCAAATCCTGGTCTTCAGGGTCACAGTCCAACAGTCAAGCCACTACACCATACTGTGAAATCCTGAAGAGGAAGATCACTGTTATGGGTCTGGATACACTGCACTGTTTTCATATTTCCATAACCTCTAGCTGTCCCTATTTGACAGGGGCAGTCCAAATTAATTCCTTGTCAACCCAGCGGATTTTAAAATGCCCCACTTTCTCTCTCATCCTCACACTTTTCTTCCTTTGTCTTCAGCTTGCTTCAGTGGCCATGAATTGAGTTCAAAGTGCAAACATATTTTGTACTCAATTCATTTACCAAGGGAGATGGGGGCGGGGGCAGAATTCTACCTTTCCTAATAAGGTTCAAGCAAAATCCATCTGCTGCAGCCTCTTTTGGCTTGTGTTTTCTTTCTCATTAATAATGTTTGCATTTTTTATCACACTCAGATGTTGTTTGGCAATAGGTATCCTGGTTTTCATCTGTGAAATGTTGCAGTGTGTGTGTTTCAACATGTTTATCTTACCTGTACGTTTCTAAAATCAATCCACTTTATAGACTCACCAAAGCCTAATTCCTGCAGTATTTATTTTGGTCTATTTCAGTTAGGGTTGACCTAGCTCAGGCGTCAGCTGGGAATAGATAGAAATGAAGGACAGCTGAACATTATCTTCCACATCCAAAATCATGGTGTTTCCTGTTTAATGAAACCAATGAATTCCTTATAGACAAAATCTCTTCATTATTACACCAGGAGATGAAGAAGGGGGGGAATCACACACAAACAGTCAACACAATGACAAAAACATTACTGTGGTACATTACTCTTGTGAATTATTTTATGGAAACATAGAGCCCTAAGGCACAAGCTAATAGGACATAAAATTTCCCATCTGTGGAAATTATTCTCTTTTATTGGTGTTGTTATTGCTATTAATAATAAGTTTTCACTTCTTTGAGGCCCTTCTTGCATTCACATTACTGATCTTATGGAAATTGCAAAGCAAATCACACACACACACACACACACACACACACACACATTCAGGAGGGGAAAAACAGTGTTTTGGAACAGCAGTTGAAAAGACATGTCTCTAAAGGTGTTGCTGGACTACAGCTTCAATCAGCCCTAGCCAGCATAGTCCATGGTGAGGAATGCTGGAACTTTTAGTCCAGCAACATCTGGACACCCACACTTTATTCACCCTTATTTTAAAAGATTATGACTGTGGAGCTCTACACTGGATTTTACTTTCCCTTTGAAACAATCATGCTTTCAGCAGTACATTAAATGAGTTGTTCACAGGTGGCTGAGGGAAGGGATCCCAAACTATTTCGAGGTAACCATTTATGCTGGGAAAGAATTTGCTGAGTTTCCAGCAATAGCATTTCCTGAACCATACAGCACCTGAAATTGCTTGTTCCAGGAGGCAACTGGTAATTAAAATGGAGGTAACACCATCCTATTTGTGTGGGTGCCATCACACCATCCCCTCAACTGCAGCTTGTAAAAATAGGATACTTGAATCAATGGAGCTATTGACAGTTAATCATCACACATTCCAATATTTCCTTGGTGAGTAACTCTTGAAGAAATTTTCATAGATCGTATGAGACCTGCCACAACCCCCTGAACTTTCCAAGGCTATGATCAAACCTTGGAAAAGTTATTGTTTTGGAGGATAACTCTCACAATCTCCAAACCAACACAGCTGAGACAATGAGAGATTTTACAGCCATGACTATAATTTACCGCCAATGCAGTTGCTGCTGTAATCATTTGTGGTGGTTGATCATATATACACAGAAAGGTCCTTAGGAGAAAACAAAGAAGTTGTGATACAATTAGTCTGCTTGGAAACCCCATAAAACATTTGGAGAATTTTCTTCTCCCCTTTAAAAAGTATGAGAAATTGTACTCTCAGTTATTCTGGTCACAAACAGGGGAAAATATTTGAGGAATCACTTTCACATAGATATAATTGTTTATCCCCTATTGCAATATGGATAATCATACTTATCCACAAAGCATCCATATACAAACTGTAGTTCTGCAACCCACATCCAAAAGTACAGATCACACCAGCACTGCTGATCTTGCTCAAGTTAGAAATTAGACCTATTGAAACAAGGAACAACTCTGCAGTGAAAACTTTGATAAGCTGACATGCTAGAGGTTCATACTTTTCATTACAGTCATAACTGTTCATTTTCCTTTTCGATGTCACTCCATTATATGCCATAGAGAGATGTCTGGTTACAAAGGGGAAAATAAAATTCTATCATAGAACTGAAGGTTAGTTCTCAGCTAAGGTTACCAAACATGCTAATGTCCAAACCTTCAGTATTTTTTGGATGCTGTTGTACAAATCCTTTCATAATGGTGCTCTGTTCAAAATGATAAGGCTGCCAGGAAAGCTATATCACCATAATTTACATAGAGGTTTTTTAATTTTTTTTATATATATATGTAAAATTTTCCCTCACACTTCTGATTGACTACTGAGCAGCAGAAGATTCCTACCAGTGTTGTTTTAAAGCATTTTCAGCTACTTCAAAAGCAAATCAGTTACAGACCACATTTCACACCACTACACTGAAAATATATGTGCAGAAATATATACAGAAACCACAATTTGGCAAAAACCTGTTCAACACTAAAATGCACAGTTTCTCCAGCAGCAAGATATTTATTTACATACTTTGAGAACTGGCAAAACTATAATAATATTTAATTTTGAAAACTGAATAAGCATAACTTCATACTGATATATAGAGAGAGAGCATTAGAAAATTGGACTTACTTCAATTTTCTCATTCGTTCATTTATTTATTAAATTTATACCCCATCTTTATTTCCCCGTGGGGCCTAAGGTGGCTCATGGTCACTCCCAACATCATATATTAAATAAGCAGAGCTTCCCTTTTCAAAAAGAATTTTGTTTTTATCCTGCCCATCCATAGGAGCTCAAAGAAGTACACATAGTATTCTTCCTGCTATGCATTTTATTTTATCACCACGTTATCCTGTTTGGCCAAAAAAGAATGCCACCCAGTAATCTCTGTAGCTAAGTGGCAATTACAGCCTAGATTAACCCAGACTTGCTGCAGTATCCTGACCATTGCATTAAAGGTGATGAAGCTCTGATCCTTCAAAGTTTCTTGAGCTCCAGCTCCTAGCAGCCCCACTCAGCAGAGCCAAAGATCAGAGAAAATATGATTTTTAGTCAAACATTCCTCAGAAAGCTTTGGATTCCCTGTCCCTGTTCCAAGTGTTTCTCATTTCATGTAAGTGTATATGTAGGGAGTGAGAAGATCCTCTAACCACACTCCTTTGACTGTACTCTTCTGGGAAGTTAGATTATTGAATACATCCACAGATTTAAAACAAACAAATATATCCAAGATTATGAAAATCTAGACTGACTAGAAGGAGTCCATGGAACATATATATCAATATAGAGATAGATGTACATATGCATATGTTTGAGTAAAACAAAAAAACACAAAAACCATTTGTTCTATAAATCACAGTAATCAATTGCTGCCAACTGTTTCCCTTCCTATTGAGGCAATCTTTCCTTTGCCCCTGGTCTTCACAATGACACTGCCAAATATAAGTGATTACACTTCAGATTAAAACATCATCATCGTCATCATCATCATCATCATCATCGTTGTTATCATCATTGTCATTGCTGTTGTCATTGTTCTTGCTGCAGCCCAAGATTCTACATCATACTCTACATTTCATAACTTTATGAATCCACAGCTATGTTGCAGAAGTGCAACAAAACTCTGTTTAGTGAATTGTGAAGATGCACATCTGGGCACGGGGAAGAGTGTTGTGACGCACATCAGCTGGTTTGAGTGTGCATCAAGTACTGTTGATGAACACCAGGTGCTTCTGCTGTACAAATGGCACTTCTGATGCACACCAATCACTTGTGATGCATATTGGTGATGCATATTGGACAGTTCTCTTGCTTGATGAACACTCCAGTTACACGATGACACTTCTTAGCTGGTGTTTGAATGTACACTGGAAACTATTTCGTTTCTGTTTCCCACACACATAAGTCCATTTTCAAAGACATGAATCTCATGCTGAATTCTAAGCATTATTTTTATTATAGTTAGAAGTACATCTCACCTTTTTCCCAGCCTGGGGTTCAAGATGTCTTGTTTTTTTCTGTGTGCCTTCAAGTCATTCCTTGAGCCCTGTTATAGGATCTTCTTATCAATATTTGTTCAAAGGGGGGGGGAGGTTGCATTTGCCTTTCTCTGAGGCTGAGAGTGTGTGACTTGTCCAAGATAACCTAGTGTGTGTCCATGGCTGAGGAAAGATTTGACCCTTTCTCCAGACTTCTCAACCAATGCTCTGAACAACATCCTCATTCTCAAGGCATCTTACAAAAGTAAAATGAAACATGGGTAGACAAAGTATGACCTACAGGTTGTATGTAGTCCCTCAAAGGTCCCAGCAAGGCCCCTGAGTCTCATACGTCTAAATATTATTATTTTTTTAGTAAAAAACATATTTTTTTTTTAATGTTGAAAAAGCCTTGCACACTTAAGGGGTCATAAGGCATAAATGGAACATATTTGAAGGGAAACATGTAGAAAGGGAGGTCATACTCCCAATAAGAGTTAATTCTGATCACTTTCTAATGGAGGGGGAGGCCTCTCAGGCTAGTGGAAGGTTCAAATGACACAAAGCAACCTCCTAAGACCCTAAAGGCGAAGGACTTTCCAGGTAATAATAGTAATAGTACTAATACTAATAATAATAAATAAACCATTACCACCACTATAATTTCTTGTGTGCAAGAACATTGAGGAGAGGGAGTCTAGTTGTGATAAGGTGTGTGCATCTTCCAGAAATAACGAAGTTGCCAATTTCTGCACTATGGCTTTACTATAACAATTATTTCCAGATCTGTACATATTCTGCAAAATATGTCCATTCAATCAATCAATATATATATATATATATATATATATATATATATATATATATATTATGTTATGTTTTATGATTTGGTTTCATCTGTCAGTGTGACAGCTTTTGTGATATCTAGAGCAATTGGTGGCACATAACAGCTTCTAGAAAAAATGTTCATATAAACACATTTATGAAGAGATTACATGACCAATTGCTATTAATACATGATAGTCAATGGAGTCTCTTCACCAGTTGTTTGTTTGTGAGCTTCCTTAGGCTTCTTGTGTCTGTTGTTGGCAATAGTATGATGGATCAGTTGAACCTTTCTGTATGGCTCTTCTGACCTTCTTCTGAAGCTGCCTTTCCCAATCATAGTTCTTGAGATTTTGGACTACAGTTTTCATCATTCCATTTACCAGACATGATGGCTCTGAAGTAGTGGGTCTCAACTTTTTAATTTCCAGATGTTTTAGACTTCAATCCCAACAATCCCTTGCTATTAGCCATGCTGGTTTAGGCTTCAGGGAGCTGAAGTCCAAAACATCTGGAAAAGCAAAGGTTCAGAATCACACTGTAGGAAATCATTCACCAGTCCATGTGAAAATTACATAAACGAAACATCTACATGAAAACATTTCCCTTTTCTGCCACCTCCGCAATTACAGTGGTACAACAGAATAGCTGCACCCCAGTCTAACCCTAGTTACAGTTTCAAACATGACTATGTACCCCAGAACACAAAGTTTAGTACAGGCAATGTAGGCAGCATCAACATTCTGAGGCATGGACGCTAACCTATGCTAAATTTATCTACACATATGCATGGGAGTAGTTCCATGAGATACAACTGATTACAAAAGAGTTTGGTCCAACCAGGAACTACGTCATTTTTACTATATTTCCCTGCATAGTGTTGCCAATTTTTAACTGGCAAACTATAGACAGTTCAGTCATCATGATATTAGTGGGGCAAGCGAGGACAACATCAGGATGATTTTGACCAAACATTTTACATTAATACTGAAAAACAAGCTGGGAATTAAATTCCTAAAAATAATTCAAACCAGTTCCTTCATTTTCACAAATGGATATTTTTAAAATGGAGAGCAGGAACTGAAAGTTGTTCAGACTAAGAATGGAAAGAATATTCACAAGGATTAATTTCCAAATTGAAAAATGTTTCTTCTAACAATTAGGAACATTATTGGGAAGAATATTAAGTAGGGGTACTTTTTGTGACATTTTCCTCAGCATCTGAACATTGTCTTTGTTACAATAAGCTATAATTTTACATTATGTACTGTAATGTATATACTCTATGGAGAAATACATATGGCTTCTTTGTGTGTGTGGTGGGGAGAACACAAGATTTCCTGTGCAGAAAACAGGTTTCTTGCATAGTGGACACTATTTCCTGCCCACGAAACATATTTTCTGCACAGATTTTTTTTTGTTTTTTCTTTAAAGGAAACCCCCATGTGTATCTCCTTTATTTTCCAAATGATAATTCCTCTGACTAAAAAAAAAAAAAAGTTTTCCTCACAATAGAGAGAAGCTACAACAATTATTCATACTTGCATGTTAGTATGAAATAAATGAGGGTTTACATTCCTTGTTCACAATGCATTTGTTTGTATGGACAGAACTCTGGATCTATGTTTAGTTAACCCCCCCAATACAAAAACAAACACACAAACCAAAAGATAGATAGATAGATAGATAGATAGATAGATAGATAGATAGATAGATAGATAGATAGATAGATAGATAGACAGACAGACAGACAGACAGATAGATAGATAGATAGAGGGAGAGAGAGATGGCACCTCTGCTGGAGACTGGAAATGCCAAATGGCATATATGTACATGTATTTTCTCACCAACAAATACAGATTTTAAAAAAATGCCAGTATAAAATATGAAAGCAAACTAGAACAAACTATTTGTTTGTTTTATGACTGAAGAGGCTTTAAAAAAAGACAGAAACCTGATGAAAAGAAAACATCATAGGCTTTCCTCAGCACAAAGAAAGCATTGGACAACAACTGTATCACTGAAATGAGAAGTATATGGTTCTGTCACATCTCATCTTTTTTAATTCTTGAAAAAGTGTAACATTTTGATGAACATGTTAAATATCCATTGAATTCAGTTTACTACTTTACAACTTGAATTGGAATAACCACTTTTTCATCCCCTTCCCCTTCCCCTGTGAAGTGTAGGAATAAGAAATATATTGTCCTGGCAGACAATTTGTTTCCCTGGTTTAAAAACAAAAACAAAAGCAAACAAAATGGAACAAAACACTATTCTCATCAAGTTGTGGTCACTGGACAGATTCCACCTGCTGTGTTTTAAAAGAATCAGAAGCCAGCATGTGGCTATTGCTTCTTGACATAAAGATTAACGTCTTTCCCTTTATGTCAGTTTTCCATCACTCCATTGCTGCAATCATTTCCACTTTAAAATGGTAAGAGTTTCAAATAGGCACTTCAGTGGAATTAAGAAAAATCTACCACTCTTCCACCACGATGCCGGAAAGTTATCCTTCCTTCTGGGTATTTTTTTTAAAATCAATAAATTGTAGCTAATAGGCCTGAGATTGCCTCACTGTGAATCCAAGGTAATAATACAAAATAAAAATTTGAAAACAAAACAAAACAAAAACAAAAGTCAAGGATGATCCTTCCTCTGACAAATAGTTAAAGCAAGATCGACGGTATGATAAATATAGGAGCTTGTTGGAAATAGCTTCTGTCTTTTATCATCAAAAGGATCTTGTCCTATAAAGCTTGCTTATTTCAAAATTTGTTGTGGGTTAACTTTTCCTTTTCCCCTGCCCCCCGCCCCAGCTAAGTGACTTTGTCAGGATTATAACTTTCTTCTTCTCCAAACATCTCTGCTAAGACTTTAAACCGTGGTCCCCAGTCACTCAGATAATCATAGTCCTGGTCTGCTTCAGTTGCAAGGGAATCTATGGAGCTAAGAGATTCAGCCACAGATCCATTTCCTTCATAAGCATATGTGGCTAGTGAGTCATAAGGGGGAGCTGAGGGATCCCCATCATTTTCTCTCAGCCTTTGATTTATGAAATCTCTGATATTTGTGTTGTCCTCTGCAGGTGGTCTTGAACGAGGCAAGCAAAGAGTGTCTGGTTTTATATCCCTGCGTATTTTGTTATCTTCAATTGCTTTGGGATTCCTCAAGGCCCCAATGTCAAAAGCCTGGGTGTCCTCTTCCCCACCTCCTTCATCATCATAATGGATGACATTGTCTCGGACATCTTCCTTTGAGGTCATGAGGGTGTCTTTTTTCTTCTGCCGTCGTAGTGCTACATATAGAACCACGATGACTAGGATAAGAAGATAATTATCAGTTAAGTACAGAAACAGTTCTCCTTTCACCAATAAATAGTGGACCACTGTCTGACATCTAAAAATTGTCAGGACTGATTCCCAAATTAGTTTTGCACAAGACTATTTGCTCCCCTGCCCCCAGAAAGGACTCTTTGGGAAGGCCCTTTTCACACGTGGAGGGAGAAACGGGGTACAACGTGCAGAAACGGAGCTTACCAGCAACCGGGTAAGTCCATCGCCATGCGGAGCAGCACGAGTTCATTGCTCCACACTCCTCAGTGTCCTGTGGCATCCAAAATGGCAGCTTATGGCTGGCGGAGGCTCTCCACCAACTGGAGAAGCTCGCCAGCCAGAAGCCCGCCCCTGGCAGATCTGCAGGCACGCTCTTGCACGCACCTGCAAATCTACACTGGGGCGCTGCGATAGGGCTGCATGGGGCTGCATGATCATGCTTTTTAAAAACCTCTTTGAAAGAGTTTTTTAAAAAGCACGCGGTGCCACCACTTCTGGTTGCTCCTGCGCGGATTGGGGTGTGGAACTACGCTAAAGTAGTCCGCCCCAATCCACTCCACAGTGTAGATGACCTCCGTCAGAAGTCGCTCTACACCATTTTATTACCCCCGTGTGGAAAGGGCTGAAGAGAGAATTTGGATAAATTCTCATATTGTCCTGAGTGTATGTTTTACTGTGATAGATACAAAGCATCAGAAGGTTAGAGGCCATTTAAAAAAAAAAAAAAGTTTTGTAGACTTTAGAAAAATCTTGTAAATTAGATTAATTGTATTATCCACCTATTACAAATTGGAGGAAGGAACATTGAGGCTAAAAGAGAGAGAGACTCCTTGAGGTCATGCCACCAAGGGCACTTATGACAGAATTATGACTTGAATCAGGGAAGTCCTCTTCTCTGGTCCTGTCTGTACTATCCTACATACCTATATGCAGATTAAGGTCTACTGAGGTCAAATAGGCTCATTTCCATGGAAATAGGGAAGGGGTTGCAGTCACTATGCTCTACTAGTTCCCATATATATTAATGAACAATCATAATATCATCTAAAATACAAAATTTGCAAAGTTTTAATTGACACTCTAATAAAGCTTCTGTCTTTATAACATAATATTTTAACAATGTAATACTTGTGCATAATAGCTGAGATCGATTTACAACAAAAAGTATTCAAATGTGCTTGTTTATATTGGCTGCTATTCTATATTGTGGTCTACACTGCATAACTTTACATATACTTAGCTACACAGAAGAGATGCTGCAGAACTTTCCTAGCAAATTGTGAAGATGCTTATCAGGGCATCCTGAGGTGCATCAGTCTCTACCAATGCACAATGGCAGCCCTTAGTCATTATCTTGATGGGCATCAGGAGCACTGGATATGACCCCTGTGTGTAAAAACCCCTTGACTGGCTTCCTACATAGTAAATTCATGACATCTCATTGCTAAATATGGACATCATGAAACTGGTCAATTCCATTTTCTGAAAACACAAGCCCACTTATATGGATGAAAGTCCCATACTGAATTTCAGCTGTTATCTTTGTAATAGAGATAGATACAGAAATTTTACTTTGGGTCTCAGAAATTTCTCTGTGCTCTTCTGGTACTCCTTTTCCTTCACTAAAATTAATGGTTCTTCTTCATCTCTTTATGATACCTGAGGATGACTATTATCATTTGGCCAGGAATGGTATATTAACTTGGGCACATACACTTTTAATTATACACAGTATCTTCACAGAGTGAAGCAAATCTAGTCCTAAAATTCCATGGAAACTATTCTGTTAATGAACTCTGTAAAATCCTGTTCTGTCTGCAGAATGCCCATGCTTCAGCATGTGGTCTCAGAAAAGATACTTTGAACCTAATCTGTCTGGCTAGGCTTAGTTGATGTGTCAACAGCACAACTAACTGTGTTGTGTGCACCATCTGAACCACCTTCTGTTCATTTATCTCTTGTAATGTTAATTTATCCTTTCTATTAGCTGTTCCATTGTGGAGACACAGCTTCCAAGCATATTGTGACACCTAGATTTGTTTTATGTAAAAGGAGAAGCACTAACCTAGAAGTATTACAATGCACAGCAAGATTGCTATCAAGGCTCCTGTGCTGAGTCCAACAGGCAAGAAGATGGCTTCAACATTGCAAGACAAGATGGTACCATCAGAATCACATCTGCAAACACGGATCGTCATTGTGTTTGTACTGCTTTGTATTGGATAACTGCTGTCTTCTATCACAACAGGAAGGAAATACAGCTCTTGTTGCCGACGGCTGTACCCGTTTCTCCTTGCCACAATCCCAGCTGTATTGTCTAGAGGAGGGGGGAAAAAGAACATTTAGGATAAGATGATTGCTCTTCTCCTTAGTTCTTAGCTTTACACTTCAGATATAGTAAGAGCTGTTGTACATTGGGAAACTATGGCTGAACCTAGATGTTATGGCTCAGGGATAACTCTTCATCTCTTCCATATTCCCTCAGTATTATCTAGTCATGCAAAATGTAATGTGACTGGCAAGTTTCTATGCTTTTAGATACAGCAGCCGATAATGTGGAGTGGGACTGGGCAAATCACATAATGCATTCTGTATTACCAGCCATGAGAGACTGTTCACGACATTTTGTTGCCTGCAGAGAAGACAGCAAACTTTCCATTATTTCACACAAACAAACCAACTAGAGTGTCACTGGGGCAATGAATCAGGTTTTAGTCACAATCTTAAAGAATTTACACAATTTTAGGAATAGGGTATGGCAACCTTTAATCTGGATTATAATCCAGAGAGGATGCACATTTCCATTGACATGAGAATCAATAGATGCCACTCCTGAGAGCGGAATTTTACTCTGGCATTGACAATAACATAGCATCCTTCACTGCTCCTGAGGGCAACATATAGTTCGGGGGAGAAAAAGGAGGCTAGCCACCACACAAAATTTTATCTTCTAACACTTGGCTGCTATTTCTTAACCCTTATTCCTTGATGTTATTTCCTTAAGGTAGGGGCAGTCCTGTTAAGCATTATAGAAAGAGAGAGAGAGAGAGAGAGAGAGAGAAATGCACATTTGCTGCTTTGAGAGTCAGCCTCACATGTGTCGTAACAGTGAAGTCCTGATTTATGTGAGATTCCAGAATCAGTAGGAAAATTTCTTTGTTCCATCATTACCAAAAACAGAAGATTTTTTTTTTTTAAGAAAAGGAAGTGTCATGCTTAAATTGGATATAAGATAAGGAGATCCTTCCCTTCTTGTCTGGACAAATGGTAATTATCGTGACTCATGCTAACAAGCTAGCTCAGTTTGATAGCAAGCCTGTCAGAGCAGACAAACAAAAAGGTGGGGGGGGAGGAAAGACAAGAAGTACCACATTAGCAGGGGATATTATCTGTTCTTTCTTTCTAGTTTCTTGTTTTTCCATTGGTCTACCTGATGCCCTTCGGCTGCTGTGATTTTTGTACAGTGCTCCAGCAGGAAGGGAAATATGGCTTTCTTGTTTTGCCAGTTTCCACCAGAGACACCTTTCAAAAGACAGAAAATCTTCCCCAACCCTGCACCTGTTCAGAAGAGATTATTACAAAAAGTCCCACCAGAAATCAAACCAGACATTTGATACCATTAGTACATTCGCTAGTAATCTCTGATTAAGGCAAGTGGAGGCCTCTGTGAGAGGCATTTTGCCACTTTCCCCAATAGGAGCTGGGTTATCAGAGCTTTCCTTTGAATCAAAGAAACTCAATGAGGAAGAAAACTGATGTAAAGATTAAAAGGATTAAGCAGGAAGTGAGATTAGAATCCAATTTGCTAGCAGCTCTGATTGGGATTGCCTGTGGTGCTCTCTCCTGCTTTATTATCTCTCTAACACTCTCTAGTTCACAGCATCTCCCACAACATTACATGGCTCTCTCTACTGGATGCTTAAAACACACACAAACACACACACACACCTTTCCTCTTTAAATGCAGCTGCAAAAGAACTGAGAGATGAAGTGACATATCCTGTTTCCTTGCAGATAGGTTCAGATCCCATTAGAACTATCAGCTGCTGAGTATCAGAAGACAAGCTTTATTTTTAGGAAAAAACCCATGGGTAGATATTATGGCATCATACTTGTGCAGTATTTGCTAGCACAGGATCCCTTTTTGCCACACTTGAAAGGAACATGTCCAAAGCAGAATGGGCTTCAGGAGTTTTAATTTCCTCAAAAGTAGCTTTTCAACTCCATTGGTTAAATATCATCGTGGTTTTGTTTTGTTTTGTTTTATGTGTTGAAAGATACTTTTCCCCCTACAGCTCTTCAGCTGAAAAGATTCTCAGGTTGTCTGGCTGATCAATTAAAAAACAAAACTAAAACTGTTTCTGCCCCCTGTTTACAATCTAAAACACACAACACAAAAGGAAGAAGAAGTGGGGAGGAAAAAAGCAACCTGAGCAATCAAACCTTTAAAGTTACAGCTGCTATAGTGACCAGATGGGATGGAAACAATACTGGCAGCCTAATGACAGAGAAGAGAAGCAAAAAATAACTGAAGAGCTATCAGAGCCAAGAAGTTAGAAGAGGTTCCCTTCTTTCTCTCTGCTGCAGGTGAAATGGCTGCAATATGTCATGCCCTGGATAACTCACAATCCTCAAACTCCACTCTGAGATAGACAATAGTATATATTTGTAGCAAAGAAAGAAACACAACACACTTCTTCCAAAGTTGCCGAGACTGAAGCATATATGGAGTTCATAGGTATTGTACCTACTCATACACATTTTAGGCATGCATAGCTGTGACTGGAGAGGAGCACACATTTAATATCCCCCCCCCAAACACACATCTTTAGACATTTCCCAGACTAGCAGTTGTCTGCCCTTCTTTCTTCCTTGGGGCAGGGACATATTTCCTGTCTCTTACTCTTTAGACACTTTAGGTTCCCAAAACACCTTTGGATACTTCTGTTTTCACTTGCTCTGATCTTCTCCCCCTGCACCAAATACATTGTTGCAATAGGCAATAAATCAATTAACCATTTGATATATTGGAATACAGAAGCAAGCTTCAAACAGATACATTCTTGTAATCAACAATAAACACTTGATACTTTGTAGCACTCTACTAAACTCAAGCATTGCCCCTCCAGGGAATACCCCATACTATTTCAATGTACTTCCAACAGATTCACTTATGACGGGGCTGCATGTTCTGACACAAGATTTATTATGACAATTAAAACAAGTTGCTTGATTATGATTTTAGAGGTATATTACATGACATCACAAAGCTAGGAGATAACATGGATGTTACATGGAACATTGTTATCTGCAACACACTATTTTTTGGGGAGGGTAATAAGGACAAGAGATGTGATATAGTGGTTTGAGCATTGGACTAGGAATCTGAAAAACAGAATTTGATTCCTTGTTCAGCCATAGAAATCCACTGGGTGGCCTTGGATGTATTACATACTCTCAGTCCCCTAAAAACCCATGATAGGTGTACCTTAGTGTTACTATAAGACAGAAACAACTTGAAGGAACATAACAACAAAAATGGGGATATAAAAAAGTTTCTGATAAGGTGATTACTTTCTTTATCTAGTGAGTTATGGTTACTTATTACTTTTTCTTGGTATATTTGGGACCAAAAATTCTTTGCAAGATATTTTGAAAGTTTTGTTTGCTTTTGAATATAGTTAGGTGGCATGAAGTTAGGCCGTTTTAAAAGCTTTTTAGATGAATTATTTGTTTTGTAATATTAATAGTGTCAACCTACTTTTTTTTTTTTGAAGGATTGCAATGAACTCCTTTTTAAAAAATAATTGTTTAAAATCAGTTTCTTCCTAATCACTTCAAGGGTGTTTGTCAACACCTACACATACACACACACACACACTTCAAATTAATTGTTTTGTCTTCTTATTACGAATGATCAATTTAAAGCTAATATATGAAGGGGGAGGAGGCACTCATATGGCTTCATTAAAGTTAGCTTAGAAAAATGCTTACATTTTTAAAGAATTTTATGCCTTGGGACTTTTCCTCAAGAAAAGTAAGTCAACATGCTAGAGTTATACCCGGCATATATCTTTTTCCCTGACAAATAAGACTTAAAGCCTTCTGATAGCAAGAAGTCAGTTTTGAGGCCTGGTTTGGGAAGATAATGCAAGCATCTGGTCAAGAATGTTACTTGAATGGAAAGTTACTAATTACTACAGGTAATTTTGTATTACAAAGTAAAGAGTACTGAACTCAGGGGCCCCATTTTGTTGAGATTCTGGTCTAATGTACCGTGGGACACAAGTACATTTCTCTCAAATAAAGCTGAGTCCTTGGTTCACCAGCATGGTCTTCTAATGTCTCCTGGATTTATTACAAAAGGAAATTCTCCTTCACAAGGAAACTGATCAGCTTAGAGAGTTAAGGCTAAAATGATTACAAATTTGGGTTTGCCAGACATTCGTACTGTACTTCAAACATGTACCACCAATGACTCAAGCAAACCATATACGGTCTGATCAGGCAGACATGTTGTCCTGTCCTGGTGGTTAACAACCCACCACTCCAGTAAGGAGATGATCAGGTAAACAATGTGAGAGGAATCTGATCATTTCAAATTCTGTTGTCACCCAGCTCACTTGTATGAATTCCAGACTAATGGGCAGATCATAACATAACTTTGTATTGTTCACTCTACATCTCCAAATATTGAAAAGCAGTACTCGACCAAAATATGTTTACTTAGTTACTTAAAGTATTTATACGCTACCCTTCAACCACAAAAGTTCACAGAGCAGCTTATAATTAGTTAGCTTGACAGTTCCCTACCTTCAGGCTTACAATCTAAATAAGATATTACACACAGAGAAAAAAAGGATAGTGAAGTGGGATTTGAATGTAATAATATATAACGTGAGATAATATGTTTAAAATGCATATTTTGTGGGGAAGTGCATTTAAAAGGCATAGTTAAATGCAAATTTGCATGAGGCTTTTTTTTTTCTTGAAATACCAAGATTAATGTAGGAACACAGTGCAAAAGTGAACACAGACCATGGAACAGAATAGTTTGATGTACCTAAGACAATATTCATATATAGTAAGCTACATCCAAATGGGAATGTCAGAAGCAGAAAGTGCCTGCTTTGTTTGCTGGATCACAATCTCTTTTCTTTTCTGTGAATAAATAGTCTGGCTGACTGTGCCTTTCATATAGGTTCAATATAATAAAGCCAAATAAAAAATTACTCTAATCCCTTCAGTACAAATATATACAGACTGAATGCAGGATCTTAACCATCAAATCTAGTTCAAGGCATGTTCATGCCCAAAGAAAATGGAAGATGACCCCACACCCACACCCACACACATCTAAGTCATACTATAAAAGACCAGAAAGTTATTTTAATGAAAATCCTCTACGCATCTCAAAGAATAACAAAATTGGCTAGGGTCGTATGGGCCATCACGTCCAGCCCCCTGCTAAGTGCAGAATCTCCAGCTAGATTGTCCCCGACAAGCAGTGTCCAACTTTTTTTTGAATATGTTCAGGGAAAGAAATCTTTCCACCTCTCTAGGTAATTGATTCCATTGCCAAACACCTCTTACTGTCAAGAAATTCCTTTGAATGTTCAATTGAAATCAAACCCCCTGTAACATAAAACTATTAAATCCAGCACCAGAGAGGAGATGACCTGGACCTCCTTTCTGTGACAACCCTTGAGGTATTTAAAGAGTAGAATCATGTTACCCCCTCAGTCTTTTTTCACAAGCTGATCATCTCCATCTCCTTCAACCTTTCTTCATAGGTTTTGTTCTCCATACTTCACATCATCCTTATTGCCATTCTCTGAATCCCCTCCAACATGTCCGTATCCCTCTTAAATTAAGGCACCCAGAACTGAATTCAATATTCCAGATGAGGCTGGTCCAGCATGTAATATAGTGGGATTAATACTTCTCTTGACTTGGAAACTAGGGTTCTATTAATGCAGGCTAAAATTGTATTTGCTTTGTTTGCTGCACCATCATACTGTTGTGTCATGTTTAGCTAATGACCAACAATAATACAAAAGTTGTTTATACATGTTGTACTACTAAGCCAAGTATCCCCATTTTATACTTGCAAATTTGATTTCTGTGGCCTAAATGTACAATTTTGCACTTGTCTCTGGTAAATTTCATTTCATTAATTCCCATCCAATATCTAATTTATCAAGGACATTTTGAATTCTGTACCTATCTTCCAATGTGCTGGTATTCCTCCCAGTTTTGTATCATCCATGAACTTGAAAAAGGATTCCCTCCACCCCATCATTAACAAAAATGTTGAACAGCAATGCCCCCAGGACAGAATGCTGCAGTGCTCTGCTGAAGACATCATCCCATTTCTACCTGTAAAAATGCAATAACGCCAAATTGAATAACTAACAATTTGCATACCTTTCACAACACCCTGTATTTTTTGCCTGAGACAACTATCTTACTTTTCCCAATGGTAGGTCCAGCTCTACTGACAATTCACCGTATGATCTTCCTATTCATCCGGATACTCCAAGACACTTAGCAAGGCTATACAACCAGCTAATGATTAGAAGGCTACTTGAGTTATCAAGAAATTTCTCTAAAATCTGAATAAATATCTATCAATTACTTCCAAACAAAGGTAGATGTTTTGGTAGAAGCAGTATCCAACATTTTTAGTTGTATTTCTTTCCTGTCCTTCCTTAAGGGCTTCTCCATAAAGCCACTGTAGAATCCTAGCATTTTTTAGTGTACAGATTGGTGACTCCTTGTATTCCCTTGCCTCTGAAGCACAGCTCTCTTCTTTCCTGTCCACCAACTGAGAAACAATTACACACTGAAACAACTCATTTTCACCCAAGTGGTCAAAAAGCTGTAGGCATGAGAATAACAGTACAAAATAATTGGCATCATCATTATCTGAAGCAGAAAGATAAAAAGCAATCTTACTTCTGAAATCATGGACTGTGAAATTTGGCTTTGTAGAAACCTCAGGTGACAGTCGAAAAGAGAATCTTTGCCCAGCAGGTGACAAATCCTTGTCTGCAGCACCAACAACCTGGATTACCTAAAACCACAGTGGAAATAAACCTTAATCACAGATTTCCAATTGAAAAGAAAAGAACCCTTAATTTGATCACAATACAACACAACAGTAGACTGTGATGAGTTATAACAACAAAAGATATGATATCTTTCATAACTATTGAGACATCATTTTTTTTATTCTAATAACAGAAAAATGCATTTTAGTTTTAAGTATAAACACACACACACACATTTCCCTGGCTTTGGATCTTTGTTTCTCTATTTGCCATGTCAAAAGCATGTATAGATAATGTTTTAGAGCATCAATTAAAACATAGCCTTGAAAAAAAAATATAGACACTAACTTATCTCACAGATCTGGTAAATCCAGAAAGAAAAATCTAAAGGAAGAGCTTATTTTAAACATGTGTAGCTCCTGGGTGCACAAATTATGGCTGCATTTGATTGAAATAAATAGCCTTTAACCAAGTAGTTTTGAATAGTCAATGGTTAGAGCTTCTAGGAAAGTTAACAAAAACCAACCTACCTAGTATGTTCAGACAACTGTCAGCTCAAAAGTACTGATGAGGTTATGTCCTTTTACAACAGGAGAAGATGCAACAGCAGAGAAAGGGAAGTATAAGCAAATTGTCAACTGTTATGTTGTGTCTGATGGTGGGAACACAGGACTGTGATAGGTAAATTGTACACTTTGGCAATGTGGGTTTGAGAACTGCATTTGTGTGAATGGGTTAATGCGTAGGAGAGAGAAGATTAAACAAATTCAGAAAAGTATTACAAGTACACACATCCTGAGTTTTAGAGGTCCTCCAATGCCCCAAGTGTACTTACTTCTTGGAACTGTTTCAAATCTGCTTACTGAAATTTTCCTATCATCACTGTGCTACCGTACCGTTAAAAACAGATATGTATGCGTAGATTTCTTTTGGCCAGGGAAAGTCCAAGCTACCTACTCCTACTATGGATCCAAGTACTTTCCTCTGAAATCATCTTCCTGCTCACAACTGATACTTGGCAGAGCAGGTTGAGCCGCTTCAAACATTCAAGCATATAATATCTCATATATATATATTTTTTTTAAAAAAAAAACAGGGGTTAGTAACCCCTGTAGCAAGACATATTTTTCATCCATCTTCTTACTTTTTGTCTTTCTTTCACAAAGTGAATACATATACACCAACATTTCAGAGATGGGAACTGGAACATGTGTGTCCAAGTAAAATCACAGTCAGTCAACACGAGAAAATTTATTAATGAGGGAGAACCCACAAGTTAAGAGAGTCTGCAACAGTTAGCTTGCCTGAGCCTACTTGGAAAGGAAAGCTTCTGCCCACTCCTTTTCTCTCCCCCTGCTGAATTAAGTGCAACTAACTTTTGCACTTGGAACTGATTTTGCAGCAGTTACTGTAAGCTTTAGACAAAGGGGGAAATGGGAAGAGGAAAGAAAAAATGGGACATTTTAAAAACAGTTGAGAAAGAGACAGGAAATTAAGCTGAAAGGTATGTGAATGTGAAATAAAAGGCTTAATTTTAACATAAGAGTTGTAATGGGTCAAAACTTATACACTAACTCCTGTCTTGATACTGGGTCACCTGGTCATCGGCAGCACAAAACAAAGTGGCATGTTTCTGTGCATGGAGAGACCTCATAATTCTTAACTGCATGCACACAGAGAGAGAGAGAGAGAGAGAATGAGAGAGAGAGAATAAGAGAGAGAGAGAAATATAAGAAGAGAGACAGGAGACAAAAATGCTGTCACTTCCTATAACTATGATCATATTTACCTATAGGAAGAAATCACCCAAGGAAGAAATGCTTAAAGGTGCTGTAGGTAGGAATGGTTAGGTGGCATGAAGTTAAGCCATTTCCGCACTAGACTGTTACAGCACTATGATTCCACTTTCAACATCCTATGGATTCCTGGGGTTTGCAGTTTTGAGATGGGCCAGTTGGCCCATTCCAAACTGCAACATAGGATGTTGAAAGTAGAATCATAGTGCTATAATAGTCTAGTGCGGAAATGGCCTTGGTGTCATGGAAGACAGTCACCCTCCATGCTTGTTAGGCCTAAATCCAATTACTAGTTCCAACTAGAGTAGATTCCCTCAATCAATGAAAACTTGAGAATTCAATACTTTTGTAAGCTCCACTGATTCACTGATCTACTTTAGTTCAAACTCACAACTAGATTTAGGCCTCAGTATCTGTCTTCAACCTTGAAGGAAGGTCAAGGGGCAAGCGTTTTAACATCCTGAGTTAGTGAACTCCATGGTGTGACACAGACCTTCTCCTGGTTCTCAGAGCAAAGCAAAGATGGAGTGGAAAAAAGGCCAGACTCATTCAACACATGTATTCAGGATTGTTGACATCCCCCGTGACTATCATTTAAGGCTGCTCTTGTGGCATATCCATGTATTATGTGTCTCAAAGACACAAATGCTGTAAAAGGGACAAGTGTTGTATAAGCAGCTTCCACAGGCAATTATTTTAAACCTGCTTTTGCTTATAGGAAAGAGATCAAGGAAACAGTTTTGTTCCACAGGTGTAGTAATTCAAGTACAGAACTGTTGAGGCTGCAGGTTGCATCTCCTTTGGGCAATAGTTTATAATGCAATAAGAAAAAAAAATGTTATGACCTGGGGGCTTGGAACTCTCCATTTGATTTTGCAAAGCTTATAAAACAGTACCATATACTACAACAAAACAGGCACAATTTTGTTGCTTTTCATTACTATTGAGAAGCACCTCAAAAAGAAGTAGAGTTTGAGGGAACTTTTAATGAGGAGGTGGGAAAACATGCTCTACAAGGCAGTGAGAGTTAACAGAATTTACTTCTATAATATAGTTTGTGTTTATGTTTCAATCTGCTGTTTCTCCCATCCTGGTAAGGAAATTGCTGTCTTTTATGAGTTTTGTTCTCAGATAAGAAACTTGTGATTATACTGCCTAACTTCTGTAGATCCCCGAAGACCAACTATATGATGTCTGAATACATCTTTTGGAGAGCCACATTTTATTTGCAGAACAATCACTTCCTATCTGTTAAGGTGCCTACCAGACAAAAACTGCAGTTGCCTAAAATAAGCTTGAATGATTTTTTTATCAGCCAAACCAAAGGGCTGCTTACAACCTAGAGCCTGGGAATGTATTTCTGAAGAGTAATTACTTACAGTTTAGAGCCCTTGTTAACACTCCTATTGAAGTTTTTTTAAAAAAAACAAAAAAACAAAACCATAGCTCTCTTATTTCAGAGAAATAATAAAAAATCACTATTTTCATTATATAGAAATCTGAGTCTTCTGTGTTCGACACAAAGAACCACTTTAACCATGTGATATTGCTCCTCCACCATTCTGTGTGAGGTCACACTCCATTAACATTAAAATTAATTAAAAGTTACAGGGCCGTTCGGAACTACGCTGTTATACTGTTATTATTCCACATTCAACATCCTGTGGCATTCTAGGGTTTGTAGTTTACTGAGGCCAAAGAGCTCTCTGGCTGAGAATTCTAAAGGCCCCTCCCTAAACTGAAAACCCCAAGATTCCATAGAATGTTGAAAGTGGAATAATAGCACTACAAGTGTAATGTAGAAAGGTCCACAGTTAAAATGTAAAAGGAGTTTATCTGTTCCCATTAGTTACAACCACTTAGTTACACTGGACAAGTAATTACTACAAGCAACCAGTTGTTTGTATATATTTTTTAAATCACCAAGTTTAGCTAAGGCCCTTCTATTATGGCCTCCTAGGCAGCATACCCCCATTTTCTCACTTTTAGGCAGGTGGTAAAATGGGAGTCTTACAGAGTATTTGGCAGGCCGCTACATGCAACACATAGGCCCTTTTCACATGGCATTTGTCATGTGAAAGGGCCCCTGGAGCATTGCACAACTACAAGGAGTGGTCTACATGATGCAGTCACAATTGTATGATGCTCCAGGGCCTGGCAGGTGCTGATTGTGCACTATTTCATTTTTGGCTGTGAGCTGAAAACAGTGCGTGATTGCACATCATTCCAGGGCCCCACCACCACTTGCTGTGCATGCGGAGCTCCAGAGCCACGGCACTTGCACTTTCTGCCCCAGCACAGTGTGGGAAAATCCCAGGCTGCACTGTGGAAGGAAGAGGAGGGGCTCTTACATGAGCAGGCAGCAGCTGTGGAGCTGAAGGAACCGGGACACGAGAGCCTCTCGCTAGAGGCTGCTCACGCGATCCCTGCACCCCAGCTCTGCAAAAAGGTGAGTTGTGGAAAGGGCCATAGATTGTGTCAGTAACACCAGTGAAGTAACAGTAGTATCTTGCATTTATAGTCTACCTTTCTTCCAATGAATTCAAGATAGTGTGCATTTATCTTCCTCAAAACAGCCTCCTGAGGTAGGGTAAGGCTAAGAATACATGACTGGCTCAAGGTCACCCAGTGAGCATCATGGTTCTGTGGAGAGTAGAACTCAAGTGTTTCTGGTCCCAGTCGCATTGTGACCACTGCAGTACCACCACTGCACTATCACTACACCAGTGCTTGGTGTAGTGTTTGGCTTATTTAGCTTGTTGGGTCACATAAGCTTCATACCTTATCAAACAGATATAACTGTTATGAATAGTGTAGTTAATATTTGGCCCTGTGATCCAGAATATGGGCCAAAGTATCCTTGGAAGATCCTTGGAAGAGCAAGGCCAAGTATCCTGGCTAATAAGAAAAGGGCTTTCTATGTGGGTACAAGAGGTTGCAAATGTTTCTTTGAAAGAAGGATATGATCCAACTCTTCTCAAAGAAGAAGCTGTGAAACTTTTGCTGAAGAACCCTTCACTGACTGGGCCCCATCATTCTACATGATTACCAGCCGCTGTCTGTTCTATGACTTAGACTGAGAGGTGGTGGGGCAACTCAAGACAAAACTGGTTATTTCAGTCCTAATTAATGGGGCTTCAGGCCTTGTCTTGGAACAGAAACAACCTTAGTCTTCAAGACAGATGAGCTAGGATATGGACAGCTTTGATGTGTTCCCTATTGGTTCTGCTAGACCTTTTGGCAGCATTCAATAGCAGAGATGTAAATCTTTGCAATTTTTTTTTCATTCTTCCATGCTAGAATAGAAAATTTCAAGAGATTTTTCCTACTTGTAAAATTATGAGAATTTTAAAAAGAAATAAAAAAACAAAAAATATATAGATTAAAAGATTGGATGAAAATAATGATTAATAAAGATAAAATGAAAGAGAGATTGCAGGAAAACAAAATATCTTGGTTAAATTATATACAATTAGAGCAATGGACAAAGGGTATGAAAAGATACGTTAAAGATTTTAAAGAATATACTGAATTTGAACAAATTATTATTCAAAGAGAAAATATGCAAGAAAATGAAATATTAAAGGGTATTACAAGTGAAATATATAAAATATTGGCAAAAGAACAAGAAGAGGATTATCTTAGAAAAATGTGGGAGGAAGAGACATCGCAAAATATAGATATACAAGAATGGAGAAAAATTTGGAAACAACGTCATTTAAAAAAATTATCTATAAGAATAAAAGAGAATTATTATAAAATAGTTTGGAAATGGTATTTGACTCCAGTAAAACTAAACCAGATAGATGAGAAATATGCAAGATTATGCTGGAGAGAATGTCAAGAAATCAGTACATATATGCATATGTGGTGGAATTGCAATAAGATAATGGAATTTTGGCAAAAGGTTTTTAAAGAGATAAAAGAGATAATAGGAGTTGAGGTACCAGTATGTCCAAATATAGGGTTGTTGTCTATATATAATAAGGTTGAGTGTGCCCAGGTAACGAAGGAATTAATAACAAATTTGTTAACCGCAGCGAGGTTAATAATAGCAAAAAAATGGAAAACAAATGAAAAACTTCAAATAGAGGAATGGTATAAAGAAGTGTGGAAAATTGCAATTAATGATAAATTAACATGTAGAATTAGATTTATGAAAGGTTTAGTAAAAGGGAATGATTTTGAAGAAATCTGGAAAATATTTTTGGAAAAAGCTTTGATAAGAGATGGTAAAGCTACCCTTTCACAAGAAGAATGGCAATTTTGGAAAATGGATTAAATAAAAAGTTGGCTCTGAGGGGTGGGTTTATTCACCTTTTTTTGTGATAATAATGTGGTGTATTGTTTAAATTGGAGTTGTTTAATTTTAATTTTGTAAAACAAAAAACAAAAAAAACAAAAAAAAAACAAAAAACAAACAAAAAGTAAGTTGATTATATTTAGTAATAGCATTAGATTAATTTAAGGGAAAAATATAGAATTAAGAATGATATTACAATAATAATAATGAGTATAATGAGAATAAGAATTAGAGATAGGTAATAAAAATATATAAGTAGTTTGATATAGAATAAGCTGAATAAGTTTTTGATTGTAATTATATAAGAGAGAAATAATAATGTAAGTTTGTTTTTGGTTGAAATTTTTTTGTTTTACTATTAGTTGTATCACATGGTGTTTTATTTTTGTGTTTGTGTTTTTTTTTTCTTTTCTGTTTAATCAATAAAAATTTAAAATTTAAAAAAAAATTTAAAAAAAAAGTAAAATTATGAGAATTTTTATTCATTTTTTTTTTTACATTTTCCCCCATTTAGGGACTTTTTCTGTAAAAATTATTTATTTGTCCCCTCCTCACATACAATTCTATTTTGTGCAAAACACAATGATTTTGCACAAGGCCCAGCAAATACAACCACCAAATGAGAGAGGACACACTGGTCTTTTCAATGCTGAACAAGAGTGGAGAAAAAAATGCTATGTATTTTTATTTCAATCAGCCTTTCTTATTGAGGACAAAATATTTGAAGATATTCTCTACACACTTGTTCAACAACTCTTAACATTAAAACCTTTGGAGATGCATGACCTAGTGGTACTTGGGAGCACTATTTTGCAGTGGTTATTACTATACTGATGATGCTTAGTTCTAACTGCCTTTTTCAACTTTCTTCCAAGGAATCTATTAAACATTGCAGAGAGGGATTGTATATGATTTTTTTTCTCTATAAAGTCTTAAATGGCTTTGCCCAAGAGATCTGAATTACCCTTTCCTCCTGTATTGTCTGGATGCAGGAAGGCTTGTACACAGTATTCCTATCTATGAAACTCTGGATGGTTAGTCACCAGAGGGTTGAAATACTGCTTCCTCCTGAATTTTATGATCATATCCATAATTTATGGTCCTCATCAAATGCCATTTTGTACATTCTATCACAAAGAGAAGCTAGGTTTATGGACAGAAAAGACAGGATCTTTTTAGTAGCAGCACCACAGCTACGGAACTGCCCGTAAAAAAAACAGAAAATTGACTCCATGACCATCAAGTTTTAGGTAGGGAGTAAAAACTGCACTATTTCATTGGACTTTCAATGATGTTTTATGAAATGTTTCATTACTGCTTTAGCTTTGTTGTTGTGCTGCTTTTTTAAAAAATATGTTTTTGTGTTATACATAGCTTTAAGGGCCTTCAGGGGAAGAAAAGTTATTTGTTAATAATACAAATAAATATATATGAATATTATACACATAAACACATAAATAAGTCAGTTACTCAGTCCTTGATTTACCGCCTTAATTAAATAATTATTGTCTCAGCCTCAGCTTTCAGTCTGCAATCAGTGGATAATAAGTCTGACTTACCTTCCAGGACTGTTGTAAGCACTGCTCAGCAATACATGATCTCTGTGGTGAGTTGCCTTGAGGACATGCCTCTCTTTCAAAAAGTAACCAACATACTCAATATGAAAATCAGTGATGGGGAATATGTAGCTCTCCAGATGTTAATGAACTGCAACACCTTTCTTTTCCTATCATTGGTTATGTTGGCAAGGTCTTATGTGAGTTGCAGTTCAGTGATATCTTGAGAACCACATGTTCCTCAGCCCTGTGTTACTTGATAAATTAAGTAACATCATCTAAATATGCTGCCATACAGATAACCATTCTTAAACTGGCTTTTGTTGTTTGTTTGACTTTGTACTTGATGTCATGTCCCTATGGCTGAAAGCACATCTAATATTGAAAAAAGAATTGATATACCTGTCCTGGTCTAGCATTTTCACATACATAAGACTCATAGGGCACGGCAATTTCAGGAGGAAATTCATTGACATCTAAGACATTTATGATGACATTGACCTTGCTGGTTAATAGTGGATTGCCTGGTGGAAAGAAAATAAATAAAAAAAGAAGTAAGTTATGAAATACTGGTAGTATCACAAGCACTATTATATATCTGGCACAAGGCAAAGGGCACAACAACCAATCTTTCATGACAGGTTCTTTTATATAATTTGGTATATCACTCTTGTAAAATAATTTCTGCTTCTGTAAGAAAGCAGGGATGGGTTACCCATGGCCCTTGGGATACAACTGAACTGCAACTCCCATCATCATTCAGAATTGGTTATGCTAACAAGAGATATGATACAACAACATCTGGGGCAACTACATGTGACCTACATCTTATTTGAAGGGTGAACAAAGGACATAGATCCATTATTTGGGTATATCTATACAAATCCACAAAATCCCTAAATGTGTTATCTGACTGGTTCAAAACAGTAAGCTTTGAGAGATGATCTGTTAACTTCTTTTGGTATCTCCTGAACAAACAGTTCAAATTTCTATTTATGGATTTTTTTAATTATGAACTGATGGATATTTACATTTAGGTTGCATTATTTTCATGCAAGATTGCAACAGATCAGTGACTTTCAGCTTTTTTCAGAAAACTAGTGTTTTGAATCCATTTTATGAATAAAAAAATGCTTTAAGAATTGTAGCTGCTGCTTGTCAACCTTTTGTTTTATTTAAATCATAAACAAAATAATCAGCATTCACCTAGGGAACAACAGGAATATTTCCTGGTAACCTGTAAAATATGCTATTCTATAAAACCTGTAGAATAACATACATATTATACAGAACTTTGGATGGAAGAACTCAGGCCATTTCCGCACTAGCCTGTTATAGTGCTATTATTCTACTTTCAATATCCACTCAATATTCAGAGGCCCCTCCCTAAACTGCAAACCCCAGGATTCCAGACGATGTTGAAAGTGGAATAATAGAACTATAACAGGCTAGTGTGAAAATGACCTCAGTAAAATGCATATAAATTACCCTATTCTCATCATTGTTTTGCTTTGAAAATTATGAAACAGGTTGTACTGAAATTTATATCAGAACATGAGACATAGCCAAATTATGCTATGGATAAACTAATTATTTGTTTGTGGTTTCATTTCCATTATATATTTCCACACTGCCTTTATCAGCATGAGTTGCCCAACATTTATAGAAGCAGCAGTAAACCAGCTTGATCTCCTGAGACTTGAACAGGATCTCAAATCACTCCTGCTAAAGATTATTTGCTTTGTGAAAGCAGCAAGATAAGCATCATCATTGATTTTAAATACTGCCCCATTTCAAAGCCACAGATGCTCCTTGGAAAACAACTGTCAGAGTGCTACAGAGATGAGACACATACAGCTGCAGACACCTGCTTTTGACCTTCATGCAAAGTGACAAAGTCCTCTTTCATTTCTACTTTCTGAGTACTGACAGGAGTCCAGCTGGTAGGGGACATTTATGACAAGAAATGGGAAGGTGGTTTTGACATTTCCCCATTCTGGGAAATCAGTGTTTAAATCTGTGATGGCAAAGAGTTTCCATTTATTTTATTTTTTAAAAAAATTAGCCTGTTTCACATGAGTAAGACACAAGAAACACAGTACAGTAGTTCTTTCAGTAGTAGAGTTTAGTTCATATTTATTCATCTACCTGTACAAACACCTTGTGGAAATACACAGGGACATCATAGGACTAGCAGCTCAGAAGACCTTATGTGGAAAGTCTGTTTGTATGAAGCAAGCCCTCTACATATGGTAGAGGCTGTTTATTTGGCTGTGGTGCCTGGATGAATAATAGCACCTTGGAAAAAGTTCTGCCATAGTAATCAAACTCAAACCAGCTCTGTAGACAACAGCTACATGGAGAGACTGCTTCTTATATAGTATTCCTCCATATGAATATTTCCTAGTGGCAAGCCCCTTATTCTCCAAACATTCTTATGGGAATCACTGCCAAGTTCGACCTGAGTTACAATCAGTAGTATTACAGTACATTATAGAAATTGGGCACTCAGCAGAACCTTCAAATATGATTCATAAATTCCTAAAGATATGTTGATTGTTATCTACAGAACAGTTCTGGCACTTTCCCCCTTCATGAGGAGTATTTCTTTTCTAGAGCTAATGGTTCTTAAACGCCCACTGAAAACCAAGTCATTCCTAAATCCTTTGCATTAAAACAAAGGTAGCTCACAGTAACATACTGTCAGGGGAGATAGGAAATACCTAACAGACACTCTGGGACTATCACTTGAGTTCAGATGGGGCAGGGAAGCTGAGAAAGTATTGACAAATGACATAATATCCCTGCTCATCAAAAGGTGCAAGTTGCCTGATAATATGAGCTCTGGATCTACTACATTACTATTTAGTGTCTGCAGAACTGTTTGAGCATTTTCTAGAAAGATTTATCAATTTTTTTTAAAAAAGGAAGGGAAAGAAAGACGTTATAACAAAGAAATAGAATGACCTATTCTTAAAGGATGATCCATTGAAAAAAAAAAGTACAGTAGGTCATGGAGAAACAATATTCCTGAATGGGCCATGTCGTTATTTCATTTTCATCCAACTATAGTTTGGCTGATTGAGATGGCTTGCCATTACAAGATATTATTGAGTGGATTATGCCTGGAAACAGCAGTTCTATCCCTAACATAAACTGGACAGGGTAAAAAATACCTTTAGATGATGAAATCTGTCCAAAAACTCCCAAATTTCCCTCTGACTGATGAATATAAGCATCATGGCACACTTCCTTTGGTAAAGGAAAATGATAAATTAAGACTTTCACATCAAAGATGGCCAAAAGTGATCTTGAATGTGTGTGTGTGTGTGTGTGTGTGTAAAAACATAGTAAACATAATTCTGGGAACTACTTTGAACTACTTTTGACATATACTTTTTTTTTCTGTTATACTTACTAACTTTACTTGCAACTATTGAAAAATTATACTGTGCCGTGCTCTCTCTGTCCAATAATTCATTTGTGGCAATGGTTCCTTCCATTCCATCTATAGTAAAGTAGCTGTCCACATCGCTCTTCCAGTCTATGAAGTACCTGCAGTTGCCAGGGAGCAGAGAGAGGAAAACAAAATGGAAATTGACAGGGTCTAACTATTTATTATAATAGCAGCTGGTTCAGCCTAATGAGCTTTGTTATTCTGTTCTCACAAGTTATTTCCCTTCTTTGTAATAAAGATGCAGTGATTGCTTTAATGCCAAGTCGGAGGGCTAAATGGGGAATAATGAAAGATGGACTTGAGAAAAGCAAGCAGAAAATGTGTAAACATGTTTAACAGGATTTCCAGCAAGGTCATCCCAAACTGTTTCTCCCCACCACCCTAATCGGATTCTATATCCCCCTCTGTTCCCAAAGACCAGAATGGTTAGGACAAACTCGTATCTAGGTCTATTTCTTAGTACAGTTGACAAATCCAACTTGAACATTTTTCTGGCTGCAATTTTTCATGTTTTCTTGCTATCTTAACAAGCATGTTTCTTTTCACAATATATTTTCATTACTTACTCACTGATTTGTTGTCTTGTTATATACTTTCAACTGCCTTATTTATTTTATTAGTTGTCAGCTGTCTTTTATAGAAAGGCAGGACAAAAATACTAGAAATAAGAAAATATCAATAACATTTGTTAGTCTGCCCTCCATGTTCAGGAATTATAAAATTCAGAAACACAACAGTCAGAGTAAGTTGTGTTTCTTTGAAATCAAAATTCTGGGCATTGTTTCAGTAAACTGATAAATCAATTTAGCCCACAAGATTAATCTACTAAAGAGGTAGTGGCTTGATGTTTCCACTCCTAGTGTGAAAATAACACATCTGATGATTTGCATAACTGTTCTACTGAAGACCAGGGGAATACATTCAGAGCAGGTAGTAGCTGTGCGCTCTAGAATGATATTATTATTATTATTATTTATTATTATTATTATTATTATTATTATTGAATCATCAGTGGGAGGATAAATAAAGTGTCAAAATGAATAATGAATGCCTTTGGGAATCCACAGTCCTTTAGCCATGGCTATCAAGGAATTCAGAAGCCCAAAAAAAAAAAAAAAGATAATAGAAGTGCAGCCAGAGCAAGAGTGAACACTTTGGAAATGAGAGGATGTCTTGGTATCCATTAAAATCTGGCACAATCTGTTGTTTGTAGAACAACTTATCAGCACACTTGAATAGCAGTGATTGGTAGATTCCATCTGGAGGTGAAGAATCTGTTCTGGGTTTTAGGCTGAACTTAATTGAGCTACCAAGCCTATTTGGAGAGAGGATTCAGCACCTTGCATATCTCTTTTTTACTTTGGATTGAACTTCGGAGTAGATTCAACACTTTCAATATGTAAGCTATTGAGTGTTTTATATCCCATGAATGCTAGAAAGCTACAACAAAGCAACTATTGATTATTTTTCAAAAGGGCACAACTTTAACTTTTGGTTACTTTTATAGTTATGAGAGTGTGGCTTCCTTCAATGGTGAAGGACAAACAATGTTCTGACCTGCCTCATGCTAGCCTTCCATGGTTTATTTTGAGTGTTGCATCAATAATGAAATAGATGGAACAGAAATATGTTTTGTACAATTTAGAGTCATAGCATCCATCAGTAATTAACTACTTTTGAGGGGCTAAGAGCAACGAATGCAAACAAGTGCTTTTAAACAGTAACTTTGTAACCTTTGAGTAATATAGTCTATCTTCCCCACACACACACACAGAAGTATATAGAAAGGTTTCCAAATTATTTCTGCCAAATCCAGAACTTATAATTTATCAGCTTCTGTGCTGCCTTCAACATTCCACTTCTCAATTTGTGGACTGAATGATCTGGACTTCATCATTATACCTAGTAACTGATATTCCATGTTTTAAACATACTTTTATTCATCATTTCTCTAATTAGGGAAAGGAGAAGGAAAGCAGTGTTTAACTAATATACTTTGGATTCACAGGACATTATCATTTTATTTGCTAGAGGATTCTCAATATGATTGGGTGCAATTTAAATTAATTGAATTCAATATAGATCAAATTGTAGCTGACTTCACTGGATTGCCAGTTTTAATATGGTGATATTTAATTTCTGTAAAACACGTAGCTAAAATGTGATAGCATGAATTACTACTATATTGATCTCCTTTACAGCAATGTGAATCATATGACTGAAACATAAATTCTGCTCTCTAGGGAAAATTTTGTTGAACAATACACAAACCGTGCAATATAGAATTTTATACAGCTATTGTTGTTGCTGTTGTTGTGTGCCTACAAGTCATTTCCCACTTTTGGCATCCCTAAGGTGAACCCATCATAGGGTTTTATGGGGTTGAGGATGTGTGGTCACCCAGTGGTTTTCCATGGCTGATCAGGGAATCAGACCCTGGTCTCCTAGGTTGTAGTCCAACACTCAGACCACTTCAGTATGCTGGCTCCTTTTACTGACCTGGAAATATAATCCAATATATTCTAGTCCCAGTATCCATCTATACATGTAGGTTTGGATTCTATTTTGGTAAAGCAGTTACAGAATGGATTATTAAGGAGTGATTTGATAATTTTCTCTCTTCTCACAAGCAGGATGTTAGCAGCAACCACTGTCTAAACCACCTCCAGTCCATGTTTTTTATCAATATTCAATTGGGAGTAGGGTCTTCAAAATTAAGGCATTATGGGAAAGATAGTTTGGAAAATTACCTGTGCCTCAGTACAGGAAATTATCCTTGTCATCCCTCTCATAATACCCGAAATTTGAAGACTATCCAGGCATTCATGACATTGGCAATCTGGAGATGGTTTTATCTTTCTCTCTACCTTCTTCATCGTCTTCTTATCACCATGTCTCCTAGATGTTCTTCTTTTCCATACTATTTCTGTGAAACCAATTCCAGTGTTACCTGAACATCAGAGCAGGAAGATTTCATCAATTTATTCTTGTAGACCACCTTCCCTACACTGGGGCTGTCCTGGTGTTTTAGTCTGCCAGTCCTATCAGCATTAACATGGCCAGTGGTAAGAGATCACAGAAACTGCATTCCAAATCTCTAGAAGACACCAGTTTTGGGGAAGGTTGCTTTAAAATGTTCACATAAGCCAGCCTCCCCACCTCCCAAAAATATTTAATACAACACAGCAGCATATGCAAGTGGAGAAAACCCTTTTCTAAAGCAAATGGTAATATTGGTGATGTTTTATTTTAGAAACATAGAAAGTACAATGTTGGGTATAATGAGGAAAAACAACTATAACTGATAAACTAATCAGTGTATTTGTTAAGTAATAATTTATTGTTCTTGTATTACTGTTGCTGGTGATTCTGTAATTGTTCTGTATTTTATTATGTGATTTTATACTCCCACCAGAGACATACAAAATACAATTTTTCAATGTTTCTCATTCTCTATGAGAAAGCTGGCCAAGGAAGATGACAACTGCCATGAGATTTCTCACATTTTTTTGCACAAAAGATATTGTTTTATACACACACACACACACACACACATATATCAGAGAAGTCTAAAAGTTAAAGGAGAGAAACCATCAAAAATATGCAAGAACTCTTGTAATATCTCCTAGCATGGAGGAAAAAAAATAAAAAATTATCATTCTTTTATAACAGAACGATAAGCAAAGGTTTGCTTCCTCCAATCAATTCTTTAGTTCACTAAATTCCATGTGGATTATGAATAAAAACACATATAACATTTGCAGAAGAATCTTAAAAACAAAGTCAATAGAATTACCAGAAGATTTTAAAAGATTTCTGCCTAGTATACCAACAATAGCAAAGACAGCACCAAGGAGAAACTTTTTTTCTTAAGAAGAGAAGCAGTGCAACACCATAGCCCTCCCCTTCATATGAACCTCATCACCCCTCCCAAAAAAACTTTTTTCAAGTTTTTCCTCACCTATCCTTAAAATGTGTCTCTTTTTTCATTGCCACTTTGACAGTTCTACTGTCAAATTAGTCAGAAACAGTTTTATTTTGAGCTCATGTTGCCAAGTTCTGTTAATAATCTGGTGGAAGATGTTAGCTTTCACATCAAAGGGGCAGCACATTTGCTCTGGATCTTAAGTTTTACTTTTAGGAATTTTCCATGTTGATGAAGCTTATACCCAAAATAGGCACAGCATGATGGATAACTCTGTTCAATATCCTGCTTAAAGATCAGATTCACCATCCCACTGATGTGGAAGAAACTATTCATCACTGAAATAATCTAAATATTATAAGCATAACCCACCAAAACTCAGAACTCAACTGATTTCTAAAATTGCATCAAAGACACTCCTTTGCATTATTTACACCAGTGTCTTGCTTCTAAAATTGTATGTGCATGTTTCTCCAGTTTTCTTAATTAGTGCAGGAGGAATAGACTTGGAAAAAAAATCTCTCCCCTTTTAGAAGTAGGTTCTCTGAAACAGTTTGTGAGAATCTGCAGCTCATCATAGTTAAGGAATGCCTGGACAAGACCAATATAACAATTTGATGGATTAAAAAAAATCTATCACTCTCAGAGCAATTTGATTCCCACCTATTGACAGAAAGTTAATTGTGAAAGCTTTTACTTCCCATCTCTTTCATGGAGCTACACTGCTGTATGGAAGAGTGGAAGGGGAGAGGGAATGTGTTAATGCATTTAATACTAAACATTAATTTATGGTTACATCATAAAAAGGCTTTTATATGCATGTCCTTTCAGTACATGTAGTAGTTTGCAGTGCGAAATGTGATGCTGCAATTGCAGTAATCATTTTAAAATGAAGGAACAATGGACATGATTTTTGAATGTAAGAACAATATACATGGTCATGTTTCAGGGAAAGCATCAGCTTTTTTGTTGTGGCTCTTACTATCATAAGAACTCAGGGTAGGCATATCAAGTGTAGACATGCCTTTCTAAAATTATTAGACCCACATGCTTGTGCCACTGATTGAGAAACCCTGCAGAAGCATCTACAATATTATTGAAGTAGAGAGCCTGATAATTTTCCTTCTCTGCCTGAGATAGGCATCACTGCCACTGCCAACATAACCCAACAGCTTGTTAATCACTGCAACTGAATCAGCATTTTCAAAGATCAGCATGTCCTGATAAGCTGTTTGGCTCATTATGAGAAATACAAAGCTGACAAGATCTGGCAGGAGAATTTGTTAAGTAAATGCACAATGTGTCTTAGAGGATGGTAGGGAGTGATGAGCTTGTAGACAATATTTAGGAAGTGCTGATAATTGGAGTGCAAGGGTTTATTATTCATCTTCTGTTTCTCTCTTGCATGGAAGAGATGTTTTCCAAAATTAGAACATGAAATATATTGCTCTTCAGGAAGGATTAGCAGCTCCCCCCCCATATCACTTCATTTTAGTCTTCAGAACCTACACAATTACCTATGTAGATTAGATTTCAACCCTCTCAAATCAGTGAGTGCTTTCCTCATTGGGCACTTGCAGAGAAATGTTATTTGTTCAGGTCACCATAACCCACATTACATACATTCTCATGCAAGTAGCTGGAAAGGACAACAAACCAACCAACTTTAAGGATTCTAATGTTTGAAATTTGAGTGTCAGCATAAATACTAAAAAGTCTATGGAGCTTACCACTATTTAGCAATTGGTATCTTACCACAGTATGTATCTATCCTGTATTTGGTAGGGCATTACAGACTAGCTGAACTCGTTAAATATGCCATGTTGGACTGAATCACTCATCATGCATTATGGTATGATAGCTCCTTGGCAACTCTTCCAGCCCATGGCAATCTTACTGAGCCCTTCATTGGGAACTAGCCATTGTTGCTAGACACCTCTTTTCAATGAAAAGTCATCTTTGAAGCATAAGGTTGCCAGTGACAAATCTGACTTGAGCACAATCCATTGAAAGGCTCTACGTGTGTCCCATTAATATATTCCATGTGAATATAATAGCCTTATATAGGTAAGCAATGTGAGTGCCAACTTTTGTTTTTTAATATAATAGAAAATGTTTAACATTTCACTACAACCTTCACATATAAATGTTAAGCAGCTCCATCCCTTCACAATTCTCTCTAGATAGATAGATAGATAGATAGATAGATAGATAGATAGATAGATAGACTATACAAAATCTACAAGGACATGAATATAATGTGCTCCATAGTCATACAGGTTGCTATCACCCCTGAGGGAAAAATATGGGAAAAGGAAGCAAATTACTGTTCTGCTGAAATGAGGACTCATCTCCCTTCCCCAAAAAAGTTGCACCTAGGTTTTTGAAACTTTGCAGAATGCTTATTGAGGCCAGCATCCATCATTTTCAGAGCAATGATCCAGAGGAGAGATTGGGAGATAAGGGCATTTTTAGATACAGGAAAACACAGATTCCTTATGCACAAAATTCCCAAAACTAATACTTCTGAAACAACAGAGTCTGCTCAGAAAAGTTAAATAGACTGCCAAATTTCTCCAAATATTTTAAAAAACAGTTTTCTTCTTTAAAAAAACCAGACTTTGAAGATTCATATCACAACTATCTATGTACTTATCATCTTCAAATCATCAGATGTAATTGTCTCTTAAGGGGTTAGCAAGTCTGTAATTTCAAAGAGTTTTGACACTGTGTACATGCTGCATGGATAGAGATGGATTTCCTTTGAAGGGGTTGGTTTTCCAGTGATAACCAATAGGAGACACACAAAAAAGTAAGTGAGTATGGGACCTTGGGTCTTATTCTGGGAGAAAGGTGGCATACAGATTGGTGGCATACAGAAATATTTATGGAGGAGAAAAAGAGTTCAGTTCCTCGACTTTCAGTTTTGGGTTTACAAGGCACTAGAGTGCTATCATAGGAACCTATCATACAAACTCTTATTTTGTGATATGGGCTGTATCTACACAGTTGGAGTGATTGATTTCCTTCCAATATTTACTGTATGCCATGTGGACTGATCCCAAGGATTGCTTTGTGCATGGATTTGACACTTTGAGAAGCCCAGTTCATAAAATGTCTGATTTTATTTGAGTCTTGAAAGTGAACATGTATTTATTTATTTTTCTCCTCCAAAGTACAAAATGTTGGATTTGCATTGGCACTATAGATGTTTCCTTTGCTTGATGGACATTGGCTTGATGGAAACATGAGAAAGAACACCATTGACAGTTGCACACTATGGCCATTTCCACACTAGCCAGTTATAGCACGATGATTCCACTTTCAACATCCTCCGGAATCCTGGGGTTTGCAGTTTCGGGAGGGGCCGGCCAACCCCTCCCTAAACTGCAAACCCCAGGATTCCAGAGGATGTTGAAAGTGGAATCATCGCACTATAACTGGCTAGTGCGGAAATCGCCTATGATTGCCAAATGCAAACTGTATTCACATATACCCTACTTCAAAATTGCTGGCTAGTTATGTCCCTAAATTATTGATGATATTGATGGTTTGTGATAACCATACATGATTGTAAATAATCTAAGGTGTCCCCACCCTCAGGAGCAATAACCCGGTTTGGAAGCAGGGAATGGAAAAAAAACACAGACATTGGAAAAAAGGAGCTGATGGAGATATATGCCAAAAAAAAAACAGGTAAAAGAGAGAGATAGAGTTGCTTCTGGTCAGTCAAAAGGCTGTTCAGAGAAGAGCGAGCAAAACTGATGCCCTTTCTGCATGGGCCTATTAAAACAGTGTAGAGCGACCTCCAACGGAGGTCTTCTGTACCGTGGAGTGGACTGGGGTGGACTACTTTTCGTAGTTCCGCACCTCAGTCCACTCCGGAGTGACTGGAACTATTCGTGCAGCATGCTTTTTAAAAACCTCTTTTAAGAGGTTTTTAAAAAGTACGGAGCGCACGACCCCGTGTTGCTCCATCCCTGTGCTCCAGTGCAGATTTGCAGGCACACACTAGTGCGTGCCTGCAGATCTGCTGGGGGTGGGCTTTCAGCTGGCAGATCTGCTGGGGGTGGGCTTTCAGCTGGCAAGCTTCTCCGGTTGGTGGAGAGCCACCAACCAGAAGCCACCATTTTGGATGCCGGAGCAGTGCGGAGCGACAAGCTCGCACTGCTCCTCGTCCCAACGGACTCGCCTGGACCCACCAAAAAGCCAGTAAGTAGCGGCAGGGAGGGTTTCCCTCGCTGCTTGTGGAAAGGGCCTCAGTTGGATAGGGCTACAGTCTCCTGAACAATTTAAGCTTGAAGTTTAGATGTACTCTTGGATTCAGCCTGAGCATCGATGCCCAGGTTTCAGCAATGACCAGGAGTGTGTAAAGTTGAAGGCTTTCATGGCCGGAATCCATAGACTGTTGTGGGTTTTCCAGGCTTTGAGGCTGTGTTCTAGTAGTATTTGCTCCTGAGGTTTTGCCTGCATCTGTCTACAGACCGACCAAGAAAATTCAACAAATGTTCCGTTTAGCAAAGGACAAGAGGGATCCTCTAATTTCTGCTGGAGTTTACCGCATACCTTGCAGCTGTGGGCAGGTCTACATAGAGACTACAAACACAACATCCAAACATGAATTAAAGAACATGAAAGACACTGCAGATTGAGCCAGCCAGAAAAATCAGCAGCAGCAGAATATGTTAAAAACCAACCTGGACACAGAATGCTTTTTGAACACATAGAAATTCTGGATCATTCTGACAACTACTATATCAGACTAAACAGAGGCCATTGAAATCCATAAACACATGGACAATTTCAATAGGAAAGAAGACAGTTGGAATGTAAACAAAATTTGGCTACCAGTACTGAAGAACACTAAAATCAAGACTGAAAAATATGCCAATGAACACCACCCAGACCCTGGAGGTCCCTCTACAGGAAACAATACAATGGATTGCTAATGTACTAAATGCACTGTTATGCAAATCCCCTGACTAACAATACAACCCTGGGGAATATTCCATTTAACAATAGGCCATCACACAGGCCAACTGCAACATATGTGAATTGCTTCCTCCCACCCAGGGACTACACAAGTATATATACTCTGTCTCACTTCCATGCCACCAGATCATCTGAAGGTGCCAGCCACAGATGCAGGCAAAATGTCAGGAGCAAATACTACTAGAACACGGCCTCAAAGCCTGGATAACCCACAATAACCTACAACCAGGAGTATGTTTGCACAGCTGAGATTAGTGCACCAATTCCACCCATTCCTTGAACATATCAGATTTGACTATGATTATTGTTATCTTGGTGACATCCCATTTGGACTACTATAATACACTTTTAAGAATGCTGTGTAAGAATGCTGTGGCTACTACATGGGCTGGTTATATGAAGGATTTCACCCTGTTGTTAGGAAAACCTTCACTGTCTATCAGTTTCTGGGCACAACTAAATGCAATCTATAATACCCTATACAGATAGGGTCTAGGCTATCTGAGGGACTGCATGGGAGTACTCTGGCCTTTAAATCCTTATGTGATGTTAATGCTTTTCATGAATTCACCTCTGGGAGAGACATGTTTGTTGGAGCAATGGCAGCAGGCCTTTTCTGTTGCTTTTCCAAGGCTGTGGAACCTTTTATCAAGATGTAACAGACTTGCCCCTCCCTGATGCCCTCCTGCTGGCAGGCAAATACACTTTTATTCAGTTAGAATGTGTTGCTACATAAATAGCTTTTATATCAGTGAGTGTGATCCCACCCCATTTTAACATGCTTTAAGTACTTTTAATATGCCTGTGTGTTTCAATAATGTTTTCCATTGTAATGGTATTTGTTTTGTTTCATGGGGAAAGAAAGGTGGGTAAAAAATAAAAATAAAATAATAAAAAGAAAAAGAAATGAATGAATGAATAAGAAAAAAAATGGTTGACAACCAGTGCCCTGAAAACGTGAAGCAAGCCTGCCTCATCTCTAGAGTATCTCCTCTATCTCTTTCTCCATATTCTTTTCATTCAGTGTTTGCCATTCTACTTCCATATTCTTGACACCTTTCATTCTTGTGCAATAAACTCCTGTCTTTTTGGAAACTTCAGCTCCTTTGATTCTATCCAAACAAGAAAAATAAACCTCAGCATTCTCAATGACTTTTTGCAAAGCATTCCCCCCCTCCTTCTCTGTTCTTTTAAATAAGTAGATTTCCTTCTGCTATTATTTAGCTGTTATCTTCCAATCCCATATGTCAAAGCCAACAGATTTGAAAGTCGTTTTGCCTGATAAAGTGTAATAAATTGCCACGACTAGTGTTACTTCTGCTAATGTGAGCTGTTTTGGACTGCTTTGTTCTCTGGAGTTGTGCCGTCTGCTGCATAAAGCATAGATCTATCTTTTGTTTCCCTCTCCATTGTTTTGCAGATTACAGATTTGTGTAATAGTCATTGTGATGGCTAAAGCTGCACATGGAAAACATCTCAGAGAAAATGAATTAATTTGCAATGAAACTGTATGGCACAGCACATTATATTGGCTACTGCAGACAAGAACACTTATTGTTTTGCCATGTCTTCTTAAAGATCTATCCTTCCCCCGCCCCAAGTGCATTATGCTTTGCAAATTCTTCCTTTAAAATATTATGAAACCAGCACAGGCCATTCTTTACCCTGACAAGGCAAACTAGGTTTTAAAAAGCTAACACAGCATAATGGCTGTAAGTTGTAATGCAATCGGAAGTTGTAATCACACTCAACTGTTTGTAACAAATTTATGTTTTGCTAACTTCTGTTTATTGACTTCTAGTTTCAATTAAGAAGATATAAACCTTATGGAGTACCAAAGCCTAATACATCAGAAACTAACAACTGCATATATTGTCTTTCCTTTAGTCAGGCAAATGGAAAAATAAGCACAATCAGCTTAATAAACGTATTTTAAAAAAAAATCTTGAAAACTGTCGTCTTTAAAAAACAAAACAAAATAAGCACCCTTTTTCCACATCAGCACTCGCACAAACTAAAGTAAGCAGCTGTATCATAAAATGTTAGGGAAACAAGCTTTAGACCCCAGAACACTTTATGTGGATTACAAACTTATGTTCTTCTCTTGAGAAAAATAAGTTTCTGCTTGGAAAAAGGCAAGATCCTGACCTCAAAGAAAGAGGGATGATTACAAGAAAATGGATGGTGAGAAGAAAGTGGTCATTTGAGAGGCTTCTAGAGTGCTCATAAATAGTGTGTTTATGTTGCCGCTCATTGAGTCTGAAAGTTGGGGAGTTGGGGTTGCAGTGATATCCATACTATCTTAGGTTTAGTTTGAATAATCTGAATGACATAATTAAAAAAATGTTATCACATGACTTGAACATTGTATTATGTAGAAATAACTGAATACTTTTATACATTTTCTGAAGTAACACAAATCTAACAAAACCTCTTCATGTCTCTGAAAGACAAAGACAGACATGGTGAAGTCTAAGACTTTATAGAGGTTTCTCTCCATCCTTAGTCTTGACAGACATTGAACGATATCTAAATCCTGTTCTCAAAAGGTATAGGAACTCATATAAAATAACTTGCCCCAACTAAGTCATTTGTCGCTCTAGACTATCTACAGGCCTAGAAACTCAGGCTCAGGAATGAAGGTTTAGTTCATACTGCTCAAGTTGCCACCTTCATGGAAAACCTAGATTCAAATGTACTTACATGATGTATATGGAGTCACAGATTCCTGAAATGTGCAAACTTAACACAGAAAGTGGAAAGTCAGTAGGACAGAGTTAATGGTCAAGATTCTTGGTCAGCTACTTAGTTACATAGCTACCTTAGTTGCATAATTAAGTAACATCTCCCAGCCTGACTCTCCCCAGTCCTAACTTAATGGAGCTACTGTGGGACTGTTCTGCTGTCAGTCAGGACACAGCATATTAATGTTTCCAAACCACTCCTGTAAGCCTTCTCCAGTGTGACAGTGAGAAGCAAGATCCCTGTCACAATTCCTCTTCATCCTAGATACTGGTCATAAGAACGGAGTGAGAAGTCAGTACTGAGGGGCTTTTGCAATCCCTCCTTATTCCCTATGCTATTGAATGTGTAGGGATCGTGAAAATGAATCAGTTACAAACCCGTAACTCTCGGTTACACATTTGTAATCATGATCATGAATTCCAGCCAATGTGTTTTGTTAAGCTTAAAAATCTAATTCAACAGCATTTATACTGGAAGGAGAAAATTAACTGTTAAGTTGGTGTTAAATTGCCATCAAACATTTTAAGTTATTTGCCTGCCCTAGAATAATTAACTGAATGAAACTGAAAAATGTTATGCATGATTTATTACATACACATGCCATCCCATTGCCTCTCTTTTGACCTTGGACACAAAAGACACATCTATATGAATAACTGAAATTCCATTTTCTATCCACCCCACCAACCCTTTTTCCCTCTTCTCCCTGTTCCCCTCTTCTCCCTGTAGTTTTATTTTCTTATCCTCTATACATTTTTAGTTTACAGTTGTAGAGTTAAGATCTTCACAATTCAATTTCATGGGACAATTTAAGATTTCTATATGATGTTGAGCTTAGAAAATAGGAAGACAAGTTTAATGCAGAACTCCTCCTCCCAGTTTGTCTTACTACTTCTTTTAAAATACCTTAACTTTGCTCTGTAAAGCAAATCAAATAGTTTGTTGCTTACACTTCTTTTTGATGTCTGCCTCTGTATCTCAAATATGTATCTCAAAGGCAAATGAGGTAGTAATGAAATACACAGAGAGAGTAAGCAGTAAACAAAACCTTTTTATCTGTAATTTTCATATTGAAGTTCATTTTTGGAAGTGGGTTCCCTAGTCTTGATCTTAAAGCATACATTTCAAAAATAAACACATGCTGTTTTAGATAAAACTGGGAATTTCCATGTACCTATGACAGACACATGTAAAAACAGGTTTTAGAAATCACAGAAATTCCTTTTTTTGTATCTCTAATGATTTAATATATGACAGATATTGCTATTGTCGTTGATATCGTTAAGAGCAACAGAAGGAAGGAGAGAGAGGGAGAGGGAAGCAAGAATTTGAAAGAATATTAAAAAATATTTGAAAAAATGGTTAAAAATGTTCATAAGTTTTCGAAAACCCTGATTGAGAAGACTCTTGTTCTAATGAGAATCTTTGCAGCTCAACAGATGTTCTTTAGAAAGCATTTTCTTCAGAGGAAACAGGAACTTCTGAATAGGGAATAAAAAAAAATCTGTTTCCTACAAAAAATGCTGTTTCCTGCACAAAATACCCCATGCAAACTGTGCACAGAATACATCCTTAACTATATCATTTTCAAAGCAAGAAACACCATTTTCTGCATATGAAATAACTGTTCAACACATACATATTATTTTCTTTGCAGCAAATGCTGTTTTCTGAGCAAAAACATTATATACAATTTTTGCACAGAAAAACTCCCAAACAACAGTAGGGATAAAATTGCTCAAATTACTTTCTTGCTTCCTTTGAGAACAAAACTGATTAAGAAATATATCTCTAGAGCAAGGAGAGCTTTGGTTTTCTGACCAATCTGTTATTTTAAGTCCAATTACACAAGTTGTTTGACAACCCTCTCTTTCCTGTTCCCCCCTCACCAAGAAAGACCAGTAGGACCAAAGACCAGTAGGTATCCTTGCCACACCTCTCCCCTTCACTGGTCTAGGTTGTCCCCACAGTATTTTATTTCAGACCAACTTTTGCAAGCTGAGTAGCCAGGCTCATTTGCTATTTCTCCTCTTTACCACACAGTCAAGGGCAGCAGTGAGAGATCTCTTAATTTGCCTCCTTTTTTCCCTATCTTATTCATTGCCCTCTTCCATGTTTTGTTTTGCGGTCAATGTCACATGTTAATCAATGGATCTCTGTCCTTCTTGCTTTCCCCATCTCCTTCTCCATGTTCAGTTAAGAGCCAAAGAATGATCTCCCTGGTCTCTGCCTCCTTTCTTCCTTTCCTTGATCATTCTTCCAATATTTTAGTATGAAATCTCATTGACTGTATTGCAGGGCTTCCTTCTTATCTATTTCCTCCCCTCTCCCCAACATCGTCATATCTAGTGATTCTTCGGGAATCCTATCTCATCAGTGCAATTTAGATGCAGATGTTAGTAAGGGCAGCAGTAATAAAACCAACCTCTCTTCTAGTACTACAGGGATCCAGCCAACACAAAAGTGAGATAAAATGAACCCATCCCTCTCAGCAGGGCATCAACATCTGTGAACAGGCTTGGACTCATCTGCAACTTGTAATCCTGACTTATCAGTTTTTCTTTCCTCCCCTCACCACTCTATCGTAACCCCCATTGAACAGTCCCAACACTATGCAAAAGGGAGAAACACATTAGCAAGAGAAGAAGACTTAGGAGGCCACCATGGGCTGAGGCCATTTCCCCACTACACTGTTACAGTGCTATTAGTCTACTTTCAACATCCTATGGAATCCTGGGGTTTGCAGTTTAGAGAGGGGCATTTAGAATTCTCAACCAGAGAGCTCTTTGGCCTCAGTAAACTATAAACCCCAGAATTCCACAGGATGTTGAAAATGGAATAATAGCACTATAACAGTGTATTGTGGAAATAGCTTGAGTCTCCTTCCACACTCTCTCCATGAATAGTGCTATATCTTTAATTGATTTTTTCAAATAGTTTTTCAATGGTTTGCCTAACTTTGGATATCCTTTGGATGTTATTTAGTGAAATGAATGATGTTTGAACAAGGACTGAAGAAATTTAGACTTAACTGATTTTTTTAAAAACAAACAAACAAACAAAACATTAGCTCTGACTTCTGGGTTAGCAAAATGTGAAAAATATTTTAAGATCCAAGTACGGGTTACAGAAGATTCCACTAGACACAACATAATGTGTTCTCTTCTGATTCTTATCCTCCTCATTTGGACAAGAACCAACTTGTTGTTCTCCAGTTTTAGATCTTAAATGTAATCTTCTTCCTTCTTGAGGTTCATTATTCCTCATCATATGTTTTTACTGAGGTCATTGCAACAGAACAGTGCTTTCCATGGTGTCTCCTGTGAGGGACAAACTTTTCTCCTTCCTCATAGGCCAGAGATAAAGACTATATGTGAACCAATTAACTACAGCTGTTTTATTCTTTCTTTGAAACTCTCTGTGGATTCTAAGTTAATGGCTTGCAACCCAGCACCAGACCACCACTTGGAGTAGTACTGACATAAAACATTTTCTTACCTGACAGCACTACTACCAACATCAAGGTCCTGAGCAGTCACAGCTCCTATAATTGTTCCAACTGGAGTATCTTCATAAACCTCCATGGTGTAAAAAGGTTTGCTGAAAACTGGAGGTTCATCCACATCCAACACATTGATTTTGACTGTTGCTGTATCCTTGAATGGACCCGCAGAATGGAAGCGATGATCAAGATGGACATTTGAAGCTTCTACTTTAAAAGTGTATGCCTTTTTTGTTTCAAAGTCTAATGGCTACAATAAAGACAGACAAATTCAAAATGTTACACTGTATCAGAGAATTAAAAATGCATATGAAGCATGAACTCAGTGTGGGTCGTGTGGAAAGGAGAAATGAGCTCGGATATACCTGATGGACATACTACTTAAATTTGGGCAGACACAGGCCTCAGTAGTAAACAAGTGAGGCAGCAGCTCAGCAGGTAGAATATCTGTGGGGTTTTGTTTTCTGCATATAAGGATCTTAATTCAGTCTCTAGAAACTTAACCAAAAGGATTTCATAGCAAAGAAAAACCAGGAGAACCTTTTAGCATCACTCAAATGATATGCTCCTCATCTCAAAGGCATATCCTTGGATCTCTAACTCAAGTCTTTGGCTGTGCAGTCACCCCGCCTCATTCACAGCATTATGTTTCAGATCCATATGATACCATCTTTAACTTGTAACTCTCCCATGTTTCCAACTGTTTCTTCCAGTTTTTCTCATCTCTGCAAATCCCACCATTCTTTGTGTGTGGCAATTTGCACATATCTTGTTTCTAAGCACCTGACAACATTTCTGCCTTGTAAAATGGCCACACTGCAACCAGTAATCCTACCCAATTTTTCAGAACCAAACAAAAAAGCAATCGAACATGCACATGAATATAGGGATCATTTCTCACATAAACTTTGGACAGAACAAGGGCTGCACAACTGCTTGTTTCCCTCTTTTCTTTTTTTCTTTTCTTTTCAGAAAATAGTGCTAGGAATCCAAACCAGATAATAATGGGCAGCATGAATTTGGTTATAAACCGGCCAGCTTGAAAATATGGTGATGCTGCAAGGAATATAATTCCTAGTAATTTTCTTCTTGAAAGAAACAATGTTAATTTTCTTCCTGTTGTAAGAAAGGCTTCAAAAATGTGCAGGCTACAGTTTGGGAATTATTTTACTTCGATTCACACATATTTTTTTCTAGAAAATTACATTTTGTGCACACACACACACACACACAAAGTATGCAAAAATATTATTTCCTGTAGAAAATGTTATTTCCTGTGCAGATATACCATGTGTAAACTCCACAGAATTAAATCCTGAACTGAGAGCCAGCATGGTGTAGTGATTTGAACATTGGTCTATGGCCATTTCCTCACTACAGTGTCATAATGCTATTGTGCCACTTTCAACATCCTGAGAATTGCAATTTAAGGAGGTGCATCTTTGGCCTCAATAAACTACAAACCTCAGAATTCCACAGGATGTTGAAAATGGAGTAATAGCACTATAATAGTGTAGTGCTGAAATGACATATGACTCTGGAGACCAGGGTTTGACTCCCTGCTCAGTCATGGAAACCCACTGGCTGACCTTGGGTGCATCATGTCACGCCTTTACAACATTGCTGTGCTAGAAAGCCAACACAATTCCTGGTTGCATCAATAGGAGTATGGTGTCCAGATCAAGAAAAGTAACAGTACCACTCTATTCTGCTTTGGTCAGATTTCATCTCGACACTTCATTTCAAGAAGGATATTGACAAGCTGGAATGTGTCCAGAGAAGGGTGACCAAAATGGTGAAGGGTCTGGAAGCCATACCCTATGACAAGTGGCTTAGGGAGATGGGTTTGTTTAATCTACAGAAGAGAAGGTTAAGAGGGGACATGATAGTCATGTTTAACTATTTGAAAGGATATCATATCAAAGAGGGAACAGGCTTGTTTTCCACGGCTCCAGAAACTAGGATAAGGAGCAACAGACTCAAACTACAAGAAAAGAGATTCCACCTGAACCTCAGGAATAACTTCCTGATGGTCAGAGCTGTCCGACAGTAGAATATGCTGGCTCGGAGTGTGTTGGAGTCTCCTTCTTTGGAGGTTTTTAAGCAGAGGGTAGATGGCCATCTGTTGGGAGTGCTTTGAGTGTGTGTTCCTGTATTGTATGGGGTTGGACTGGATGGCCCCTGTGGTTTCTTCCAACTCTATGATTCTATGGTTTAAAAAAAAAATCAGGGTCAGTGGGGCAGGGTGGTGGGAAGGACAAGGAATAGCCAAGGATGCTCTAGTGTGGAAGGAACACTGGTGGCAATACTGCTACCCATCTGCTTAACGTGGAAAGGTGCAGAAGACAGTGTTCCTAACCTGTTACAGTCACATGAATGGCAATGCTGCAATTGTAATGGAAGAATGCACTAATGGAGTATGGTGTGGAAAGCGCCATATACATTATATGCACGTACATACAACATCTAAGCAAGTGCCCAAATGAAGTCTAGTCAAAAAGAAGCTCAGTATTTGCTGTCTATACAATGATTTCACAGAATTGGGCCCTTTGCTTCTGTTGCCTGCCTCATTTCTGTGGTTAGCTAACAATGACATCTTGTGGTCAGTTTTAGTAACAACACAGATCTTTTTTGTTCTTTTAAAATATATTAAAACATAGCTGCTAGGAAGGAACCTACTTACACTGTTGACATATTAACTTTTCTTCTTTTAATTTTCATCTCTATCAGTTATTAGTTGTAGGTTTCTCTCAAACATGGATACAATCTATATTTTCTATGACACATATTTTATAGATAGCAAGGACAAGTTTATTATGACTTTGCAAGATATAAGCAATGGTTATAAGAAAACAGGGGGAATACAGTTGAATATTGTATTCCAACAGGACTGTATGGAAATCTTTTGATAACTGCTGTTAATTTTATTGAAATTATTATCTTGCAAAATTCATAAAAGGTATTCTGAAATACCATCTTTAGCTCAAATTTGAAGTTGTTTTCCTCACTATAGCAAATTTTTCTCAGGTGTCTGAAAATACTGATATTACCATCTGTCAGAACTAGAGCAGTCAGGGCCATTTCCACATTAGACTGTCATAGTGCTATTATTCCACTTTCAAGATCCTATGGAATCCTGGGGTTTGTAGTTCAGAGAAGGGCCAGAACATGAGACTTGAAGTTATCCCTTGTTGATGTCATGGAGGGTGGGCCTGGGTGATGCCACAAGGCATAATTTATTAAACATCAATCAAAGTTCCTGAATGCAAGTTATTAAATTGTCACATGACATTTTTGCACAGATTAGTTTTGAAACTATATGGCTTTCAAAAGCCTTCTTACAGCAGGAAAGAGATTGGTAAAACTACTTGTTCTTCCTTCAAGAAGCAATTTAGCAACCGGTTATATCCCTAATGCCTACCCATGCTAGCATTCTGCCTGAAGTGAAATTGGAAGATGGATTCAGAAGATAACTGAGAGAAATAACTAGAAAATTATCAGAGAAGAAGAAAAAAGCAAGGGTTTTTCCTTATATTTTTGTTTTGTTTTGTTTGCGGGAGGTTCTGCACATCTTCCATGTTCAGCTAAGCTTTTTATGAATTCTTAACATGGAAAGACACACACAAAAAGAGATTAATCCGCAGACCTGCATCATGGTACTTAAACTCAATGAGCTCAATAATAGAAATGAAAATAATTCAAGATTGATTTATTAGTTTGCTACTTCAGGTTCAGGTTCCAGGTTAGCATGAAATTATTTATCAGGAGCACTCACAGTTGTTCTCCATGATCAGTACATCTTGATTCTGTTGTGAACATACTGAACTGATTTGGGCCACAATTTATATATAGCTTTATGCAAATCCTCAGACATTACAGACCATTTCTATCACATATCTAAGTCACTAGCAATTTTTGCCTAATGGGATTTCTGGAGACTCTTTGTGAGACGATACACCTTAAAAATTCTGAGGAAAGTAAAAAAAAAAGAAAAAAAGTGGTCTCACACTGATGAAGGTCAGGGATGAATACAATGTGTCAGGTAAACCAACATAGTGTAGGACAGAGTTGGGAAACCTTTGACCTTCAAAACATCGATGAACAACTACTTCCAATGTGCTTTATCTTTGGCTAGGCTAACTAGGCCTGATGGAAACTGGTATTCACCAGCATCTGAAGGACCCATGTTGGCCAGTATTGGTCCAGAGTAAGTATGTAGAATTCTCATTCCTCACAGATGCTTTTTTAAAAAATAACTAATTATGGGATAATGAGAAAAGTTGGGTTGAAATACGGTCCATTTTATTTAAACTAGGAAGCTATTTAATTTAAACTCCTGGTTTATGCAAAAAGAGGAACAACCTAATGCAGGAGCAGCTGAAGTAGGTGGTCACTCCCAGACCTCCTCTTCAGCTTCCCCTGGGCAAAACATTTGAGCCCCAAAGAGAACCTAAACTCTGGGATTGTCTGTGGCTCACCTGCTACCAGAAGACCAACCCAAGAATCCAACCCCAAAGTTGCATGACTAAACTTCCAGGCCATCTCCAAGGATGGACTCCTTCTCCACCTTCCAGGTCCCATGGCCTAAAAGAGGCAGTTTCACAAGCCTCTCCTTCACCAGATGGGTGCCAGTGGTGTTAAACAAACTAATCTTTCTTCTCTATTACTTCATGTTACTACCTATCTAAGACTTCACTCTAAGCCAAATGTCCAAGTTCTTTGGTCAACAGTATAGGTAAGGGATGGGGGGGATGGAAAAGAGATAAAAAAATCCTACCTGGTCTTAAAGCAAACAGCAAATTTATATTGTATCAGAAGTAGGCAGGTGAGTCAGTGAAGTTCCAAAAGGGGAGAAGAGAGACTGGCAAAAGCCTTTGAAACCTCTAGCTCCACTTACCAAACTCTCAATTGCAGTTTTCAGTGCCATGACACAGCCCCTTTTCACATGTTACCTGCTTGCAGAGGTGGGGGGTGCCATTCGTGCAAGCAGCCTCTTGTGCGAGACACTCACATCACCCCTCCATTCTACCACAGCTGGGTTTCCGGTCACGCGACCGTCGCACTAGCACCCCACCCCTTCCTTCCGCAGCGCAGTCTGGGAGCTGTAGGCTGCGCTGGGGGAAGGAAGCACGACCGCCCCGGCTCACCGACGCACCGCACGCAGGTAAATATGTGAGGGCACTGCGAGCATTGAGCGACCACGCAGTATTTTTGACTTAGAGCCGAAAATAAGAAAATGTGTGTGCTTTAGCCTCCTGAGCGTCGCATGAGTGGGAGTGCGTTGTACGGACTGACACTCGCATTCACGCGACGCTCAAGGGGCGCTCACTCAAAAAAATGTGTGCAAAAAGCCTCACAGTTCATCATGGCCTGTATCCTTTGGAGACTAGCAAATGAACCTCCCCTCAGTGATGCTGTGTGGCATGGTGGTGGGGGGTGCGTGTCTAAAATAAGGCAATAAAATAGCTGAAGAATTTGGGGAATCTTTGTGCATCCTAGGCACTCCATCCCACTCATTTAGCATGAATGCACAGAGGGTAGATTAGAAACAAGCACAATTTGGGCATTGTGTGCCATCTTCCTTGATCAAAGGCCATGTCTGTTAAAGTATCAATATTACCTTTTAAATTCTAGCTTTGTGAAGTGTGAGCCAACAGATATTGTGAACTATGGCTTTAAACTGTCAAGGGTTTCATATATTAAAATACAAAAACTATTTATTTATTTATTTACCACCATTCTCCCAGATAGCATTCAAGGTGGCTTAGAATAATTTAAAACATGGGAACTTGCCCTGTTCTGAACCAGGCTATTGGTTCACCTAGATTATCCCTGCCAAATTTGCCTGGCAGCAGCTGTCCAGAATTTCAGACAGAACTTTTTCCTAGCTGTACTGAATGTCCTTTGTGTTCTCTTGGGGTTGTCCCTCCAAGCACTAATTAAGCCTGATCCTGCTTAGTTTTCAATAACAGCCAGAACAGGGTGTGCACAGGGTCATCATCATCATCAATAACAACAACAGCCTTTAAAAAAATATTAAATTTATGTCCTCTTTGCAGTTTAAGCTTGCAAGGACCCAAAACAAGGTATTCCCCATCCCTTTTGCTTCTTGCTCAAATCTAAAATGAAACTTCCAGTTTTTTAGGTGGTCTTTTCTGAATTTATGCACTTTGAAACAGAGGATTCTTGGATAGTAAAACATTTTATTTCATTTTTTTTAAAAAATAAATAAAGTGAAGGCTGAAAAATGATTGAATAATCTGTTGTCAGAAACACAACTCTAATGCTGAGAATGAAGTGTTTCTGCTCATTCACAGTCCTCACACGGTGACATGCAGTACTGTCTGCTATCTGGGCAGCCTCACACTAAACTGTTTCTATATTTATCCACAGAACAGGCAGAGCATGAATAGGAACAGCAAGGCACTTCCGTACATTGCATTATCAGTGTTCCTCAGCCCTGGTATAGAGAAATGTCTTTCTATCTGGAGTCCTTGGGTCAGGCCTGCACAGCTTGTGAACAGCCAAACCAAAAGACAGACCACTAGACCTATATTGAGACCTGTCTGGCACTTTTGAATTCATGTTTTTGCAGACTCAGGAGGAGAGCAAAGTCGCCCTGTAAGATAGCAAGTATGGATGATGGGCTGTGTTTGCCTTGGTGTGGCATAAAAACAGTAAACTTTTGGCTTATTTCAATTCCTATCCTGCTGCATTTCTAGGGTTCCTGGTAGGAAACAACAGTTTTGAAATGTTGTTAATGAAACTTAAAACCAGAAATTAATTTTAAAATTAAGATAATTAGTAATATTATATTAAATGCATTGAATCATTGCAGTCCTGCTTTACTGTACTTTGGGGGACAGAAAAACTGTGCTTTATTAGATTTATGACTGCAGCTTCCATCAAACTATCCAACATGGCAAATGGTCTTAGGTGAGGGAAGTGGAAGTTTAAAAACATCTAGTGTCCTGCTTTAACCAAAAAAAAAGCCCACTCAGGGTGGTTGTACTGTACAGGTGAGGGGTTTTTTTTGCACAGAAAACACTATGCCTTTAATAAGTGATCAGGTTCTAGGAAAAGTGTTCTTCAGGTGTGGGACACCCAATTAGAATAGCTTGTCATGTCCCTTGCTATTCCGAACAACCAGGATTGGGCAACATGAATTAAAAGAGAGTATCTGCTAACTCAAAGTGGCCTCAAACATCATTTTCCCTCACTATAGTCTGAAATATTCATGACTGGGGATAGAAACCTCTGACTAGTCCATCTTGTATATGAGGAGAATAATTTATTCTTTGGGAGAAAAACTAATATTTCACACAATTTTCATCTGGCACTCACCTGAGGTTTTCAAGGAAAGTTTGTACACACACACAAACACACACAACAGAAAGAGAGTTTCCAGAAACATGCATAGGATTTTTGAGCAGAAAATATGCTTTTGTGCAAAAGAATGCTTTCAAGAAATACCTGTTCTTGTACAAAAATGCATGAAAACCTAAGGGTGTCTCTGGAAACAAACATTCTTTTTTTCTTCACAAAGATGAATTTTTAGCACACAAAATCACACATTTCAGCCCTTTTGCACACTTGGTGTGCATGCTAGCAAGCTTCAAGACAACCTTATGGATTAAGGCAACTTATCTATAGCGTTCCTACATGAATTTTTAATTTGTTGCCTTCCAAAGACATGCCTTTGACCTGGTGCTGCTTCACTTGAGATGCCGTGAACTATATAAATGTAAAATGAACCAGCCCAGGCTGTGACCCAAGGTAATAACAGGCAGTGTTAATTTTATTAACGCTCTTATCTTTTTTTCTTTTTCTTTTTTTCCATTCAGAAATGCTGTGCAGCAAAATCAGCTTTAATTCCCCTTAGCTGCTATTTCATTGCCAACCAGTATGTGGCATTAGAAGACCCAAGATGTGTATTTGTTTCTACGAGATATCAAAGGTTATACTTGGTCTCAAAGCTCAAAGTCAAATAGCCAGCAATCATATTATGAGATTTAAGATGCACTACACACACCTCCCTGCAGGCAGGATTGGATTACAACAGCTATTGAAACTAATAAGGGAAAGAGTCTGGCATGCAATTTATTTGAGCCAGCAGGCATGCACATACCCCTGAACTGTACCTATTATCATTATTATTATTACGGGGTGGGTGGGGGGAGAAAAAGAAAACAAAAAGATTCTGGCATGCATTAACTGGTAAAACAACTGTTGTTGTTGTTGTTAGGATAGTATATTATTCTGCTGGGGCCAAAAAGAGAGAAAGACATGAATGGAAGTATATTTTCTTTGTAGAATCAATTTTCTTTGCCCACCCATGGATTTGTATTTTGTTGTGTTTTCTATGAGGTGTCTTCTAAAGAACTCAGACATCAAGCTTCACAGAATGGAAATCACAGATGATAGAATTCAGAAGGATCACACTGCTGTAGGGTTATTCAGGATGACTGGGAAGTTTTGATAGGAATAAATAGGGACAGCTTGTGGGTGAAAGTGGGGGATATCTCCCATGTTTGGTTCATGAATCACCCACTCATAGGAATGAACCCTAAGCACTTAGTAGCAGGCAAAGACCAAAATTGGGCTGAGAATCAAAATAGAGCCACGCTTCAGAAGACAAATTTAGAACATGTTTTTTTGCTTGTCCTAGACCAAATGGATTTAATCCTTATTAGGGATGAAAATCCCCTGCAACTGGATTGTATTTTGGGAGTTTTGCTAATTTTCTATCTGCTTTAGGACTTTTGTTCATAACTCCCCTCTCAATACTTTATTTTCTGTATTTTTTAAAAAAATGATGCAAACTTGATTCTGGAACAAACTTTTTTATTATTATTATTTTATGCACACACACACACATACACACAAAGAATCCCAGAGTTCTTCAAGGAATTCATAGAAACTGTAAAATTCTCTTGTAATTTCACCCAGTGGGAAGAAAAAAAGTAACATTTTGGAGAGTTTTGAAACAAATTTTTGTACAACACCTTTTTCACACACATATACACACATCCAAAAATAAGGTGTGTTTTTAAAAAAAATCATTTTCTCAAAAAATGTATGGAAGTTTCTAGTTCCTCACACTGATTTGCATTTGCATTCACATTGAATGAATAGAAGAGAATTGCAAGTGTGCAGAAAGGAAAGGAAAATAGTTTCACTGGGGTTTACTATATGGTTGTTTTTTTGTCAGGTAGGTCTCAGAATAAAAACTTTGAGTTTTCCAAAACTGCTTAATATGGCCATTTGGTCCATGTTTGACTTTCTGCTTGATCTTTTTAAATTAACCTTATTAAGCAATTTGCTTGTGCTAACAAAATGCCTACATTACTAGTCTAATACTCTAATACTGTTTCTGTTTTGTGATCTTACTCCACATAAATTTGGGTCTGGAGGAACAATGTTACAGACAAAAGTAATAATGAGAATGTGACAAGACATGAAGTGATACTTCAATATATGAGCAAATTCTTAAAGAGCTTGAAAAGGTATGTATTTTTTTTAAAAAAAAGAAAAAAAAATTTTTTAAAAAAAAATACATGCCATGACTATGTTTGAATGGTCAAGTTCAGACTTAATGAGCCAATACATAAGCAAGCATTTTGGTCATACATACAATCCCCTCACTTCTCTCTTTGCACCATGAGTAGCGAGAAAGCTTCAGTTTGCACCATGAGTAGCACCATGAGTAGCGAGAAAGCTTCAGTTTGCACCATGAGTAGCACCATGAGTAGCGAGAAAGCTTCAGTTCAGTCACCCAGTTTGTCTAAACCTTCCTTCTCAAGAACAAGCCAGGTAATTTTTAATCCTCATTCATTTAGGAAATTCAGAGCACAGTTTACATCTTTGAATAAAATGAGAAATTGTGGCTAGTTAGAGATTTCTTAGTTGTTCATGCTGCAAAGAGACAAATGAAGAGAGTGTATGTCCAGCAGTAGTAAAATAATAATCAAGATGTTGTGAAAAAGAGAAAACTCCTGTAAACAGATACAGTTTCTCATCAAGTCTCATCAAGCTTCATTCCATTTTTTTGAAAATGTACAGTATGGACTACTTTGCAATTAATTGGTATCTAATACCTTTTTCAGCTTAATGACCCCTTCTTGTGTGTTCTCATCTGTGCTGATGTCAAACAAATTCCCTCCATCTCCTGGAACTATAGTATATTCAATTTCTGCATTCTTTCCAGAGTCAGGATCCACTGCTCTGATTCTTCCAATGGCTGAACCAACAAGAGAAGACTCAGGTACTTTCAAATGGAAGATACCTATGATAAATTGATGATCAGTTATTCATACAAGATTTTGACAGTTTATAAAGAGTCAAGGGAGACTTGTTAAGAGAGATTAGTGCATTTAAGGCAACAGACATAGCTTATATTAACCATCACTTTTCCCTTTGTAGTAGAGTTTAAAATAATCCTTTTAAATGCTTAAATTAGCCAATAATTCCAGCTTCATTAGTCATAGTTTGAATGAGAATTTTCAAATTAGGAATTCAGATTCAGATATTAAAAATAAAGTGGAAACTGAAAATTTGATATTTAATTGTGCTAGATATAAGGACCTTTATACTTGATCAGTCATCAGCTATAGAAAATCAAACACTAATATCATTATATTTAACAAATGTGGTCAGATAAATAATCATAGCTACATGTCATTTACTATTTTCACTGTTAATATAACAGAAAACTAACCTATAAACTATTAAAAATATTAAAAAAACTGAAATCAGACTACCAGCTGCTATGAAATGCAGATATCAGATTTTCAAACATTTGAGACATATAATATTCAAGCATTCATTAATACCTGCAGAATATGTAATATAAATGTGCATGACCACCTGACATAACAAATGAGAATGGTCTCTTATTTCTACACCTTTTATTGTATAAAATTTAGTAGCCCAGACAAATTCTTTATTGGCCTTACTTAATAATGTGTTAATTTGCATACTATTCTGTGTATTTTCTGTGTCTTCATGTGTTTTAAGGAGTCAAATGTAAATATTGAGATGTTACTGTTAAAAAGGAATTAGTTACTTTAAATACTCGTCACCCAACAGGTCATTCCCTGTTCCTGTTTCTGTTATCCAGAAATGAAATTTGCCGGGTTATTCATTACTAAAAAGTTACTGTTACTGTTGTAGAAGTTTAATATAGACCATTTACCTAGATTTACTCACCTGTTTTGTATTCACAATCACTAGTTAGTTACAATTTTGACACTATTATCATGTAACTCACCCTCAACTTACTTTACTGGGCATGAGCTTCATAGGGAGATGGAGATCACTTCTGCTAGTGGTCAGAATGAATCATGAACAATGTTTCAATTTTTTTTTGGGGGGGGGAGGAAGGAGTTGGACCAGAAGAAGTAACTTGGTTAAGTATACTTAGTTAATTAAGTAGTTGATACAGAATTCAGGCCTTCATTATTGTATTATGCATTTAACACATTTTGTGCAACAAAACAAACACAATTATTTTATTCCCCATTTCATTAACTATGGTTAAGCAAACCTATTTTACCAATTATACTTACCTGGACTTGTGTGATGAACATTGCTGCAGGGAAAGGCAAACTTTTGATGGTCTCCATGAAGTGAGACCACAGTACTATGTTTAATTAGTGCTAAGCATGAAATCAAGGCAAATGATAGGGGCAAAGGAGACAGTGAAGTGGCTTGCCTTATAGATATCATTTGGTGCTTAGCATTGACTCACCCTCCTGCCATCAATGCAGTATGAGTTAATCTGATTGGTCTGGGATCAGATTGAATTTTTTCCCCATTTTCTCAGGATTTCTTTTTGCCTATCCCATGCTGTTTTTGATGGAATCGGGAGAATTGGCTCCATGTGGTGTCATTAAATAGGTTGTCCTTTAGCAGATAATGCAGGGAAATAAAACTTCAGTGATCACCCATTGGCACCCCTTTGGTGTAGGATAAGGCTCTTGAACCACCTCTTTAGGCCCCTGTGTCTCAGGGGGACAGTGAAAGAGACTACCCTTGAGGTTAACCTGGGAATAAGGTTCTTACTTTTAGAGTCCTGTGGCTTGGGTGGGAGTCCTTTGGTTACCTTCCAAGATGCTGGACTGAAGAGAAACCAGAGCAATTTGGATTGCCCCTGAGGCTGAGTGTTATCACCTATGAGTAAGTTGAACAGGTTGTCATGTAGTGACCCTGGCATCAGCTGGACCCATATTACGTTGCCCCCGACACACACACCCTTGTATCTTCCAGGCTAACACAATTTAAAAAAACAAGTCAAGATAAAGTGGCCCTTAGTTAACCCAACTTTGTGTCTGCTCTCTTTATTCCATGGTTGAACATCAGTTACTATTATCATTATATTTGACCGTTAGTTTAACTTAATTGTGAGGCATCTCTATAGCAGTAATAGAAATACACATCACAAAAATAAATAAATAAACAGATAGATTCTGTCAACAAAAGGGTAACGGGGCAGGTTGGAAGCAGGGGAACTCATGATCTGGATTTTCAAATCTTGATTCATATTCAGCTTCTGGATTGAACTGGGTTCAAATTGCGCCAAAACAAATCAGGGCCAGATGGAAATAACCACATGGGGCTCTGAACTGAATCAGGGGGATCCTCCCACATTACTATTCTCAGCACAGTACTGCATGACATTATCTGAACAGCATATTCATCAGGAAAAAAAACAACACCTGTGTGTATGGAATAAAAGCATCCAACATTTCACTCTCTGAAAGTCCCATTTACTATAGGAAGAACTTTAAGAAATTAATAATTCTGACAAAATTGTTCCCACTGCTACAAAATGTTCTTGTTGTACTGAGAAAAAAGAATGTCTGTAATATTTTGTTAATCATTCCAGAAGAACTATAATTTTGACATTCTATCAATGTGAGGAGTCAGGGCTTTTATGTTAATAAGTTTTAGTGGAGTCATTCCATTTTCTTGTTATATTTTGGAAGAATTTGTTGGGGCATCATCATCATCATCATCATCATTATTATTTCCACTGAGTGTGGTTCCTTTGTTAGTGAATCATACTCATGTTCAACATTAAGTTTGTTAGGCGATTGGCCTGATTTCACTCCCAGTTAACATACAGAACGTCACTTTTGAAAACTAAATAGTTTCAGTTATATTCATCAACCCTGGAGTTAGTTATTGTGATCACTGAAATTCTTTAAATAAATAAATAAAGTTCTTCACTTCTGTTTCAAAATGATTGAGAGTTAATTTTCATTTGCTTTTTCTTTTCTTTTTTTTAAATCTGAATTCTACAAACTGCTGGCCTGTACCATGAGACATGGCACAATTCATACGTGTATGAAAGCAACATTGGAAAATGAAGGAATTTTGAATAAGAATCAATGTTTTTGTCCAAACAAGTCTGACATATCAAAAACAAGTTGAAAATATGGGGGGGGAATCTTTTATAACTTTCCTGCATGTGAGAGAAAAGAGAATATAAATTTAATCCCTATTCACTACTTAAGTTCAATAGAAGAAAGTTAGGATTTGTTTTTAACTGTACATGAAAGTTTAAATGTTACCACAAGATGTATTGATGGTTGACAGCTTTAAAAGGAAATTAGAAAATTCAGGGAGGACAAGTTATTGGTAGCTGTTGGTCATATGGCTTGCAATATATTATCTTCAGGATCAGATACAGCATCCGTGTGAATACCAGTTGCTGGAAAGCACAATTAGGAGAGTGTGGTTGCACTCATGTCCAGTTTGTGGTCTTCAGTTAGTCATATTGTTGACTTCTTCTAGGAACTGAATGGTGGAGAAGATAGGTCTCTCATCTTAATAAACAGGACAATTCTTACTTTACTAAATAGCTACGTTTCTCCCATAAACACAAGCAGCAGTTAAGAGTCTTTGTTTTATGCTATGTGTTAATCTGCAAGGAAACATGACCTTTGAAACACATATATACATTTTTTTAACCAAAATGAAAAGAGTAAAACTGGACAGTACTTTTGTTTTTCTTGTCCATAAATCAGGCCTGTGCAACTTGTGACTTGCAAATGGTAACAGGAAGTTTGGGAAAGCCAATATAGATGGGGTTTAAAACATTATTTTGGGGGCCTGGAATGTGGAATTATAATCCAAAACAGCAACATTTCTAATTTCTGGGTCACATGCTAACCATGCCTGCCCTCCATTCTTCTTATGTCTGAGAGGTGTGGATAGACCTTCAGCTTTACAGTTTCTGGCAGCATGAAATTACCTTGGAGGAGATATTCTGCTTGTATTTGTTTTCTCTTTGTAAGCCGCACAGCATTCCAGTCAATTAAGAGAGGCTTCCCCTGTTAAAGAGTCTAACTGGCTCCCATTCAAAGGAATGTGTTAGTCAAAGAAGTTTCATATTACTTATTTGAAATGGTTCAGGCTGCAGCAATTTATTTGCACGAATGTGGTATCCCACTGCTTTCAAGAAATTCAGCAGCAATAAAAGCTGGGGTCATTTGGACTAATCTGAAACTCTGAAGGATTTTTCAGTTTCTGCCAGACTCAGATTTCTGAGGATGTACTGTGTAATTATGCTGCCATCATCCTCCAATAATAGTACCTCAGTAGCATGTGGAACATCTTAATGGATCTTATTTTGGCAGCATACTGTTAAGGGAAATAATGAAAATAAACAATATGTTTTTGCTTTCAACTGTTGGGTGAAATGTTAAATCCACTTTGCCATTTCTTTCAAATAAGAACAAGGATGGGGAAAGGGTAAGAGAGGAATGAATTAATAAACTTGTAGCCAACCTATCAAAGTTTTTGTGCAACTATCTGTCTTCTTTTGTTTGCAGTAATTGAGTTAGATTTAGATTTAACCACACTTTTAGTAGAAAACCTGGGACCAATGGGATTTAAGCTGGTTCTAAGATGGCCCACTGAACACAGTGAGTTTATTGTTAATCATTGATTTTTTTCACACTAAACAGTTATAACACTATGGCCTTTTCTGCACTGCGTTTGTCATGCGAAAGGGCCCCTTGAGCGTTGTGCAATTTTGACAAGCTATCTGCACGGCACACTCATAATCGTGCAACGCTCCAGGGTAGGGCAGGTGCCACTCACACACTTTTTCATTTTTGGCTTTCAGCTGAAAGTGGTGCACGATTGCACATTACTCCAGGGCCCCATGCACACTTGCTGTGAGTGCGGAGCCTCCGGAGCCGCAGTGGTCACGCTTCCTGCCCCAGTGCAGAAGAAAGAGGCAGGGGTCTCGTGCTACCTGCTTGGGAACAGGCAGCTCATGTGGAGCTGAAGCAGCGGGAACACAAGAGCCTTTTGCTGGAGGCTGCTCAGGTGATCCCCGCACCCCAGCGCCAAAAAAAGATAAGGTGCAGAAAGGTCCTATGATAGCTTTATCCTATAGTCTCTGTAAATCAGAAACAACTGGAAGGCACATGACAACCACAAGCATTTGCAACCCTATAATATCATGGGGATGGTATGGGAATTTGAATGACCTGGCAAAAAAACAAACAGAAGGATACAAGATAGCAACATGATAAGAATATAGTCTACAGAAAGCTTGCAAAACCTGAGGTTAACCAAACTGAATATTGTCCATAAATCACATGTTGGGGCTTGTCTTTGCAATCATGGTTTTGCATTACTAGGAGAAAGCATCATACACAGCATTGTGAGCTCTATGTCCATGCATGTTCTGCAAAAATATGAGATTCTACAAAATTGGCATATTTATCTGCTATACAAGGAACAGAAGAGAGAAAGGAAAGCAACAATAAACAACAATAAATGGATAAATTAAAAGCAGCTCAGTGATAATGTTATAAATACAGAAGAGTAGTTATGAATGTTCCAAATCCAAGTTTTAACCACATAATTTCAGGTGGAATGCTCAAGCTAATATTCATACAGTGCACGAGGCTATTGTGAAGCAAATCAATGTTGTTTGTCCTTGACATTTGGGAACCGTGTTATATTCAGGGAGTGACACTGTTTTGCCAAAGAAAGAAAGAAGGAAAGAAAAAAAAATCCATACTTAGGCTATAGAAGCAGAAACTACTCTTGCTCTGTATATTGTATTTACTACAATTTTCAAAAGTGACAGAAACTAAAGAAGCAATAGGCTTTCAAAGGTGTGTGTGTGTCTGCAATAATACAAACAATTATGGATAATTAGCTCATAAGGAGGCATAAGGGTATATTTTTCAGAGTATGTATACACCTCTGTTTATAAGTCATGTACCGTGTTTTAACTCATGTGTGAATTGTCCTAGAACCCATTTGAGAGAAAGGTGGTGTGTGTGTGTGTGTGTTTGTGCATGCACACTATATATATATTTGGGGAAGTTGTGTTAGTCTGTGATAATGACTTCATATTAAACAAAACAAAAAAAACTTTTTAAAAAACATGTAAAACACATTTTATTTACCTAATATGTCAGTCTCCAACATTCCATCTTTGGGCAAGGTACTAGAACATGTGGTTGCTTTTCAATTCCAGGGGTTCCTAGATAAAGCAGATTATCTAGACCCATTTCAGTATGTTTCAGGCCTCGTTATGGGATGGAGACGATTGTGGTCACCTTACCAGATGACCTACACAGGGAATAAGACAGGAGGAGTGTGTCCCTGTTGGTTCTGTTGGACATCATTGATTTATATACTTTTGACATCCTTGACCATGATATACTTCTCAGTTGCCTCTCTGGGAGGGAACTTGGAGGTACTGTTCTACAGTGGCTGCATTCTTCCCTGAAGGGCCACTCTCGGAGGGTGGTACTGGGGAATTCCCACTCAACTTCTTGACCATTGGCCTGTCTTTTTCCCTGCACTACTTAATATGAAATTGCTGGAAGATGTTGTCCAGAGTTTTGGGGTCATATGTCAGCAGTATAATAATGATACCAATCTATATTACTCATTTCCACCCAGTTCCAGGGAAACCATTCCTATGCTAAACTGGTGCCTGGCAGCTGTAATGGACTGGAAAAGGACAAACAAAATGAAGCTTAATCCAGAAAAGACAGAAGTGTTCCTGGTTAGTTGCAAGATGGATTGGGAAAACAGGATTCAGCTTGTGTCAGAGAGGGTTACACTCCCACTGAAAATGCAGGTTCAGTTTGGGGGTACACCTGGATTCACTCTGAGCCTGGAGGCCTAGGTTTTAATAGTGACTAGGAGCACATTTATAAACTAATGCTCCAATTGTGCCCATTCCTGGAGAAGTTGATCATGTTTGTATATGCCTTGGTTATATCCTATTTGGATTGCTGTTAATGTGCTCTATGTGGGGCTGATTTTGAAAAGTGTTCAGAAACGGTTGGTCCGAAGAGCTGCAGCCAGGTTTTTAACTAGGCTAGCTACAGGAAGCACACAACTCCTTTGAAACTAGACGTTGAAACTTCCTCCCTAGGAAGGCCAGAATGGTCTTATCCTTGATCTCTTTCTGTCAGCAAGTCAAAATATTTCTAATGTCTTCAGGCTTTTACACACTGACTAGACTTGGGCTTTTAATGCTGTGTAGTATTGTTTTTTTCAAGGTTTGTATTTAGTCTTTTGGTGATGTTAATATTTTTAATATTTTTAGCATTTAATATTTTAACTTTATAAATTAATTGCTTTTTAAATCTTATATTTCTATTTTTTTGTATATTTTGTATATTTTTTTGTATTTTTTTATTTGCATTGTCTTAACTATCTGGTTAGCTGCCTTTAGTTCCATTATTGGGAGAAAGTTGAGATATAAATGAGTAAAATAAGATAATAATAATATTCCAGTTTAATATTTGATGAAGTTTTCTTAAGGTGCCCTGGTATATGTGGAAGCTCTGACAGTGTGTGCTCAGTCCTGGGAATATATTGAGGTTTTAGCACTTAAACTAGAGCCATTTGGTGTCAACTGAGCACTATTTTTTAAAACAATGCAATTGCTCTGATTAATTTACTTTTGGCACAAGCTGTGAACTGCAGTATCAAATGCAGGCAGACAGACAAACGCAGAGAACACTCCTATCTTTTCATGTTTTTATACACTAGGCACTCCAAACAGGAAGCTGATAAAGCAACCAGAGGATTTGTCCTAATGAATGCTCTTGGAATGATAGGCCATATCTTGCTCAGATCTGTTTGAAGCTTTTTCAAATTTGCCATTGCTTGACTGAAGTCACACACTTTTTCTTGAATTTCAGTATTAATACTGAAGTTAGCTATGAGAACAGGATGGAGAACAGGATTCTAAAACACCCACAGAAGAAACCTCCCTCTCTCTCAGTCTCCCCCTCTCTCTCTTTTTAAATTTGACTCCTAGTTAATATGAAGAAGAATATGCAACTGTATTAAACTGTATTAATATGCAACTGTATTAAAACATTTGTGTTTTCCTCTTTCTTTCCTTCACAAGTTAAAAAGAAGCTGTATTATGACAAATAATGTTCAGTCCTGTAACAGAAAAAATATAAATAATAATAAAAAAATGATAAAAAAGAGAACAAGATGGAAGATTAGAGAGGCAATCAGGATAATATCCCTCTATGTATAAGATGGAGTGTGGGAAAATTTTGCTACATATCTCTGTTACAAGGGTACAATAATGGGAACAATAAAATTTTGGATTTAGAACAGTGGCCACATAGGTAAGAGTCAACTCAAGACCAGTAGAAAGGGCAAGCTTAATCCAAATGTCACACATGCTTGAGTTACTACAAGGAAAGACATTGTAATCTACACATGCACAAATTACCTTTTGCTTAGCTGAAGTTACTCAAATGGCAACAGTGACTGGGGGAAAATGTCAAATTGCATTAAGTTTGCTGCTTTACTTTTTGCCTCCCCTGTGGAAAATCAAATATCTGTGAAGTAATAGAACTCTCATGGAGTAGGAAATGTACAAGATGAACAATCTGATTTGTGCCTGTGGCTCAAAGGGATTTCCTGCCCTTGTTAGCCTCCAACTAATTCACACATAGCTGTTCATGACTTGGAGAAGGGTAATTCTATGATAAAGAAGCATAGCCAAGGTATGTGTATGTTAGAGAGTTGGTCAATCTAAATCTGCTTAAAGCTAGGGGGGACTGGATGTAGGGAAAGAGCAGAAGGATGATGTTGTATCCCAGGTCTACTCTCAGCTGCTCTTCTTTCAGCAGGACTGACCAGAGAAGCCCAAATATTGTTCAGAGGAATTGTTTAGCATTTTCTCTGCTTTAAACAGTCTGATTCCCAAGTCATCTTTTATGAGTACAGGTATAGCATGTTTCAAGAATACTAGATCATCATATGCCAGAATAATCTCTTTTTGCATGAGCCTACCAAACCAATCAGGTCCTCAGGAGTGGCTTTCCTTGTGTTGCAGTATTGTCAGATATATTACTTGGTAGGTGTGATATGTTGTTGCTGTTGTCATTTACCCTTCTTGGAAACTTTTCTCTGACAACTACTGCCACAATGACTCCTCCTTCCCCTCTCCTCCTACTCTTCCTCCAATAGACTTACAATTAAAATTTACAAAAATAAAAAACAAAGCCAAGAAAAAATATAATATAAAACATCTTCTACCCTCCCTTCCCCCAAAAAAGAGAGAAAAGATAGCTAGATATCTAGATGGATAGATGTATCTCACCTGGCATGAGGCTAGTATCTGAACACAACTAATAGAAACTGATCAAGTGCTCAAAGATAGGTCATAACCTGGAGCCGTTAAAGATGATAAAGATCCTTGTGGAAACTCTTTCATAGGTAGGATTTGTACTTGAAAAGATCTTCTTGATAACATCAACTTTCTGTTACCTTCTTCTGTCTATTGTAAGTAACTGTCTATTGCAATCACGTATTATGTTTTCTACTCAACAAACCATAGTTAATGAATCCATGGCAGTTCAGGAGAGGCAATGTGGTTTGTCCTAATGTCATTTCCTGTTCTAACCATGCACCTAGACAGAATGAATTTGGGAATGCAGACAACAGGAGAGAAATCTGAGGGACTGATAAGATCACATCATCTCAGATTAGAGGCTGAGAAGAATTCTCCAGAAGAGCGAATGAAGAGGGTGGCCAAGGACTAAGATGAATGAATGAGTAGAAAAGAAATTGACAAGTAAAGTAACAACTGCAATGCATTTATATTACACTTCAGAGTGTTCAAAGCTGAGATGTAATTCCTACAATATTTTGGTAAGATATATCACTACTATTATGATCCATGCTCTATTTTTTCTATTGCTGATAAGACTGCAGTGAATCTCTTGGTAAAAATAAACTGTGGTGTGATGAAGTTGCTTTAGAGATTAGTTGTTTGGAAAGCCAGTGCAACTTGATGCCATTTGCTAGGCAACCAGAAAAGCACCTCAAGAATGAAACCCAGAACAGTGGTATGTGTGGGAGGGGCTTATGGACGAGAGAAATTCTTTATAAGGCAAAGTTTCTGTGTGTCTTGAGCCTTCAGTGAGAACTACTGAAAAAGGGTGGCTTGGGTGTGTTTAAACAGCTGAAGAAAAGACACAGAGGACTGGTGTCTAAATCAGGACTTACTGTTGGAGTCTGTCAGAAGTCTAACTGTTTAATGTATCAACAATGTACTATACATAACTTCCAACAAGATACATTTTTTCCAATGTTACTATAATAAATGTTACAGGGTTTCTTAAATATGACTACTGAGTTAGTCTGAGTTAGCTAAAGTCACTGATTATAAAGAGAGCACACTACTGTGAATAAACAGTTTATTACAAGTGAACACTCTTAGACCTTATGCCTGTTACACAAAGGTTGTGATGGTGGAGTCACAGCTACATGATATTGACAGGGTGCCTTATTAGAGTGGAACTACCAAACTAATCTGAGGACAATCTGAGGACAAATAAGAGCCTATCATGGGCAGGTCATGTCCTGTTGTATCCAATAGTTTTCACTGTATGCAGGCTTCTCCCCAGCAGGTTATCAGGGACCACTAATGATCATCTTACCTTGTTTCTACTCATCTTTCTGGCAATGCTCTCAAAACATTGATGTGAAAAAAATAAACTGTATTAAATAACTATGGTTGTTGGTGAGTTGCAATTAAAGGAGATCTATTCAATCAATTGTTGAGTCAACACATTGGTAAATCCCATTGCTTCAGTGGGTCTGTTGTTGTTGTTGTTGTTAGACTAACAAGAGGATTCAGACATATATATGTCAATAGAATCATACAATCATGGAAGGGACTTTCTGGACCACTGAGTCCAATCTTCTGCTGAATGCAGCCCTCCGCCTTTGGCGCAGCAGCCTTTAGCTCTCACAGGGCAGGACAGAAGGATCTTTGACCCTCCAGAAGTTTTGCTCTATCAATCTTTCCCATGCAATCTACTCAGCAAGGCTGTTGATGAGCAAGTGAGGGAATTATTGCTCAAAACTTTACTAGCAGGGGAGTACTGACCACCACCACCCCGAAAGTGGGAGGATATGCCAGATTCAAAGAGAGGCCTAGCCTCTTAAAAAAAGTATGCCTGGCAACCCAGCAGGAGGTTGTGACCTTCATGCAGTAGGGAATGCTTTGGAATTGGAATACTTTTCTGTACAAATAAACCAAACCAAACTGCTCTGGGCCAGTAGAAAAAATTCTGCCCAGCAAGACTGGCTTCCCTCTGCACATTTGCTTTTCCTGCTCCTGGTAAAGAATTTTGTTCAGAGAAAATATGTGCACTCTCTCTCCCCCATCCCCACCTCACTGTCTTCTGGTGCAGAATCCACTTGCTTCTTCTTTGTTCTGTTTATACCACTAGGAGTCTGGGGACTCTGAGCATGTTAGCAGCTCCTTTGATTGACATCCTGTTGAAGGCCACTGACAGGACCCTCATCCTTATCCTCATTCTTATTCCCAGACCTGCCTAACAGAGGGCCTTTGCAGGAGTCTCATACAAAGTGACTTGGGGAGCAGACAGTTTAAGCCAGTTGGGCTTCCCAAGCTAGTTGTTCTGAAAGAGAAGGAGGGGCTATCTAATAATTCAACACCATCCTTCTGCTCTTTCTTTATGTCCAGTCCCCCTGGCTTTATGTAGATTTGAACTGGCCCCAAGTACTCTGATGGATCCAGGAACACTCCCAGGCTACATACTTGCTTCGTCAAGAGGAGTGCAATCCCGTCTAGCACAGGCAACCTACTCAATTCCAGGACTAGGGAACCACTAGAGTTCACAGAGCTTCCATCTTATTGGGATTCTGTTTCAGTTTATTCACTCTCATCCAACCCATCCAGCTACTGGCCCAGCACCTCCACATCCCCAGCTGACTGTGATGACAAGGAGAAGAGTTGACTGTTGTCCCTAAGCTCCTAATGATCTCTCCCAATGGCCTCATATAGATGTTAAACATCATGGGATACAAGACGGAACCCTTTGGCATCCCACAGCACAATGGCCATAGGACTGAGCAGGAGTACCCCAATGCCAATCTCTGGAACAGATTTTGCCAAAAGGAGTAGTACCACTGTAAAACAGTTCTTCCTCCTCTCATTTGCCAGAATTAGTCCAATAAAATAGCACAATCATTGATGTCAAAAGCCTGAGAGATCCAGAGGAATCAACAGGGTAGCACTTCCCCTGTTGTTCCTCCAGAGTAGGTTTTCAGTCAGAGCAACCAAAAGTATCTTGGTACTACCCTTGCTTGGAAGCAGATTGAAATAGGACTAGATAATGTGTTCACGAACGTCTGAAGTTGCCCAGCTAACACATATCCATATACCTTTCTCAAATAACAGAATACTAGTGATAGGGTGGTAGTTATCACATACCTTGGGGTCCAGGAAGATCCTTTTCAGGAGACAATGCAGTATAGCCTTCCTCAAGGCAGCAGGAACCTCTCTCTGATTCAGTGGGGCATTAACCACCCCTTGGATGCACTCAGTTTATCAACATCTGCTTTATCTTGAGAGCCAAGATGGGCAAGAGTCAAAATTGCATGTGGTGGAATGGACCAAATTAAGTTTCTTGTCCATATCATCAGGCTAAAACAACTAACAATGATCCCATAAAAACTGGCCAGATGGTGCACTGGGCATCTCTCTGAATCCTACAATAAATGTGCTGTTAAATTCTGAATTAAAGTGAACAACTTTGTGCTCAATGTGCCTGGCAAATTTATCATAGTAGGCAACCAAGTAGGCAACCAAGGGTTCTAACCCTAGCCTCTGGCTCTTCACCACTAGGAAAAGCTCTGATGGATGGTGTGGTGAATACAGAATAGAGAAGGCACAATAAGTTATTTTTGCTGTGTTCACTTCTGCACCCTAAGCACAACAAAAGGTCTTTGCCAATTTTTAGTCATATTCACTCTGTGACCTACGCCACGTGTACTCCAGCCTTCATTCAGCCTGCTTCATGCCTGCAGAACTTCTGTAAACCTAGCTGAATTACAGGCTCTACAGCACTGGACTGAACAATTAGGAGCAATTGCATCCATCTCATTATCCCGTAGTGAGACCAAAGTATTGACAAAATCGCCAGCCCTGTCTGCCAGAAAATACCCCAAAACATTCAGGAATCCTTCAGATTCCATACGTCTCTGGGAGGCGGGTCATATTAATCATTCCCCTAATCCTGCAGCAGTCTGCTACAGCCAAACCAAGCTTCACAAGGAAGTGATTTAACCATGACAGTGTTTGTGTGTGTGTGTCTGCGTGTGCGTATCCCCCTAAACCATCCTTCATCTCTCCAATAGCAAAAACCAAGTTTAAGGTATGTCTTGCCAGAAGTGTTGGACAATGATGTACTGAGACAGTTTCATGGTTGTTATGTTCACCATGAAGTCCTGAGCAGGTCCTCTCAGGAAAGCCTCAGCATGAATACCGAAGTCCACCAGAACCATGGGTTCTCCAATATGACCTCTTAGAGCAAGTCAGCCAGCTCTGGCAGGGATACTCATCGGCAGTGGGGAGGTTGGTACACCAGCAACATCCCCATTCTATCTCTTTGGCCCAAGACAAAGTACAAACCCTCAAAGTCTGTGGTAGAATGGATGGGCTTCCTTGTGAGAGTGATAGAATTCTTATGGATAACAGCAACTCCTTCCCCTGGCCCTGAATCAGGGCTGATGTTGCACTGAGTACCCAGGTGGACAAGCCTGAGACAAGCTGACACTACCATGCTCATCCATCCAGTTCAGCCTGTTTATCCACAACCAGATCAGGTACGGTGGTTCTTTTACTATAGACTGACTTGTTATTCAACAGCCATTTCCATTTTCATGGCCACTGGGAGTTGTAAGCCACACAAAAAGGAGGAAGGGATGAGGAGGGAGAAAAGGAATGGAACAGTACCTTTAAGACTAAGGAGCCCTGGTGGCGCAGTGGTTAAATGCCAGTACTGCAAGCCACAAGGTTGTGAGTTTGATCCTGCTGGGCTCCAAGGTTGACTCAGCCTTCCATCCTTTTGCAGGTTGGTAAAATGAGTACCCAGCTTGTTGGGGGCATGTATAGAAATGTTTCGAAATACATGCTATTTGTAAGTTGTTCGCCGCCTCGATCCATATGGAGAGGCAGGATACAAATAACAACAACAACAACAACAACCTAACTAGTTTTTAGTATGAGCCTTCATGGATATAAACCCATTTTCTCAGATGCAATTTGAGTGAATCAGACTGGAGAAGACTGCTCTCCTAGCAGATTCATATATGATACCAACCACATTGGCTTTGAATGTGTTGTGCACATTGGCTTTGAATGTGTTTGTTTTTCTTTCTTTTCCCCTAAGGAAATTATTCTGGGTTACTTAAAAAATGAAATATGATGTGTCTTTTTCACAGTTTCATAAACCATCTAATTCTCCATTCATTTTCATTTTATGCAAATAATTTCAAGCCACTCTTCTACACACGAGGAGGTCAGGCAAAACATAAACACTTTATTGACTGAAGGATGCTTTTTGGTAAAATTGTAGTTTATCTCAAGTATTACCTGTTTTCAATAAACAAAGTGAATTACAGGTGTGTTCTTACCGTAAAGATTGACACACCCACAATGCCTCCTTTTTTATTGAAAATTGATCTGGGGAAAAACATTTTCCTCTTAGGATGATAACCTCTATTTGCTAGAATTAGAATGAAAAGAATATGAAATATATCTCCTTTGCTTATGTTCTTCATTGTGATTTTTATCTCTCAGTGGGATGCTTATTTTGTATAAAAGTTAAGTGGTAAGTGTTTCCTTGAACCAAACTATTCCCATGGGAACTCATTTCCTTGTATATAATGCATTTTCTATCTATATTACTTTTGAAATCTCGCTTCCATTGTCAAGAAGGAGGTGACAAAGAAGTCATGGAACAGATATTCTGCTAAATATAAATTAACTACTTCATTTAATTTGTTTGATTCGATAATGTATAATCTATCTCAGCTAATTATACAGCTTATGTTATTTAAGCTGCAAGTAAATTCCATTCCTCATATTGAAGAAGATGGATTAAAACAGTTGAAAATCAGCTATAGTAGCCATAGAGGATGTGCCTTTGTATATTTTAGCACAGCAGTATCAGCTGTTCTCTTTTGACTTCCGGATACTTCCAGCCTTTATCCATTCTCACATAAGGCCACCTTCTTCCACCTATCAGATAGCTGATTCTTTTGCAAATATTTAAGATCAGCTTTTGCTTTGCCAGATCTTGCAGCAAACAGACACTGTTTGGAAAGATACAGCTATGGGCAATAGGTGGATAACTTGCAGGCATAGCCCTATAGTGGGCAGAATAAGACTATCACCACAAGCAGGAAAGATTACAGCACAGCAGGAAACCCCTGGCTCTGCCTCCAGAACTTCCCATTTGTTCACTTGGGCTCCACAAAGGGAGAAGGCAGGAGACAAAATCAGGTTACTGTTACCCCCCCCATATAAATTTTGCTCCCTCAATGAAATTTTCCTTGAGTTTCAAGATTTCTAGTGTTGCAGAAATCTAAAACCTCAGTTGAGCATTTAGAAATAGAATTTATGTATCCAAAGAAAAGGGGCAAGCAAAGTGACCAAAGGAATGTGAACACAGCAAATGTAAGAAATCCAGGTGTGAACAGTTTACAAGTTTACAATGCTCCCTATCTATCTATCTATCTATCTATCTATCTATCTATCTATCTATCTATGCAGTGTTAGAAATGTGGGGGCTGAAGGACCATTTCATTGGATGGTGAGGCAGGATTATGATTTGGGGGATTATGTCCTAATTTTGCCTCCCCATAGCTATATCTCTGGTTCCATCTTTTCACTCAACTCAAAAAACCAAGTATCTTGAGCCCTTCTCATGCCAATATAATGCTGCATTTTTAAAATCCAACTACAGTGAATTACTGCATACATTTCAATTATTCTTCAATACAGAAATACCTAACCATTTTGTTGCATATTTCATGAATCTGGGGATAGGTCAAGGTGTTAGTCAATCAAATCCTATCTAACAACCCTGATCTAATTCCTGCCATGTAAAGAGCATACCTGATAGTACATTTGACAGTCATTTCCTTGAGAATTTGGATATTTAGTTCTATGTTAACTGGTCCTATTCAGTGTAAGATAGCTTCACATTCATTGATTCAAATATTCCGTTTCTTTCCACAGGAAAAAAAATGATAAGATAGTCTCGGTGTTTGCAAATACTTACTATCTTTTTCTGCAAAGAAATGGCAATCGTTTAGAACGACAGACTTGTACAAAGAGTTGTCAAAACACATGAGGATCCTTAACAGAAACAATTTCCTACAGACAGAAACTTTGAAAGCTGCTTGTTAAGAAAACCTTCTGTCACAGACTTCTTAGTTTCCCCAAATATGTGTCAAAATACAGCTAAAGGTCAACAGGCTTGATCACAGATTAATAATAATCACAGATTTTCTTTCTTCCACATTGCCCTCTCATGCATAGTTTCACACTTTAGAATGTCAAAAGTATGCATGTATATATTTAAATATCCTGTTCAACAAGACTACTTGACTATTTTTCCTGAACATAAACTAACAGCAAACATCTAAATGCTTTCTACACCCAAATGTTTTCTTAAAAAGTGTGTTTCTGTGTGATTGTTTGGGGGGAGGAGAGAATAAACCTTGGTTCTTAGATACATTTTTTATATAGTCTTATAGTTGGTGTGGAGTAAGTAGATATCAAGATGATTTTCACCCATTTTCTTCTAAAATCATGGTTATCCACTGAGGTGAAATGGTGGGATAATCAAGACAGATAAAAAGAGGAACTTCATTTTAATTTCTGGAATTCACTGTGACTAGATATGGTGAATGCCAATTTAGATAACTTTAAAGAGGATTGGATAAATTCATGGAGAATGGGACCATCAATGACAACTAGCAGGATGACTTCAGGTCACCCCCATATCAGAGGCTGTATAGCTTAGTTCAACAATTGCTGAGGAGTGTTTTCAAGATTCAGTTGAACTCATGTCCTGAAGAGAGGCTTTCCAGGATCAACTTTGGGCCACTCTATGTATGTATATAACAGATTGTTCAAAAAAAAAAAAAAAAATAGGTGTTTGATCTGGTTCAACAGTGCTTTTCTTATGGTGGTGGCGGTGGTGGTGGTGGTGGTGGTTGTTGTTGTTGTATGCCTTCAACTTATTTCTGACTTATAGTAAACCTAAGCTGAGCCTATCACAGGATTGTATGGGGCTGAGAGTATGTGGCATAGAATCATAGAAATTCAGAGTTGGAAGAGACCACACAGGCCATCCAGTCCAACCCCCTGCCATGCAGGAACACCCTCAAATCAATCCCGACAGATGGCCATCAAGCCTCTGCTTAAAAACCTCCAAGGAAGGAGACTCCACTACACTCCGAGGCAACAGATTCCACTGCCGGACAGCCCTGACTGTCAGGAAGTTCTTCCTGAGGTTCAGGTGGAATCTCCTTTCCTGCAGCTTGAATCCGTTGCTCCTTGTCCTGGTCTCTGGAGCAGCAGAAAACAAGCCTTCTCCCTCCTCTATGTGGCATCCCTTCAAATATTTAAACATGGCTATCATGTCCCCTCTTAACCTCCTCTTCTGCAGACTAAACATACCCAGCTCTCTAAGTCTATCCTCATAGGGCATGGCTTCCAGGCCTCTCACCATTTTGGTCGCCCTCCTCTGGACTCGCTCCAGCTTGTCAATATCCTTCTTGAATTGGGGTGCCCAGAACTGGACACAGTATTCAAGATGGGGTCTAACCAAAGCAGAGTAGAGTGGTACCAGTACCTCCCTCGATCTAGACACCATACTCCTATTGATGCAGCCAAGAATTGCATTGGCTTTCTTGGCTGCCGCATCACACTGCTGACTCATGCTCAGCTTGTGGTCTATGAAGACTCCTAGATCCCTTTCACACGTACTGCTATCCAGCCACGTGTCCCCCATCCTATATTTCTGTATTCCATTATTTCTGCCTAAGTGTAGGACCTTACATTTCTCTCTGTTGAATTTCATTTTGTTCGCCCTGGCCCAGCTCTCCAATCTATCCAGGTCATTTTGAATTTTGATCCTGTCCTCTGGCGTATTAGCAACCCCTCCCAATTTGGTGTCATCTGCAAATTTGATCAGCATGCCCTCCATTCCTTCATCCAAGTCATTGATAAATATATTGAACAGTCTAAGGCATGCCCAAGATCACCTAGTGAGTCTCCATGGCTAAGCAGGGAATCAAACCCCGCTCTCCAGGGTCGTAGCCCAACATTACACCACGCTGCCTGTCATTCTTATGTTTATAAGTCAGTATATATCTAGAGTGTGTGTGTGTGTGTGTGTGCGTGTACACACACACAGCAATAGAGAGACAGGTCTTAGACAAAAAGAAGTAGTCAAGGAATGCTATCAGGACTCTTCAGATTTTTGTTGAAGTCATAGTTCCATGGTAAATTCTGCTGCACTAACAAAGTTCATCAGAATTTTATTACATTTTACTTATTAGGAATATCTATTTTCGTTTTGACTACTAAATGCCTGAATGTTCAGTCCTGACTCTATCTTTGTCTGTACTGCTTACTGCTGTTATTCAGGAAAGGAAATGCAATTTCCATGTGCACAAATGTTCTAGATATAGGTTTACATTTTTACTTTTTACTCTATAGTCATTGTCCTTAGACTCAATCAGTTTGGTGATTTTCCAGCTTTCTACGATTAAAGTGAAGAATATCTGACCCTCTAAATACTTTATTCTGTTTCCTGTGAGGCTTAGCAATTATATCTAATAGCAAGGAATAATGGAAGTTGCAGTCCAACAATAACTGGATGGCCATACAGTTTCCAAACTTGTCTTACACACTAAGATAAATTGCAGTTTTTCAACTGAATAAGGAGGCTGTTGACATGGGAAAGACATTTTCTTAGGAAAAGAAAAAAAAATTATTTCCAAGGCTGTGGAATAAAATCCATCTTTCCTCAGAAATCATACCATTCCAAATATTTCCAGAAACTCAAAATGCAAGGCTCTTCTGAGATACCTTTCTAGCTGACATACCATTTTACGACAACTTGACATTTCTGTTTTCCCCAGAGAGAAATCTTTTAACTAAAATCCTCTCCAGTGTGAGGAAATTTCATTTGTTTTATCTAAACTTTGAGTTATATATTTTATTTTCCATGTGAAAGCTATGTTACATCAAAAACAAGCACAAGGTCCAACTTCAACTGTTTGAGTATGACAGGAGGCTTTACATTAAAAAAAAAAGGCATCTGGTGAAGTTCCAAGACTATGGGGAAGAGAAAAAATTTAATGAGACAGAAATGGATATGGAAGAACTAAGAAAAAGCATCACACAGATATGAAAATTCATTTGTTTGGATAGTTGCACCTACATCACGAATGGCTTAAGATCAGCTTCAGAGGTACTGTTCATAAACCCCCCAACAGGGGGGAAAAAAAATCTGGTTGGTAAGAATCTGTGACCTTCCTGCACAGGTAAAGGTTAAGCATGTAATTCTTCAGTAAGTTTCTTCTTAAAGCTAGCAAGGAGTTATTTCAGCAATTTTCTTCCCACTGTAAGAAAGGCTTCAAAAATAATGCAGTTTCTGAAGATTATTTACAAGTTGAGACTTGCTCTACTCACATTTTTCACGTGGTTGTTATGTGCAGAAAATACACAGGAAACAGTATTTTCAGTGGAAAATAATATTCCAATGAAAAAAATATTAATGCCTGCACAGAAAATGTTGTTTTCTTACCAGAAAAATTGTATAATTGTGGATTTGTTTTGCACTAAACTTGCATGTGATTGTTTTGCACAGAAAACAGCATTTTCTGCATGTAAAATATTATTTCAAAAACAATATATTAAGTCTTGCATAGAAAATGATTTTTATGAACTTAAAATAATGTTTTCTATGCAAATCAACCATGTGCAAACTTTATGCAAGAGAAACCCCCCAACTGCAGCATTTTTGTGCAGAAAACAACATTTTCTGCACTGAAATCTTATTTTCCACACAGGCAATTTTGTTTCCTACACAAACATGTGGAAATTTTGTGCAGAGTAAATCCCATACTGTGAAGATTCTCTGACCAGGATTCTTCTCATCAGGGTTTCTCAACACTCAAAACACATGCTTTTTGCCATTTTTCAAATTTTTTTAAATATTTTTTTTCCATTCCCTGTAAAGGTACATCATAACTATGAGCATCCATCCCTAAAAGAGGAGACTTCACATACTGAGTGCATGTTCTTGTGATTTATTGTTTATCTTCATGTCATTTCATTCCAACAGTATCAGCACCTAGCTTAAAAGCATAAGTCCGTCAGTCCTGAGAAGTATCAGACTGTCCACAGGAGCAGTTTCATGGTTGCAAGGAAGGAAGGTCAGAATTAGATCCACAGGAGACATGAGGGACACAGGGTCAGGTCCAGTTAAAGCAAGTCCTCTGGGATCCTGTTCTGAAAGAATGTTTATAATCTGCTTTGATATGTCAATGTTTCTGCTAATGTGCTATGCCAAATCTTAGGGGGAAAAACACCCTTTGGTCATGATTGAGACATTGTCTCAATGTTTTGTCACTCAAGAAAGACTAGTGACAATAAAGTAAAAAGAAAGAAAGAAAGAAAGAAAGAAAGAAAGAAAGAAAGAAGCAAGCAGATCTAATAATAAAAATTTTAAAAAGCAGATCCAATGTGTGTTCTGCAAGAACTTCCTGCCACACAGAGTCAACCTGAGAAAAAAAATTACAATTGGAAACAATCACCTATGTTAAAGAACTCCTTTCTCATTGAACCCCTTCCAACCTGAGACAAACTGGAAAATCCAAGAGAAGGTATTGCATTTGGGTGATGTATGATCATTGTGAGGTGACATTGAACAAAAGCTTGAGCAATATGCAGGGATGGTGAGTATCCCCATCGGTTCTGTTATCAGTCTTCATTGCTCCCCCCCCATTCACCAAACACTAGAAATCTCACAAGACCTTTACAACCCATGGGTTATTTATTAAGATTTGTCTTGCACACTGTGTGAAATTATTCTGCCTTTATCCTGGATCATTGGTTTATTTCAAGACATAACAGAGGCTGCAGCACTTGGCACTAACTTCTCCCAAAGTGAATGGGGAAAAATAAATTATTCTCACAAGTAAACATTAAAAACTGTAAAAGGAATAAGCTGTCAAACACACATCCCCCCAGGAGAGGATCCTTAAGATACTGATTCACACACACAGAGGTTAGAAAAACACTTTCAGCCTGCGAATGAGGAAAAAAAAGTGTAGGGCAAAAAGAGATAAGGCTGAATCAAAATGCCTTATATGCAGGGTAAATGAGGTCAATATTTAGATTTAGTCTGAAGAATAGCAGAGGTAGTTATATGCACACTTGCAAATATGTACTGGGACAATTTTAACTTAAGATTCACTCATGACTGTTAAATCAGCCAAAATAAAGGGGAGAAGACAGATATATTTCCTTAGGTGAATGTGTGTGTGTTTGTGTGTGTGTGTGTTAGTGAAGTATATATAGCATCCCCAAATAAGGGCCAGTGTGGAATAGTAACAATAGGAGATGAGGATTCAAATCCCCACTCAGCCATGGAAACCCACTGGTTGCCTTGGGCAAACCTCCCTCTAAACAAATCTTGTCAAGAAAACTCTGTGATAATTTCACTTTAGGGTCCCCATGGTAACTTGAAAGTGCAGACAATAACAACTGCTTCCCTAGAGCTCAGGCCATTTCTACACTACACTGCTATAGTGCTATTATTCCACTTTCAACATCCTGTGGAATCCTGGGATTTGCAGTTTAGGGAGGAGGATTTAGAATTCTGAACCAGAGAGCTCTTTGGCCTCAGTAAACTACTAATCCCAGAATTCCACTGGATGTTGAAAGTGGAATAATAGCACTGTAACACTATAGTCTTATAGCATTATAGTGGCCTCACTTGTCTTCTCACTCTTTCCCTGCTCGTTCTGCTACTTCTTCATCCTTGAGTCTGAAAAAATGGTTTGTCTCTCCTACCGAAATCTGATTCCTTTGTGAAATGTACAACCTCCTTATAACAAATCCCTAAAATCTCAGCAGCCTGTGATTTGATTGTTGCCAGAAACTTTGCTTAATACTGAATAGCTTGAAGGGAAGCCCCCTCTGTAGGAGACATACGACCTGAAGGGCTTATTTGGAATTATGTTAAACGTATCTTCAGAATATTGCTCCAAAAAGATTAGCATTTTTCTCTCCTTGTATTTTAAATAATGAAGATTTTCAAGAGATATGTCAAGTTTTTTTTTTTTTTTGCTGCAAGAATTCAATTCTAAATTGATTATTATGTCTCTTGGTGATCTGAGATTTTAACATTCGAACCCAACAGAAGTGGACACTTTCAGTATTTTCTTCTCTTATACTAAATTAAGGCACAGATATATTTTAGTTAATTAGTAATAGCATTGATTACATCTTTCCTTTCTTCACATTCTGCCAGCTTGCAAATAGTTATATTTAATCGAGGGCTCTATTCCCTGTTGTTATCATCTATTTAAGACTAGCAATCCCTCACTATTATGGTTAGATGTTCTGTTTTTTTCCTTCTTTTTTTTTCCTTAATCACTTCAGGCTTGGATTCATTGCTGAATGTGCCGTTTTAGAGATTCCGTTAAGCTTAACTTCAATAGGCTGGAGTGTGGCTGAACAATCTGCTGTTAAATCCTATCTCACATGCTTGACTAGTATTATTTTTTTCTCTTTGGCAGCTTATCTCTTGACATTTTGGCACTTTTGAATGGTTTCACTGAAACATGTACCATATTGAAGCCATCTGCACTCTCTACACATTATGAAGTACTCAATGCATCTTGTGATACAAAAAAAATGTTTAAATTAAGTATGCAATTCTTCATAAATTTCATTCTCATGAATGAATAATTTTACATTTTTTTCCCTTGCTGCAAGAACAGCATTGAAAACTGCATGGTTTTCAAAAGACTGTTCGCAGTTCAAGTCTCACTTGGTACAAAAACACACACAGTTGTTTTGTGTAGAAAATAATGTTGCATAAAATAGTGTTTGTTTGGTTTTTTGCCACAGGAAAAAAATGTTTCCTGCACACACATACACACATATCAAAAAGAAAATATGTGCAGAAATGTTTTCTGTGAAGAAAATGCTATTTTCTGTGCAGAAATCCTGTTTTCTGTTAAAAAAAATTCATGTGTGTGGATAGATTTTCCTCTGCCTTGGGACTTTATCACACCGAGCAGGTAAATCACAATCACAACAGGGTAACAGAATCTTTGGCTGGGACTTATCACACAACACTATTCTTCTTCTATTGTTTTCTTGTGGAAGACTGTTTTGAAAGGGTTTTTTTTTGCAACAGAAAAAAAAATTATTTATGAACTCCTTTATAAATGAAGCACTTTCCAAATGCTCTCCCAGAAGACAAACAACAGAAAAGGAATGAGGTAATATGCTGATAAAGCCCCAGTCAAAGATACATTATCCTGCTATAATTGTAAATTTGCTTCCCTCATGTGAAAAAGCACTTGTATTCTCCCTGTCAGGATTTCTCAACATTTGAGAAACCAACTTTTGTCCATTTTTGAACATTTTTGAATAGTGTTCTATCCCTGTTTTAAATGTCAGTCATGTTTCTATGAGGCAAATATCTTTCATAATTTCAAAAGCCCTACTTAGCCATTCATATCAATAGGAGATTAGGTGGAATATGCTACCCCTGTCCCCAACCATCACCAGTTTGGTCACCCTCAATGTTCAGAGGGAAACAGTCTGGCACGCTTTCTGCAAGATGTTGTCATCCCACAATAGGGATGCAAGAAGGATAGGACCATGGTAACATTTATGTATGACATTGTTGCAGTCCCAGCCTTCTGCTATCCCCAGGCAGCGCAATCATGGAGTAAATCATTGATGAGTTCTCCCCATCAATGACCCATGATTGTGACACCATCTCATACTTACCTGGTGTGTGGAAGGTCCACAAGCACAATGGCTGTGCTCCCTGCCCCAGCACAACCTGGGAAAGCACCCAGCTGTGCTGCAGTAGGAAGAGGCAGGACCATCATGCTTCCTGGATCACAGAGGCACCCAGGGCAGAGGGGAGCACCCAGTCACACTCCCCTCCAGGCAGAGCTGCTGGCGGGATTCCCACAGCATGCCGCCGGGATAAGGTAGGGTACACAAAAGCCTGACATAAAGATCCTCCACCAACCATGAAGAGAAAATATTGTAAAATCCATATGTTGGAGAAAACATTGTAAAATCTAGGTTCTGAATCTTGCAGAGAATTCCTATGAACAGCAGATGATGCCCATTTCAGATCCATCACTTTCAATATATAGATAGGGCAGTAAAGACAGAGATGTTGGGGCTGGGAAAGGGCATTCTCCTTTATATGTTATTACCACATGCAGCATAATATCTAACAGGGCTAGATTAGACTAGTATTCCCAGTTTTAGACAGGTATGAATCTCCCCTGCTATTTCTGAAGGTACCAGCTGGGTGGATTAAAGAAATAAATGCTTATACATTCATTTCATATAGCCAGATGCCATGCCTAATAGCAAATACTTGTTGCATCTCTTACATTGCAATGAGTCTTCTGTCAGGCCCAGGCACTGAACAGCAAACATTGTAGTTTATATAGAATTTTGGTGTAGTCACAGAGCTACAGCTCCAAGGTTGCTGGAATCTAAAGCAGCAACTGTCTATAGAGAAACGGAGAGAGAGAAATTGAAGAGAATATTGTGTATGTGTTAGAGCTTGGCTAATTATTTTCATTGCAGCAGCTTCCAGTGATAAAAGTGATGAGCTACTGTGCCACTGGAAAAATGACACTTTTAAACACCAGCTTGAAACGTCAGCATAGGGGATAACTGCAAAGTAAAACAGCAAGCAGTTTGGGCAGCATTTGTTCAATACATTAATTGGCCCATATAGAAAATATATCAACAAAACCAGAGATCAAACTTATCAGACTCCTGATAAAAGCATGAGATATATTTCTATTCATTTCTTCCTAAGTGTTAAAAAATAAAAACCTGATTCTAAGACCTGATTCTCTGGAATATGTATCTCATAATTCTGAGCATATATTTCTGTTTCCAGTTGAGCTGCAACCATCACTTTTGTTTACAAGATACCCATTTGGTAGGAGGCACAATGAAAGTTATGCTGCTTTCCATTAAAGTGCCTGCTCTGATTAAGCACTCTACAATTCACTAAAGCATTCTATTACATGATTGCCACAGGCCATGTTAATTTTTAGTTTAATAACGTTACTTCCTTGTACTAGCTAGTGCCTTGCATATTTTTTCCCACCTCTATTCCCACAGAGGGTGACAGCTGTAATTTGGTTTTTGTGGCATTTTATATGATAGAGGTGAAAGATTTCCAACTGTAGCAAGCAAGAGAACAGAAGTCAGGCTAGAAGTGCTGGCTTTTTGACAGCGAAAATGTAGTGTATGAGAAACCCATTTTATATTCACATTCCTTCACTGGAAGCGAGGCAAATGAAACTCATGACATGTCTGTTGAACAAAAATAAAAGTGTGTGGGTGGGTGTGTGAGTGGGCAGGCCTGTGTGCATGCACACTTTTGACATGTGTATAGCTAGAACTCTGTCCCTCTTGCACCTGGAAGCACCTGAGTCTATTAAGCTTCTGGCTTTGTTAAAAGGCAATATTTGAGCAAATAGCCGGAACAGTCAGAAACATTTTTGAAGAGAAAACTGTATGACACCAGATATCTGACAAAATGCAGACATATCTGGTGAGTTCAAGCATTGTACAGAATAACTAGGGAACTGGTATTTCAGAGAAGAGGATCAACTATTTGGTCTTTATGGGAGTAGGAAGAGTATGTCATAAAAGACACAGAAAATGCCATCTTCCTTTGTGTCAAAAAATAAATAAAGTGCTTAACAAGGGCCATTTCTGAGACATTTCTGAGAGACTTTAGAGTCACTTTATAGACATTTGCTATTACCACATCTCCATGTTGATATCTAGAGAATGGAGAAGTATCTTTTGTGGCTGGCATGTCATAGGTTTTCCCTGTATGTGTGTATGTGCTTTCATGTTGCCTGTTGACATATGGTGGCCCCGTGAATTTCATGGGATATTTCTCAAGCAAGGAACTCTCAGAGGTTGCTTTGCCAAGTCCTTCCTCTGAAATACAGGCTACAACACCCAATATTCATTGGTGGTCTCCCATCTAAGTACTAACTAAGTGCTAGGCCCTACTTAGCTTCCAAGATCAGACAGCCCTATAGATTGTCATAAACGACCTCTCAAAATTCTCATTCTGTGTGTGTGTGAGTGTGTTTAATTTTTTAGGCTTTTCCAGACGGGGGAGAAATACTCTCACAACCTTTGGAAGTTGAGTTTACCAGTTAACAGAGGTTGTGGTACTCTTTCTTCCCTCTTTCCTTCCTTCCTTCTTTTCTTTTCTTTTCTTTTCTTTTCTTTTCTTTTCTTTTCTTTAATTCATTATTTTGTGCTGCCACCTAGCCATCATTTTGCATCCTCCAAAATATCTCACATTAGAGTTATTCTGAGGTATTGTGTATGCAGGGGAGGCAAGCATGACAAAATGAATGATGGGAGGAAAGTCTGCAAAATGCACTTGGAAAGTTAACATCACAAAAAGAATAGTGACAATAAGACAAAATTAGGGTGAATTGATGATTTCAGGGTTTTGAACTTGCAGTTTAATTTTCTTCAATGTTTAGATGTTTGTTTACTTTGTTATCGTGTGTATGTTTTTAAGAAAATTATGTATGACTTTAATTTGTTGCTATACTAACATTTCTTCTTTTCTTTACTACATATATATTATGAATAGGTAAGATCATTTTAAGGAAAATATAATTAATTAACTAAGAAATATAAAGTGTTTACTACAAATGTTATAAAAACTTTATTTTGATATTTAAGAATTATTAATTCTGAATTCTAATGATTAGTTAAGTAGTAACCAAGTTTGGAAAGAAGGGGAAAAAGGTATAGGTATAGATTAACTTAGTAAATTGATTATTTTTATCATAGAATTAAATTCAAGCAACAAATATTAAATTTAGCAATAACTTGTGAGGTGTTGGATTAGTGTTTCTGTAGGGTTACTACTTATTGTTTGCAGCAGGGGTAGGAACTATTTTTTTAGTTGTGTATAGCTATTTGTTTATTAGTTTAGACTATTTGTAGTTTTATATTTTTATTTTTATTATTGTTGTTATTTTGTATATATGCTTTTTTTTCTTATGTGCTTTTTTCCTGCTCAGTGTTTTGTGTTTTTATACAATAAATTAAATAAATAAATAAATAAATAAATACATACATACATACATACATACAATAGTGAGGGGGAGAACACAAAATGGCATTCTACTTCTAGAAGTGTAAGAAAAAGGAGGGGATCATAACTTTTTGCAGAAAATTGGAGGAAGATTTACTTCATCACAACTTCTCTGAGATCTTAATCAGCATGAAGGAAGCTGGAGATACTAGCGAGCTGACCGAGCAAAAGTAGGGACATTCAGCCTTTTTATATGTGAATGTCCTGCCTGTGGTTGTCAATTGACTCTCTGTAAGATCTCTCAACTCCATTCAAGAGAATTTCAGTTTCTATTCTATCAAAATGAATGAGATTGAAAGAAAAATTTGCCATACTGCAAATGTTCATTCTTTCTGTTGATGAATGTCACCTGTTCAGAGTTTGAAAGTAACATGCTACGGTAGTTAAAATTAGTTGCTTTGGTAACCAGTTAATTTTTGCTCTGAGAAGCTTTTTAGCCTGCAATGGACACTTAACAGGATAATGTAATGAGTTTTGTGCCTCTTTGCTATCATGTGTTGTATCCTCATTCAGAATGGGTAATGGAAGGGGAAGAAACAAGAAGTGTGTGATGGGTGGGACCTTGACAGTTTGACTGTTCCAAACAGTGACACAGGGCATATATGTGGACTGGCTACGTTGTTGTGAACTATGACCAAAAGAGTTTAAAAACACTCAGGATTGAGATTTAAATCAATAGTTGTGGAAGAGGGAGATGGAAAATTAATGAGTGATTGCTTCTGTATACCCAACCACACAAAGGATACATATACAGTGCACATGGAGATGCATGGTCTGCTATGCTGTGCCTAATCAGGAGATGGAGAGGGAGTCTACACAAGGTAGTTGTTAATGCAGGTTAGGCCTCCTTGGAGATAGCATAAACATATTTTGATATCAATAATTTGGCTCTCTTCAACCATCCTTCTCCACGTGTTTGTGAGGCTCCTGGACAAGCACAAAACTAGACTCGGCCACTAATTGCTGGACATTCCATTCTCTACCCAGGCAGGCCAGAAATAGCCAGATTACCACTTTAGGAGACCTCTCTGCAAACACCATCATTATGTATGCACGTTGTTTACAAAGGACTCCCTACCCCAAGCAGGCAACTTGGCAAGCTGAGTACTCAAATGCCAGGCACTCTGTGTTTGCATACTGGCTACCTCTTTGTCAATTCGGACCTAACCCAATCATGCTAAATTCTGACCTTTCCAAAGCTTTGTCTCGCGCCCGAAACTTATTGTTTTCCCCAAGTACGGAATAGCCTGCAGTTACATTTCTCCCTATAAAAAACCCTGATTCTGAGACCATCCTTGGATCACCCCCAAGTTCCAGACCGCCTTGCTGCCACTTTGCTTGGCAAGTCTCCCCTCAGCTCCATGTGCTGAGCCACATCGAACCCCAGCATCACTCTCTATTCTTCCAGGCTTCAGGACAGGTTTCGTATCACCCAAATCAACTGTCCCTCTGAAAAATCCCTCTATACTATTCCAACCTTTATTTTCCTTAGTTACTTGTGTGATCGTGTGTTGCATACACTGTGTGTCTGTATTTAATAAAATCTCAATTATTCTCATAACTTGCTGTGCTCCTTGGCTCGACCTGACCCTGTAGACATTGGGTAAAAGATTCCGCTGCATTGCCCTGCCTCCCACATTGCTAACTTGTGCTTCATCTAATTTCCCCAAACTTAATTAATTGAGAGCACATTTAGATGTCCCTCACGGGACCCCCAGTAAACAGGGTAACATAGTACGCACAAAAATATGACAGGAGAAAGTGGGGAGAACCAGAGTATATTTCCTTTCATTTTGTGATGTCTCACTAGTAACAGTGAAAAAATAACATGTTAATAATGAATAAGTCAGCATGTTACTTTCTGGACAGCAATAAAAACAAACAAACACATAAATAATGACCAGTTGGGTGACCAAAATATTGAGTAATGTAACTCATTCATTTTGAAAAGCAACATTCCAAGCTTTGCACTAGTATTGATAGACAAATACAAAATGCTACTTTACACATTGAATTGTACTAAATTATACAACCAGTAATTTGTTAACTCAGTATAGGAATGTTACTGTCATAGCAAAGTAATAGCTACAATGGCTCTTAGAGGACAATCATTGGCAGTGCTGTCTAATGGAGAAGACATAACCATACAAAACCCCATCATGGACATACTGCACTCAGTGGAACATAGACAAAAGCAGTGGGCTCACAAGGTCCATGCACATATGGTACACAGTAAGCTTCATATGAACCCAGACATTTCCATACAACTTATATTACATTTCACTCATGTAATCTATTCACCTCTCTCTCTTTCTCCTACTCTGTCTCAGCCTTCCTCCTTCTGCCTGTCTCTTCCAACTGAGATCATGCTTTTTTTTAAAAAAAATGGTGTTCAATCACATCTGACAAGATGTTGCAGCATGATATGAAAGAAAGGGACATTGAAGCCTGAAAATTTCTCCACATCCTCACAGCTATGCCAAAGCTGTGTGAAAGTTCCCCTTCTTCTTCTTCTTTTAATTGTACTATATTGTGTTGGTTCATTATTAGATATTATTATTATATATACACACACACACACATTTAGAAACACTGACATTTCATTCGTCTGTCTGTCTGTCTATCTATCTATCTATCTATCTATCTATCTATCTATCTATCTATCTATCTATCTGTCTGTTCTATTGATGATTGGGTTTCTTGAGTCATAACCAAATGTTCTCCTCAGTCCTGCTTCTACAACATCATGAGTCTAGTACTTCTTGCTGGTCATTCAAATTCACTGTCATTCCTCTGCAACATCCAAGGAGTTTTATCCAATACCCTGAAGGGATATCACTCATCTCTATATAATTTCAAGTGATGGCTTTGACTCCCGTAATGAGTTCTGACAAAGAATACACTGGTTGGGCATTGGGGTGGGTGGCAGTATGAAATAACTATTCTAGTGTTCAGTAACAATCATTTTCAGAATCTTGCACAAAGAATCAACTTGCAGCACAAGTTATTTAGGACATTTATCACATAGATATAATAAACACACCCACCTTTATTTTGAATTTTATATTTATATGGTGTAACTTACTCTTGGGGAATCTTGGTGGATTGTCATTGACATCAGTGAGAGTGATGTTCACAGTAGTGGTTCCTGCCAATCCCCCAAGCTGTCCTCCCATGTCCTTGGCTTGAATGAGAACTTGATATTGTTCTTTGACTTCTCTGTCCATGTTTGGCAATGCTGTTCTTATAACACCTTTTAAAAGAAACACAATATATTTTTCTATGACATATGTGTAGATTTATGAGACAGAATTATAGATAATCTAATGCAGCCTTCCCCATCTTATGACCTCCCAATGTATTGGACATAGGGATGGAAAGATTCAGAAGGAGCATCAGCAAGAAGCTGTTCTGTATTTTGGGAAACTTCAAAAGGATACAAATCCTAGAGTCTCTTTTTCCTCCTGAGTCTTCAGATAGATTTGAGGACTACTCCAGTTCCTTCTATAAACTGCAATCAACATTTTCCCCCCACTCATCCCAACATGGCCAAGTAATGGCTGAGGGGGAACTGAACAGTGGGGCACACAATGTTGACCTCATTCTGAGGACTCATTGAGAGAATCTGGAAAAAGACTGTATTATCGTGTGTGAGCTATCAGAACTTAGATGGCAACAATCATCACTCTTACAGGCCACCACCTGGCCATAGTGGGAATACAGGGACAGCAGAGGACTGCCACCACCTATGTTCTGATAGCTAGCACATTACAGTGCTGGCCTCCATCAGGACTCCTGGGTATCCTGTGGAAGTTTCAAAGGATGAAGTTGTCATCATGCAGTGGCTATCAGAACATTACTGATTATGATGATTATGTGCCTTTGTCCTCCGCTAGATTACTACATAACCACCTTGGGAGGTCAGGAAAAGGGTGAATCAACAGAATATTTTCTTTCTCCTCCCATAATAATGTCTCTGAAAACTAAAAAAAACTCTTCAAAATACAGGGAGAAAATTGATCAAATTTTTTGTTTTCCCTTGGGGGAACTAATCATTTAAATAAGTACAAACCTAGTATGGCTAGTAAATCCACAACTCCTCATTATTCCCTACTAGTATGGCTGACTTGACGGCATTTTTAATATGATCAAACATCTTTTAACACATGTCTCATATCATCTGGTTTTCAGAATAATTTTGCAGTAGGTATAGAAAGAGTACTCATAAATTAGAATAGGTATAAATTAGTTATAAAACTTGTCCCTGATGAAAAAAAGGGTTTATCAACACACTGAGAACTCAACTGGAAAAAAAAGGTCAACTGCCATAAGATGATGATGATGATGATGATGATATTATTGGAACATTTTTGGAACTTTTTTGGCAACATAAATATTGTTGCAGAGAGAACAATGTATTTGACACAAAAATCCCACACATTTTTCTGTAGAAAAAAAATCAGGTGTTTATGAAAAGGTAAGTTTTTAATTTAAATGAGTTTGTACAGGAAAGTTCCACAATATTTTTTTTTTATTATTATTTATTTGTATCCCACCTCTCCATATGGATCGAGGCGGCGAACAACTTACAAATAGCATGTATTTCGATACATTTCTACATGCCCCCAACAAGCTGGGTACTCATTTTACCGACCTGCGGAAGGATGGAAGGCTGAGTCAACCTTGGAGCCCGGCAGGATCGAACTCACAAACCTTGTGACTTGCAGTACTGGCATTTAACCACTGCACCACCAGGGCTCCATTATATATAATCAATATAAAAACATCCCCCAGCTTGAATAAAAGTTTTGAAGTTGTTTGTTCTTGCATGCAACAATGATGCAGGTGAAAATTTACAGCCCCATGGGGCATACAAGTGTGTGCACAAGGAGAAAAAAAAGAAAAAAAAGAAGAACTTTATTCCAGTCAACTGTCTAGTAGGGACTTTTTGTGTTCTTTAACAGATGAATCCTAAGTTGAGCTGTGTGCGTGAAGGTCCATGATGAAAGAACAACCATTTCCTAAGCCCTACTATCTGCAATGTTTCTAGTTTTGTTTTGTGGTCACTGAAGAATGATGAGCATAGATATCTGTGGATCCTGGATTTTTCCTCAAACCACTGATCACACAATGTTCTATTTTGATTCCACTACTAGCACCCTACCGTAAGTCCAGGAGAATCATACAGTGATCCCAACAATTTTACAGTAAATTGGATCCCCTTCTTTAAAATAAAAACATAAAAAATCAATAGTTCCATTTACAGAAATCAAGGGCATTCTGTATTGAGTATACACCTGTTTATGGGGAATATCTTTCTCTCTGATAAACTTTCTTTTTTCCTTCTAGTGGCTGTCATAAATAATTAAATAGGCATTGGAACTATCTATATATGGCAAAATCATATCTGTTTGCTTTAATAAGAGTGATTAACTTCGCCATAAAGGAAGTATCAAGAATTATAAAATGTGTTTCCATAAATGATTTAATATGTAGTTTTTTTGGAAATTTTGAATATTTCAAGAGTTGCTTTTTTAAACTTTTGTGAGAACATTGACTTTCCCAAAGAATTCTGTGTCCCATTCCTCTGATGTCTGAGGGAAAAAGCAAAGTTAACCAATAAATCATAGAACTGAAGAACCTGTCTGTTACCTATATGCTGGTGTTATGTGCCTCAAAGTCAGCTCCAGGTTATGGTGACCCTACCCAAAAGGCACGAGATCTTGTCTTGGAAGCTAAGCAGGATCAGTCCTGATTGGATGGGAGACCACAATGCATACCAGGTGCTGTAGACTGTGTTTCAGAGAAGGGAACTGGCAAAACTATTTTTGAGTATTCCTAGCCTAAGAAAACACTATTAAATTCATGGGCCCACCATAAGTTGACAGTAAATTTGAAAGAACGTGAACATACACACACACACCTTAGGGTATTGTTGGCAACTATTATTTTGAGGTGGTTTGCCATTATTTTCCTGTAAGGCTAACAAACTGTCACTTGCCCAAGATTTCCCAATGGGTTTCAAGGGCTGAGCAAGAATCTGAACCCTGACGTCCCATAGTGCAGCCCATCACTCAAACCATTCTACCACACTGATATTCCTCATTAGTGATACCAAGCATAATAAATAACCCACTGGGGGAAAAATCAGCTTTAACATATGCTGATGCATGCTGGTTCTCTTCTCAAGGAATTCCATGAGCTGAACATCATGTGCACCCATGAATTCATTTATATCAGGTACAGTAGGCATCCATGATGGAAGAGCCCACTTCTATCCATTATTAAAATTCATCTTCCCTGTAAGAAGATAAAGTTCATGCTTTGATGCTTCTAGACTATCAATTTCACTTCACAACCATGTAAGAGGATCTCAGGGGACTTCTGTCTTCATTTTATTTATTTATTTATTTTTTTATAAATTGATCTTTATTGGCATTCATATACATTTAAGACAACAACAACAACAAAAAAAACAAACAAACAAAAAACAGACAGACAACACCACAATCAACTCAAGACATATTATACTATATCTTGCATTCACTATTGCAACTGATACAAT